>LPNX010553668.1:628437-733437 GCA_001517045.1 Pseudotsuga menziesii
TATATATATATATATATATATATTCGAACCTAATGTCGAACCTCATCCGAACCTCATCGAAAAATTCGAACCCGAACCGAACCTAATGCTCGTCGAACCCGAACCCGAACCCGAACCGTGTGACTTAGAAAGAAGGTAGAAAAAGCTTCCCATGTTTAATAAGTGATTTTGCTTGAGTGAAGGGTACATTTTTGTTAAGGTATTACATAGGAGTTCAACAATAAGCACCACCAACATCAAGAGTACATAGAGAGGTTGATGTGCTCCATTGAATGCCATCCTATACCCTCATACACGATAGAATACAGTGGAAACATTGCAATCTTGAAATCCTGAAAACTTTTAATTTTGTTGAATTCTGAATGGGATCTAAAATTCTATTTTTTGCATAAGAAGTCCAATGAGGTTGGAACCACTCTAAAACATCCTGGGAAAATTAATGGTAATGTTAAAAATTTAAGTAAAAGGATAATATTACCATTTAATATTACTGACTTTAATGTCACTTGTACAAAATTGGTTGGGCTCGTACCAAACTGGTCCCTAGGTGTCCCCAAAACAGGGGTACCCTTTACAAAACTGGTCCGTGGGTGTCCCTCAGTGTCTCCAAAACAAGGGTACTTCATCCCCTTTGGGTATGAGGTATCTGGTACGTGTGTACGGGTATCCAATACAGGTATGCGTACCCTACCCTGGGGTACGGGTACCCATGCTACTTAGTGTTATATGGTTTAATCCATGTTTTCTATAGCTTATTCAACATCCTACATTGTTTTTAGATATAAATCCATCAAAATATATTAATATATATATACTATATAAAAGACCTCCTGAAACGGGAGCTTTTGAAAGTTTTGATTTTTGCTCTGCACATTGCTCCCGCTCCCTGCTCCCTGCTCCCGCTCCCTGCTCCCAACAGCATAGCTCTGAACTATGTTGAATGATTGCTTCAGAAAATTAACGTTAAAACTCCATGTTCTTTTTATCCTTGGCTTTTTAAATATTATGAATGTTATACAATGTTTGAGAAAGATAACTGCTTTAGCCTAGGCTTTCTTCTCCTCTGCCCATTTGAGTGTTTTTGTTTCATTATATCACCATGCAATTTAGCTTAAGCCACACTGATCAGTAGTTTTAGTGTGAGGGGGGGTGTCTTAAATCTCCGATCTGAAAGAATGATATTGTGAAACTTCTATACGAAACTTGAGGAAAGTCTTTGTTGTACTCATGTTGAGCAGGTTTTTCCTGTGATCTGCTAGTGTCTGCAATCACATTTTGAAATTAAGCATATAGCTCATTTATGTCTTTAGATATTTTTAATAGTAGTATCGTTATACCGTGTTGAAAAATCAAAAAATTCTTCTGCTACGACACTTGGTTCTCGTTTCTTTCACGATTCTTGCTGTAAATATCTTGACATTATTGACCCACTATCAAGTTAATATATTGTTGCTGTCGAGAGGCCTTTTGGCTACATCTTTCTTTAGAATGTGTTGGGATTCATTTTCATTAGTTTGATCACCTTTTTTTCCAAGAAAAAAATTGTATATTCTATATTAGAGTAGAAATCAAAATACATAAGTTACCAGGCTATTCAGAGTTAAGAATCAAAACGCTGGCTTTTCAAAAATCTGGCAGATCTGTATCCAGTAACACAGTGAAATGTACATTGTGTTGTCTTCCACACTCCAGAGGACTAAGTTATTTGCTGCTTTTGAAAAGGTCAAATGTTAAATAAACTATCATGAATCTGTTGCCTTTAAAATCCAGAGATAACATTCTTCCCAAAAAGATTCAGGTTTTTTTGCCTATTTCAAATAACAGAAAACTGTTCACATTAACATCTACAAAAGAAAATATATTGCTGATTTGCACTAGAGAGCATCCTTAGGACTGCTGTATCTCCAATGTATGAAAGATGCCTCTTCATGAAGGGACCCTTGTTCATTTGTTTCAGCTGTTACTAGTGTGAATTTTCCTTTAATATTCAACTAGGGCTAAACAGTGCATGCAAAATATCAACCACACATGAATATCTTTTACAGTATGCAGCGGAATATGAAACTGAGAAACAAATCACAACATCACATCATGATATTGACACTATTATTTTGGGTATGGAAACCCCCGGAATAACCCAAGATGGGAAAATCGGTGCAGCAGTCAGATATAGATTTTATTATGAGAAAATATGGAACTTTTACAATCACTGCAAATTCACCCAAACCTGGCGAATGCAGTACCCGACAGAATCACTGGGCAAATCCCAGCTAAACATCAACACCCTCTTGTGTGAGTGTTCGCCCCAGCTGTACGAAGCTCGACGATCCTGCTGCTCGCTCCTCTGTCTTTTCAGCTAAATCCTCTGTCTGACTTTCTCTCCATGCCTGTATCCTGTCTCTGTCGGAATAGAAGTGTGTGTTCTCTCCACCAATTGATCTCTCTTTTATAACTTTAGGTAAAGCGAAAACCCTAATTTCACTTTCACTTTAACTAGTGGTTCACAAAAGTTAATTTAGATCACTTCAATTTATTTTCCAAAGTAAACTTAGGAAAAGTAAATTAAATACAATTGGTTTCCTATTTTAAGTCTTCTGCATGCAAGAACACATGCATGCAGGAAGACCTTCCTTGTTGCTACTAGTTTAACAACTAGTAATCCTTCCTGCAGAAATAAGGCTTCTTTGGATAATTTGTCACCAGTTTCATTTAATTTACGGGATATATGAAGAAAGGTTTAATTTTCAAAGGGTCTTATTTCTCTGATATTTCCTATTACTGGAAGGCGATATAGATTCTCCAGTTTTGCGTAATCTATGACAAGCTTGCAATCTCCCTGAACCTGAATACTTGAAATTTCTTTTAACAGTAACCAGAATGCACCAAGCTCGCTCTTGTTATTTGTGCCTTGTCCAAATGCAGCTTTAAACTTTAAAGGTGATGCTATGATTATTGCTTAAGAATGATATGCCCTCTGAACCACATATGGCTGGGGAGCCTTTGCTGACTCCATCAAAGAATTCCCAGGCATTAGAAGTGTCAATATCTGGCTGAATTAAAGTTCTAATAGGCTTCTTCTTCAAGGATTTCCAGGTTCCACTATATGCATATCTCACCTGATGACAAACCTGAATAGGTAAAGTGTCTTCCCTTGAAAAATCATATCATTCCTGGCTAACCTGATTGCCTAGGCGACAGTGCAAGATAAGGCTTTATGCTCACTGTTTTATTCTTATACCAGGCCTTGAAGGGTTCTGAGATGGATTCTCCCTTCCAAATCCCCTCTTTATTAGCCTGTTTTAAGGCTTCATTCCAGACTTCTCTTGTGAAAGCGCAGTGAATTAATAAATGATCTATTGATTCTTTACTTTTTTATCCACAGGATACACCTGCCCGGACTCTCCCATGCTATTTTTATTGCAATTGTTCCAAGTTAGGACTTTATTGGAGAGTGCCAAGCAGAAGAAGATTTTGGTTTTCAATGGACAACTCAACTTGCATACTATCTCCCACAGCTCTATACCTTCTCTCTCTCTGTTTCTTCTTATATCTTTACACAATAACCCGACTTAGCTATGAAAATTCTATAGGTTTTGTTAGGTTTATATTGTCATCTTCATCATTTAGCTTCAGTCTTCTATATTTAAGAATATACAAGTACTGCTTCCCTTCTTCAGCTAATTCTCCATGAAGACAAAGTTCATGATCAGATTTCCGGCCTTTTTTCCATATGTTGTTTGACCCTTTGTCAGTTGCGTCTGCCAAATTGTATATTACCATGCTATGTAGATAGTTGATTAAAGAGTCAGCCAATCTGTAACTTTTTGGACATCCCAACCAAGGGTCCTCTCCATTTTTGACCTTGTTCCCCACACTAGCCATCTCCCTATCAAGGGAAATGCTTTTAACATTGTCTTTTAAACTGAATATCTTTGCATCTCTTTTAATGCAATTTTCTATTGATCTTGGGTTGTTGTATTTTGCAATCATTATTTTTTGCCATAGTTTTTCATTGTGCATCAATCTCCACAGGCTCTTTACTGTTAGGGCCCTTCTCAACAAGTGTGAATATATTTGAGCCCCCATACACTATCTTATTTTGGCTTTGTCAGTTTTCTTCATTTCACTATGGGTATATACCCTCCTTTTCTCTTTTAAAGACATATTTTCTTGTATTTTTTAAAGATTCCTTTAGGAATATGGGCTATGGTTACACAATAGATTGGTTTCCCCTTTAACATTGATTTCACTTGTGGATCGGCCACCCTCCTCTAGACAGCCACCTGTAGTACAAGATTGTAACTCTCCCCTATACTTCTTCAGAGAGCCAAAGGCAATGTATGTGATTAAAATCATCAGGATTTAAATGAAACACTAAATATTTTATTCCATTGTCAAAAGGAAGAGGGGTTATAGGGAAACACTCATGTTGTCATCCTTTTTCCTCTCCAAAAGCATTGAATATGATTAGAAGTTTTATAAATATTCAGTTCCATTCCTGTAATTTTTGTTGACTAAATTGTCATTGATGCCAACAGGTGTGTGTCAATGTGTCTTGGTGCCCCTTGAGGAGCTTTTGAGGGTTGAGTAAGTGTCAGTGTCTAAGGAGACCTTTTGACTTTGTCCAAGCCCAAGTGTGAAGCCAAAAACAACCACAACCATGTCCTTTTGTCTTAGATTGTGTCCTTGGTGGGTTGAAAAAGAAGAGTCCAAATGACCTTTTCAATGGTCATTTGTGTTTGATAAATGTCATGGTACCCTAGGAAAAGCCTAGGCACTCCCTCCCTAATGGTTATATGTCTTCACCTGTAGTAACCCCAATAACCCAACTTGTCCTTAAATCATTAGTAATACCCTAACATATAAATCCCAAATAAAACTGTAACAAGTCACCTTATTCCTCCAAGGATGAAGAAGTGGCTTTATGAGCACCTACATTAAAGAACTAAAATATAATTAAAGTAATAATTAATTTAAAACAAAAGTAATTAATCCAACCCTTTAAGTAACCTAAATTAAAGCATGATATTTAAATACTTAAAGATTAAAATGTTTCAATAAATAAAATATTTTTAATTAATTAAAATACTTAATCTAAAGTGTTTAATTTAAAAAAAAATAAAAAAATAAAATGTGACCCATGATGACCTTTTTTTTCTCCAACGTTGAACCATTAAAGTAGAAACATGTTAAATCAATTCAATAATTAATTAATAAATAAACCCTTCATTTAAGTTAAAATATATTTTTAATTTAAAATTCTTTTTAGCTTCCATAAGTCGGCCCAATATGGTATATCCTTTTAATTTTAAAACATTTTTTTTTACTCCTTAAGAAGTCGGCCTCTATTCCTCCTCCTCACGCCAAAAACAAAAATTGTATTAATATACCATCTCAATACAAAACGAATTTGCAAAAAAAAAAACTGAGGTGTATTCATTGGTTTGACTGAGATTTCGTGGGTTCTATAGCAGCAGATCCGTTCTTCTCCACAAGCTTATCAGCCTTACAGAGACTGAGATTTCGTGAGATTTTTGAAGTTCTCTTTATTACAGAGACCCGAGTTTAATAGGAAGCATGCAGTAAATTTGATTTACGTTTTTCAACACTTGGCTGAGGTCTGCGTTGAGTTTGACTGAGATTTTCTGCAGTAGACTGAGGGAGTTTTAACAGCAGACCCTTTTGGTAGCAGCAACTGTAAGTCAAACTTTCATTTGGGGATACAAGCTCACTGCTGGTTTTCTTTTTGGAGAAGTAAGGTTAAGTTTTATTGCTGTTTTTTTTTTGGATAAGTCAAATACAGTCCAAGTAATGACAAGTATGTATGCAATTATTGAATGTACAGAGTTGTATTTGTGTGAAGAGTAGATGAGTGTCTAGTGTATGTACAAGTTGAAATGTACAGTATGAGTGTAGTTTGGGTATACAGGAAGTGTACATCATGTACAGGAGTATGTAAATACAATTGTGTACAGGGGCATGTAAATTATAGTGTAAGATACATTATAAATTTCCAGCAGCATGTAATGTATAATGCATAAGAGTACAGTGTAGTGTGAATATATGTAAAGAGGAATGCGATTGCAGTGGTGTGAAATGGTAGAGTGTATGTACAGAGATATGTTTATGTGAACTATGAACAAGTGGATAACCAAAGCCTTGATATGATACATTTTGATGGTGTAATAATACTTGTTGCATGCTATGTTCTATGTTATTGATGCACTTGATGAACACATCATATCAATGATGCATTTCTATGCACTATGATGTGTACTTGTTACATACACATTACATGCTGATGATGATGGTGGCTACTTGATGATGATGATTGTCCATAACCTATGACTTTGATGTATAACCTATGATGATGTTCAGTAATAGCAGAGCAGAGATACTTCAGTGATTGTGGATGACAATGAGCAGTGTGTGGCAGTGACATCTACATGGATGATTTGACAGTGATTAGAGTGCAGAGGTTATCAGCAGCAGAAAGTGCAAGGTTTGGTGTGTGATAGGTCCATAGGTTCGGCAATCTCTTCTTACCAGGGTGGCAGGACGGGGCAAGGAAAGGAGGTCGTAGCCTCCTTCCGGTTGAAGCCGAAAAACTAGGGAGTGACAGCTTCCTTCAGGTTGTAGCCTGTAAATCAGGGGGTCGTAGCCTCCTTCCAGTTGAAGTTGGAAAATTGAAGTCTATATAATAAGGGGGTTGTTCCCTCCTTCCAGTTATTTCTGGAAAACTATTTTTAAAAGGCTTTCGTGGTTTTACCCCCAGAACTTGGGTTTCCATGTCAAAAACTATTGTGTACTGTGCATCTCGTTATTTTTATACACATTGATGATGTGCTGTGATTGGTGATCAGCAACCTGCTTTTGATTAAAATTTTAAATAGTGCAAATACTGATTCACCCCCCTCTAAGTATTTCAACAATTTTGCTGTACAGATCTAGGATTTCTTTGTACTTTCTAGTTTCTGAGCCCCTAACCCAAACCGAATAATATCAACTACAAATAACAGGTGTGACAGATAGAGAGTTTCACATTTTTATCTCTTTGATGGAACCTTCTATTTTACTTGCTGTTATCATTTTACTTAGACCTTTTGCCACCAAAAGGAAGATAAAAAGTGACACTGGGCATCCCGTCTTAAACTCCTTGAAGCATAAAAGAATCTATAAGCCTATCTATTTATCAGAATTGCAAAAGAATCAAATTCACTACTTGAATGCCCATTCCTATATCAATTAGAATCAGCGTAAGATACCATATTAACTTGGCAAAAGCTATGCTTTTCTCTGGTTCACAATTTGGGTAGGACATATTAGTAAAATCCTTGTAAAGGAATCCCATAAAGCGTCTGTCTTATGAGTTTGGGAATTATACCTCTGAAGATGACAGAAAATCTGGACGTAGATATAACCTAAGACCTAGAGTTTCCAAAGGGAGGAAGAAGGTTTAGGAGGACGTCTGGCAAAGGAAAATGACCAGGGATCATTAGTGGGCTGGAGCTCCTATCTTACCCTAGCAAAGGAAAAAGCTATTAAGGAGGTTAAAGAGGAAAACAAATGACAACAAAGGGTGACCTTAGAGCGGGGAAGTGTCAAAGAATGTGAAACCATGATAATTTTGTTATTAAATGTAAGGGTTAGGGGGTACCCACAAAAAGTTAGCTCTCAAAAGGAGCTTTTCCAAATACAATCCAGATGTCATTTTGCTTTTGGAAGTGAAGAATGCAGAGGCTTTACTATCAACAGTTCTAAAAGGTGCTGACTTACCCTAGCAAAGAGGAAGCCATTAAGAAGGTTAAATAAGTGTTACAAACATTGCCGATATCTCGGCAACATCGCGAGATATTGCGATGTCTTCCCTAGTCGATAATTTCAGCGATGTTTAGGCAATTTTTTAAGCTGAGAAAATCGTGAAAATATTGTGATGTCTTCTAAAAAATCTCGAGTTAATACCCTGGCATCGCCTATCCGCTCGCGGGGTCATAAAAACTCAGAAAAAAAGCTTTTTTTTTATTTTGCTTCTTAGTTTCTTCTCATCATTCGAGCTGAGATCTAGGGTATACATTGTCGCCAGTTTGTAGGAATCTGAAGGAGAGGGATGTTGCTTGGAAGTTGGAGGAGAAGGGACATTGGTTGGAGGAGAAGGGGCGTTGCTTGGAGGAGAAGGGACACGGAGGACAGTGGACGACCTGTTTGTGAAGGCCATGTTGTTGTGGAAGAGAATGCTAGTCGTCCAAGCTTGAAGTTCAAGGTATGTGCACACTGCAACTCTCTTTTTTAATTTTTTTCTACATCGATTTTGAGCCTAAGGTTCCTTGACGTTGAGATTGAACTAATCAGTTGAAACTAAGCACTAGTAACCACCAAAAAATTGAAAAAACCTTAAATTTCTTGTTCTGAAGCAATCTAGAAATTAGTAATTACTAATTCTCATTGAGTAACTCATTAAACATAAAATGAAAAATCAGAGTTTTGCATTTGCTAAAGTAGGACCCAAAACCCTTAGTTTAAATCCACAAAATGCCATTAGTGTGCCCTAGGAGCACGTTAAGACTTTGAGTTTGTACTTTGTAGTTTGTCAGTGCTAGACTCTAACTTGAGAGGAGCGAAGATAGTTGGAAACACAGTTTACAATTTAACACAGTCAAAATGTAAATTAATTTTTATTTTTCCTTGTTTGTCTGATTTGCAATAAAAATATCCTAAAAATGTTTTTTAAATTTTTTTATTATTATTATGTTGCAGGTTCAAAGTTTCAAACTAGTTTTCACTTCCACAATCCATATTGCAAATTTACAAACATGTCGAAGGCTTTGGATCCATTCTGGGAGTATGCAGAGCCTGTTGATTCACATAATCGACAAAATCTTTAGATGCAATTTGTGTGGGAAGGAGATGGCCAAAGGGATAAGTAGGCTCAAATACCACCTTGCACGTTACAAGGCATGAGGTGGGTATTTGTAAAAACTCCACTCTTGAAATTATTCATAGGGCCAAACGTCCAATTGAAGGTATTAGCAATAGGAAAAATGAAAGGGAAGTTTTGAGGCAGGAACTTGGAATGAGAGTGACATTAAGATCCGGGACAACCGAACACACTTTAGGGGGAGGGGGGAGTGAGACCTTATCCTCATCTTTTCGCCATGCATTCAACTACATCTTCTTTCTTTATTTCGAGATTTGGGCCTAGTGGATAGGCAAGTATAAGGTCAATGTACAAGATAAAAGAGAAAAAGGAAGCAGACAAACTTGCGGGTTGATGCCTTTTATGGAGTGATTTTCTATTCAATTTTGCAAGGAACCCATTCTATGTGCCTATGTTTGAGGTTGATGCTACTGTTGGGGTGGGATACATGTCCCCCCACTTATGAGGAGTTGAGAGGGTCCATTCTTGATGATGAAAAGGCCGATTGCACTTCTAGGTTGGAGGAGCTTTGAGGTTTATGGGAGGCCACAAGATGCACTATGATGTCTGATGGTTGGACTGATACGAAGGGTAGGCCCCTTCTCAACTTCTTGGTTCATTGTCTTAGGGGCATAAAGTTTATAAAATCCGTAGATGCACTTGCACAGGTCAAAGATGCAACATTACTATGTCAGTTGTTGGATGGGTTTATGTGGCAGCTGCGAATTATGGACAATGCTACGAATTATGTGGCAGCTGGCAGGATGCTTATGGACAGGTATCCTACATTGTTTTGGACTCCTTGTGCAACACATTGTATTGACTTGATGTTAGAGGATATGGGGAGGATCGAGTTTATCAAGGATGCCATTGATTCAATAAGAAGCGTCACCAAATTTATATATACATTCATTGGTCCGTCCTGCCATCATTGGTCCGTTTTGTCTTCAGTCTCTACTTCTATGTGGGAGTTGCAGACTATGTTCCTTTCAGTTGAGTGGTGTGCTTTATCAATTAGCACTAAAGCAGATGGGCATGACATATTCATGCTAGTATCATACCAAAAGAGTTTTTGGGTTGGGGTGAAGGAGGTGTGTACTATCTGTGAACCTTTGGTAAGGGTTCTACGCTTAGTTGATGGAGACAAGCCTTCAATGGGCTCTTTTTGTATGAGGCCATGAATAGGGCCAAAGAGGCCATTCATGCCTACTATGAGGACAAGGGGGATTTGCGGCAAGCGAAACAACGATTGATATGGGAAGTGATTGATCAACGATGGAACAATACACTTCATCGCCCCATTCATGCTGCAGGGCTATTCCTCAACCCCACATTCTCTTACTCCTGTGGTTTTGGGTTTGATGCAGAGGTAATGGATGGGTTCTTGGAGTGTGTCTAGAGGATGTTGCCAAGTGCAGCAGACCGTTCATAGATTTCCAAAGAGTTGGAAGTTTATAGGAGGGCCATGGGAGCATTTGGCTTTGATATGGATATTAATGACATGAAGAACATAATGCCAAGTAAGCTTCACCTTGTTTCAAAATTCAATTTCATTACTTTCCTTGTTTTAAATTTCAAATTTTCAATGTCTTCTCTTATGTTTCTCCATTTCATTGTAGATACTTGGTGGGAAACCTATGGCAGACGAGTACCCTATCTTCAAAAGCTTGCTGTTCAGATACTTAGCCATACATGTAGCTCATTTGGTTGTGAGCGCAACTAGAGTGTATTTGAAAAAATACACACCAACAAGCGCAACAGGTTAGAGAATTTGAAATTAAATTATGAATTCATTATAACTTGTAATTTATGTCCCATGGGTAATTTATGTATTCTAAATTCTAATTTGATAAATTTATGGTCCTCATACAGGTTGGATACCCAACGCTTGAATGATCTAGTGTACGTTTCCTATAATATAAAGTTGTGGGTGAAGCAACTTGAGAAAAACCCTGAGGTGGAGGCCATTTCATTGGATGCCATTGACACCACTGCTGCGTGGAGAGTGGAGAGAGGAACCTATTATGGAAGTAGCTCTTGATTGGTTAGAGGATGATGCATAAGGCATGGAGAATGAGACATGGGACGATGAGTGGTTAGATTCGTTTGAGATTGTGCCACCATCGGAGACACCAGTTTCTGTTTCAGAGCCACAGTCTTGGTGAGAGGGAGCCAAATATATGGGCAATGGTAGAGGACTTGATGAGGGTCTAGTACTTCATCATTCTTCTAGTTCTTCTAGAGTACATCAATTTCCTGGCACTTCTAGAGGATGACATAGTCCACGACGATCCCCATGAGCGCCTGGGCTTTCTAGCTCTAATGGTAAAGCCATTCCTAGAGTGATCACCTTTGCCAGTAAAAGGGGTAGAGGGAATCCATAGTTTACTTTATTTAGTTAATTTCATTGCATATGAGATATTGATTGTATTTTTTTGGTGATTCATGAGTCGAGGACTCAAGATCCAAGATACGATTCCTTTTTGATGTGTGATGTATCACTAGACATCTTATATATCTTATATACCGGTTTTCTTTGATGTTTTTGTTGCTTTAGATTTTTAGAAAATTGAAAAAAATGAAAATTTTTGTTTTTTTTTAAGTTTGTCGACATTTTCGTTGATAAATCTAATAATTTCTTTTTGGCCCTAGGCGATATATTCGTTGACACGATATTTGTAACATTGGGTTAAAGAAGGAAAGCAGATGCCAATAAATTGGGTCCTTAGTGCAAGGAAAGCCTAATACAATCCATGTGTCATTTTGCTTTAGGAAACTATGTTAGTAGGGAAGAATGCAGAGGTTTTATTATAAATAGTTCTGAAAGATTAGTCCTTTAAGTCAGTAGATTTCAAGGGAGGATCAGGCCGTGATATTACTTGCTGGAAAGAAACAATGAATCTCATTAATGCATCTTTCATATCTGCAGCTATCAGAACAGATCTAAAATTTAAAGAACTATGGAAGGAGTTCTCTATCATTCATCTGTATGGGCATTATGATGATAGGAAAACTTTTTGGGAAAGGTTTAAAGAAACTGGTAGGATCAGAGAGGACAATGTAATATTGGGAGGTGACCATGACAATGAAAGCTAGGGAAACTTGGGGAGAAGGAGCTAGACAAGATCCCTTCACTGGATATTTTCTCCAATTGTTTAAAGACTTAGGTCTATGTGATGTGGATCCTAATGAGATTGTTCCAACTTGGAGAGATTTTAAAAGTGGAATAGATATAGTGTCAAAATGCCTGGGAAGATTCTTGGTTGTAGGAAAGGTTCTAGAAGAGGCAGATAGGTTGAAGTCATGGTTTGGAGAAGGAGGTGGCTCTAACCATACCTATATTGCTACAAATAGAGAAGGACGAGAAATAACATCCAGTTCCCTTCAAATTTAATCATGCTTGGTTTGAAGAAGAGGGGTTTAGAAGCCTGATAACCTTGAATTGGAACAAATCTGTCTAATGAGATACATGAGAAACAACAGTGAGTTGAGAGACTTGAAAGACTTTTTTATTTTAGTTTCTGAATTAGTTTTTTAATTGTTTTCCTAGTCTACGTTGAAACCCTAAAGGGCCCAAAACCTCTTCATGAAAGCTATAAAGAATATTTAATGGCAATGCTAAATTCTTAAAGTAAAAGTGTCATTCTCCTTATATTTCATTTTCTGTCCTTTTACTTAAATTTTTAACATTACCATTAATTGTTTCAGGATGTTTGAGAGTGGTTCCAAGCCCATCGGACTTCATATGCAAAAAGTAGATTTTTTTATCCCATTCAAAATTCAACGGACTTAACAGTTTTCAGGATTTTAGGATTGCAATGTTTCCACTGGATTCTATTATATATGAGGGTATCAAGCACATTAACCCCTCTATGTACCTTGATGTTGGTGGCGCTGATTGTTGAACTCCTTTGTCTTGGATGGACTTGTTTCTTGTATCCGTTTCCCCCTTGTATCTGTATCTGTTTTTGTATCCGCTTCAGTGCAACTAGGTGGATGACAGAAATAAAGAAGGCATCTTCTCAGAAGCAAAGAAAGCTATTCTGAAAAAGCTGGAGAAATAAAAAAAGTGTTGGCGAAGAATGAAGAAGCAACATGGAGGTTAAAGAGTAGGGCTATATAGCTGGTTAAGGAAAATGAGAATACACATTTTTTTCAAAAACTATGCTAGACACAGAAAACATCAACACCATCTGGGAGATCAGAAGAAATGATGGTTCCAAGGCTAGTACATACCAGAAAATTGCAGGAGGAATATTCAATAAACCACTTCATATCCTTATATAGGAGATTGCATATTACAACATAGCAGAGCTTTTGAAGGTAGCCTCTTACTGCCCTAGACTGGTAGATGAAAAAATTGAGAACTTGGAAGCTGTATTGACAAAAGAACAGTTAAATTCTGCTATTCAATCTATCTTGGAATCAAAGAGTCGAACCTTGATAGGCTGACAACATAATATAACTTGGGCTTTCATGATCTGCTGGAGGGTGATTTGTTAAGGGCAACTAAAGAATCAAGATTATATAGAGCTTTGAATGCCACATTCTTAGCTTTGATAGGGAAGGAAAATGATCCAGAAACATTTGGTGATTACAGATCTTTATCACTGTGTAATTCTGTATAGAAAGTTATCCCAAAAACCTGGGCAAACAGGCCCCAAGGAATTCTATTTGTAGTCATCTTAGAAGAACGGTTTGGGTTCTTACCATAGTTACACATATCGACTATATATCGCGAGTCATTCCCCTTAGCGATAAATCGCCACTTAAAAATCATGACATTTACGGCATTTTGAATATATCGTGATACATTGAATGTGTCACAATATATTGGGAATATATCACGATATTTTGGAAAATATTGCCCTGCTAAAAAGAATTGCATGGAATTAGGGAAATAAATCCATGGGTTAAGTTTTTGGCAATGTTATTAAAACCAGAGATATTAAATTCTTAAAGTGACATTCTCCTTAACTTTCGTTTTCTATCCGTTTACTTAAATTTTTAACATTACCATTAATTGTTTCAGGATGTTTGAGAGTGGCTTCAACCTCATCGGACTTCATATGCAAAAAGTAGAATTTTAGATCCCATTCAGAATTCAACAGACTTACTAGTTTCTAGGATTTCAAGATTGCAACAATTCCACTAGATTTTATTAAGTTTGAGGGTATGGGATTGGTATTTAATCGAGCACATCAACCCCTCTATGTACGTTGATGTTGGTGGCATTGACTGTTGAAATATTTTATCACGACCTTAATAAAAATGTATCCTTCACTCATTAAGCATGGGAAATTTCATCAAAATTGTAGAGTGTTGAGTAATGTCATTGGAGGATCAACTTCGAGGTTCGAGGTAGAGGTAAGTGCTAGAGCCTAGAGGAGGGGGGCATAGGGTGCTATTGATGAATAGGATCCCAATATAGGCAATAATTTTTATGATATGCAGTTATGGGAGGAGATAGGTTTCCACCTCAGCCCCATTACCTTCCATCATAGCCTGAGTAGTTGGAGCTTCTAATTTGATGTCGAACTCATCCAAAGCACCTACAGGACCCCCTACTGCTTTTTGAGGAAGAGTGGTGCCCCTTTCCTATAAAAGGGGTAGAGGGGATCGATGGTTCGTACTATTTATCATTGTACTATGTAGTATCTAGATGCCTCATGAGTCATGATGATTCATCTCTTGAGAGACATTTATTTTGATCATTTGATGTGATTTTCTATCATTCCATCAGGAACATATTTTAGTCCTTTCAGTTTATAGTCGATAGTAGCAATGTGTTTATTTGATGTTGTTGCTTTAGATGTCAAAAATATTGAAAAAATGGTTATTTTTGTATTTTTCTGATGCTTTACGGCATTTGCCGATATTTTTCGAGATTTTCGCTATTGTTGCCTACAAGTTACATTTTGGACCCTTGGCGATATATTCGTCAACACGATAGATGTAACTATGGTTCTTACACATTAGGCAAATCCATGATGCTGTGGGTGTTAAACTAGTAGCAACAAGGAAGGTCTTCCTGCATGCATGTGTTCTTGCATGCAGAAGACTTAAAATTGGAAACTGGTTGTATTTAATTATTTTTCCTAAGTTTACTTTGGAAAATAACTAAAGTGATCTAAATTAACTTTAGTGAACCACTAGTTAAAGTGAAAGTGAAATTAGGGTTTTTGCTTTACCACTAGTTAAAGTGAAAGTGAAATTAGGGTTTTCGCTTTACCTAAAGTTATAAAAGAGAGATTAATTGGTGGAGAGAACACGCACACTTGTATTTCGACAGAGACAAGATACTGACAAGGAAAGAAAGTCGGATAGAGGATTTAACCGAGAAGACGGAGGAGCGAGCAGCAGGATCATCGAGCTTCGTACCATTGGGCCGTACACTCACACAGGAGGGTGTTGAGGTTTAGCTGGGATTTGCCCAGTGATTCTGCCGGGTACTGCATTCTCCAAGTTTCGGTGAATTTGCAGTGCTTGTAAAAGTTCCATATTTTCTCATAATAAAATCTATTTCTGACTGTTGCACCGGTTTTCCCATCTTGAGTTTTTCCGGGGGTTTCCATACCCAAAATAATAGTGTCGTTATTGTGATGTGATGTTGTGATTTATTTCTCAGTTTTATATTCCGCAGCATACTGTAAAAGATATTCATGTGTGGTTATCAGTTGATATTTTGCATGCACTGTTTAGCCCTAGTTGAATATTAAAGGAAAATTTACAGTGGGAACAGCCCAAGAAGGTCTGGACACTATCAAAGTTAAGAATCTGCCAGTAAGTAGATTACCCATCCATAGCACACTTTGCAATATCCTTTTATGGCATGGCCCTTACATCTGTTCCTGTTTTCCTTCCTTTTATTTTGTGGCTAATTCCAGCATCTTTTTCTTCTTCTTTGCATTCACCATGTAACTGCAGATCTTAACTTTCAAGGGAAATTGCTGTTTTAATCTCTTTTTAATTATAATTTCATTGACATCTTGGACTATTACATTAGAATACTAATGGTTCTTCGATAATTTCTATACATCAATTATCCACTTTTATAAGTTCCCTGGGAACTTCTCGAGAAGTGATTATGTCTGCTGCCAATTCCTTGGAAGCCTCCTCATGCTCAAATCTCAGATTCCCTTCAGTAGGTTCTAATAACAGATTATGCACTCCACTGCTCTAATAACTTTTAAAACAATCCTGAAAATGCTCTCATTGTGCAAGGGATGGGAACTAAACTTGGCTTGGATAATGGCCTGTGGAACATTCTGTTCACAAAAGATCACATGTTGGAGTATAATAGAATTTTGTTCTCTATATGTGCCCAATCAACTAGTAGCAGACTAGGTCCCTAAACCTCGATGCCATAAATAGTGGATTTGATAACCATGTCAAAAAGGTGCATCTATAAGGGAATGTTTTGGAAATGCATATTGAACACTAGTGCTCAGGCACAAAAGACAATACATACCCTGGTTGAGTTGGGGTTGGGAAGCAGGTCTCAGGATGAATCTAGGACATGTGACATCTAAGTAACTATATATTGTAGTAGTCTCCACCTTGCTTCTTGAAAAAGGATGTGAAAGTCTGATAATATGCTGCTAGAAGTGTTATATACAGTGTAACATTGGGATACGCTCCTGAGAGGGTAACACAAGAGAGACATTTCACCATGTCCCTTTTTGGAGCGGGGTCAGGTGGGGCAGAGTAGGGAATGCCCCCTTCAAAAATGAGTTGCTTCCTGTTCCCTTTTGGCCAAAATCAGCCATTGAGGACGAAAAACAAAAACGAAATAAAAGAATAAAATGAATATAAAGTATAAACCTATGAATTTGCTGGATGAAGCGCACAAGTTTGTGGGGAGCCCATTAAATTGCTGGAAGTGAATCCCATGAAATTGCTGGACAAGGTTGATCCAGGCAGGGTCGATGGGGCCAACTCTGTCATGGGGACAGTGTCAATACAATCCCAGAGTGACAGGTCAGCAACTTGAAATTGAACAGTCGATTTGCGCTAATGATAGCTGCAGAGTATTGGTTTTCTATTGGTTTTCTTTTGAGATATAATGTCAGGGTTATGCCATATTTGAATTTTGTCTATAGCCTTTGAGATCTTTGTTTTGTTTTTTTGAAAAGTCTGATTTCACTGGAGCAAAGATTTTCACGATGATTTTGATTTCAATCTGTATATATTGTTTAGTTGAATCTTGTTTGCAGCTTTACTGTTTAGGTCTTTCAGATTTCCTTTCCATGCAGCTGACTTCCTCCTCTTTCCATGTAATTATCACCAGAGTCCTATATCAGTTGAAACTGATATTGCCTGGTAGTCATTAAATTCAGGAATCCTGGAAAAATGTGTTTGGGTTTTAAAGTTATAAAAATGACATCCATGCTATGTGATATTTGCTCTTTCCTGGGACTCATCCAAAGAAAGTCACTGCAATTGCTAACACTTTGATGCTTCTGCTACCTTGTTTAGGTTTTTCTTTGACAAGGATGTGACTTCCTCTTCACCCATGCAATTACCACGCAAGTCCTATGTGTTTGAAACCGATAATGTCCGGTAGTTATCAAACTCAGAGATACTGTTAAAATTTTGTTGGGCTTTTATATTATAATAAGGATGTCCAACCTATGTGCAGCTTGCCCTTTCTTGGACTCTTCCAAATAAACTTGAAAGTAACCACAATTTCATGTTACCACTTTGATACGTGTGAGTGTGAGGGCCATGCTGTCCTAATTGTTAAAGAGCCTGCAATTTCTGGATATTACCCCACTTTTTTATGCAAGGCTGTTGACTTACTGCTTTATCTTGCTTGCTTTGTTTTTGTCCATTCTGTTCTTTTCATCACTTGGACACGGTTTGGTTGGCTAGTATCTCGGCCTGATTTTTCTCTTTGTTATCCATGTTATATCATGTTGAACTTGTTGAGCAAGGTCTCAGTTACCAACCGTTCATGTTTGTCTTCTATCATCGTACCTTACTATAATCATTCGAGACATTGCATATATGGTCTGGCTTTTCTGATTCTTATCTTTCTTCAAGATATTTTCCATCCACAAATATGTTGGCTCATTGTTATCCTAACCTGCATGCAGGTTTTTGTACTTGTTTGTATCATTGGTGGGCTTAGAATTTGTCTTCAGTTAGCTTTTGCTTTTTGTATAAACTTGGCTGCTCAGCTTCTTGTTTTCTGGTTGGAGTACCATTCCGTTTGTAAGCACAATGTACAAGTTCGGAATTAAGCATTTGTTTCAAACTCTTGCTGATGAGTTGCTAAGCATGTCTTCATGAAGCTTATTTGCTTAGTCGCAGTCAAGGATTTCTCCCAGGGGCATTGTTCTTGAGCATTACTATGTTGTTTGCCCCTCTTTCTTTATCATTGTTCATTCGATATTGAGCTGGTGAGTCCCAGGGCTCAAACGTCAGGCTGTGCTATTAGACACTGATGTTCTCACAGAGTTGCTGTGGTTTGGGAGTGTCCACACTGATTTTGTTTTGAGAAATTTACACATGGTCCTTTGACCTGTGGCATGCATCAGTTCACTGTTCAACCACTTGTAAAAGTGGGTCTGAGTTGTTCGAGAGAGATAAAATGGTAAAGAGCATAAGCTCATGGTTCAGCTCTGTATGCACCAAAGATGGGCCCACTCATATGAACATTTGCTCATTTGGTACAGCATGATGTACATTACATTTTGTAGTGTTTTTGTTACTATTATTGATACAATGATATGTTCTCCAGTTGCTGTTTGTCTATGCTCACCTATCTTTTTCTTCCTGGTAACAAGGGACATTCCAGTACATTCTAGTACATTTACGTTGTGAATTGCTGGCTGTAAATAGCCATGGAAGTGTTTGTGCTATTTGCTTCCTCTGCCTTGATTGCTTTTTAATTTCTCATGTTGATTGCCTGGTGTAAACCGTGGGATTTCCAATTACTGAATGTTCAGCAAGGATTTCAAGTTTTTCAAAATTTCGCTTTATTCACTGAAACAGAACATGATTTCCACCCTAGTCCTTTAAAATACCAACTCCTTTAATTATGTGATTAGTTTGTTACCATAGATCTACACAGTACAGTTTCATGGAGGCATGCTCATTTCTTAAACCTTGATTTGCCCAAGGTAGACATTTATCTCAAGAACCCCTATGTACTGTTTGTTTGCATGCAGTACTTCGCTGGTTGTAAGTTCAAGCAGCCACAAGTGCAAAGTTTTTTCTTTCAAAACAGTTTAGAGGCACCAACTCATGGATGTAGATCCTTCCTTTCAGTTTGATATCTAAGTTCTTACTATTCTGAAGACCTCCTGAGACAACTGATGGTTAGGTTTAAGAGAGAAGCATTTGAATTTATATATGATATTGGTCTGAAATATTCCAAATTTGAGATGTGATTGTGCATAGTGCATTCTTGATTCATGCTTAAAATTTGCCTCTAATCTTCTGCACTCTTTTGATGAATGTTTTTATGACAGATGTTTTGAATTAGGATTTCCAGGGATGATGTAGAGTATTGGCCCTGTTTTAAGAAACTTTGGTTGCTTGTGTTGATTAAATGTAGTCCTTGATTTATTGTGTCATATTAAGAGGGAAGAAACTTTATAGAAGCACAATATTAAGTGATCAAAACTTTGCATATTCATCATGCCAAGTGCTTGTTCTAATGCATTTCCTACTAATTTAATGTGTGGTTGCAGGCCTCTTGTGGCTACGAAAGCAGCAGCTCCTGTGGCATCTGGGAAGCCAAAATTTGCTGGACATATTTCTATAGAAAAACATAAACTCCAACTGCATCGGTCACATCAAACTGAAGATATTGTGTGTAATTAACAACCATTGGTTCAGTTACAATTTAAGTGATGCTGAAAGCAATATTTTACTCCAGCCTGAGCCTAGAGTTAGGCCTGATGGCAATATTTTGAGTGCACTGAATAAAATTAGCATATTCTGTTTCATTGTTTTTCCTTGTAAAACATAGGCTAAAATGTTGTTTTCTGACTCCAGAGTTATTAGAAGTTGGTTCTTTCTCGTTTACTTTTTATTTTATTAAACTAATTTTCTATTGCTATCTGGATTTTGGTTGGCCTAACCTTGGTCTTGTTTTTAAACAGAGAAAAGCAGTGTCAACTTCACACTGTTCTCAACCGAATACAATCGAGTATGAAATGGCTATGGAATGGCGGCTTCTACAAGAAAAATCAGAATGTTGGTGGAAGGAATTATACAAGGTAGCAATTTTGTCTCAACTCAAATTACTTAGGTTGGTCTTTCAGAGGGAGGATACTTATGTTGAGTCTTGACTTTTTGCAACAACAAGAAAACCAAAAATGCAAATATTTAAAATTGTCTTTTCTGCAGCAAGAAGATTTGGAGATTAACAAAGTGAAGAACGACCATCTTATTTTGACTGCAATGAAGAAACAGGATAAATAGAGGCAGGTTATATGTATTACAAGCTTTTGCTGTATTCAAATTTTCAAACTTTTATCTTTCCATTCTATCTTTTATGCATATTGCAGTGTTGCATTAGTTTTCATTTTTTATTCAATTATTCTATGTGGAGTTGGCTTTGATTGCAGAATATTTGTTTTACAGAGTTTTGGTGATTGTTACTGAAGATATTTGACCAGTATGGTTTTTCCTTTTTTTCATGTCCTATTTTCTCAAAAGGTAAATATTGGTTTGTTTATCAATATCAGTGCAATGAGACTTGAATTTAAGGTGAATGGTACGAGTGTCTTTACAGTTTTAGAGCTGAGAAATTCTGTTTAGCATCTTTTGCAGATGACAGAATAGAAAGTTTTTGTATGGTTATATGTGGATGGTGCGTGTACCAGGGCCAAGTTATAAAGAAAATACTACAGGAACTAATTAGTACGTCAGCAAGGATGTTGCAATGATGTCACACACTTTACGTCCAGCTCTAGTTATGAAGGCACATTAAATTCAAATCTAGTCCATTTGATGGTGTTAACATCTTCAGTGTATAATAATTTATCCTCCTACGATTGCTTGGTCCCAATGCAAAGTTCCTTGAGTTGAGCACAGGAGTTGCTGCAAATGCACATGTGTAACCTTGCATCTGTAACTGTCATGAATGAGATGTATGGCGGCTAATCTAACTGTACTGCGTATGCGTATGTACCATATTAATGATGAAAGGAGCATGGTGTAACAAAATTTTCATTTGATTATAGTAGGCTAGTACTTTTTGTAACCATATTAAGTTTATTATGTTTTTCATGTCTTGACCCTGAAAGCAGAATGAAACAACACCCTTAATAAGGAATTTTGAGTCTGTTTGACCTTGACGTTGATGCTTTAATTTTTCTATAAGTATCAAGCAATGCCTGACCTTTAATTCTCATGATCAACGCTGCCGTTCAATGCAATTCATTCACATTGGATGCTATATATTATCCCCATAATTCTTGGCATATGTTCAAGTAATATGATTTTTAACATTTTAATTTTAAAAAACTATTTCTCTTTAGACAGCTCCATAAACTCTAGAAAATCTGCTTTAACAGCAACTATAATATCCTACAAATCTCTGGTGATATGGCTTTGTATTCATCTGCCCTTTATTATCCTCAGCCATGATAGAAGGTGTTAGAGATGAAAAAAGCGGACAGAATTGATGCACTTCGTTGTGCACAGGATCATTTGCACAGGATCATTTAATTGGGTGGTGTGATGACTACTTACTTGTCCTGAAAGGTTAACACTTCTAAGATGATGTTGTGGGTTGGTGGATGGTGTGACGAGTACTCACTCGTTTTGAAAGGTTATAAGTTATAACCCTTCTAAAATGAGGTTGTGGTCCAATCTTAACTGGTCCTTTGTCAGCCTTTCGATGTTGGTCTAAAAGGTCAACCCATTAAAATCTTGATCAGCCCTTCTAATCGGAAAGTTGGTCCTAAAATATGAACACCTAAGGTAAAGGTCTTGTGTTGGCCGTATCGAGTAGGAATGTTGGTCGCACAAGTTCAATTAATATGACTAAAGTATCAACTTAAAAATAAAGGCTCCTGTTAGATAGCTGAATAAACTCTAGACAGGTTGCTTTAATAGAGACTACAATATCCTGGAAAGCTCGGGTGGTTTGGTACTGTATTAGACCATGCATTCACTTGCTCTTTCCTATCGTCGGCCATGGCGATATGTATTTGGTGAGCTTTACTATACAGTACGAACGTTGGGTGGTGTGATAAGTTTTTTGGGTTCTGAAAGGTCAACCTTTCTAAGGTAAGGTCATGTGCCGATTTTATTTGGTCTTTACTAGGTTGGTCCTGAAAGGTCAACTTAGTTTAAAGGTTGTAATGCGGGGTTGGTCCAAAAGGTTAATCCATTAAAGTCTAGATCAATCCTTTTCAAGAAAGGTTGATCCTAAGAGATCAACCCATCTGAGTTAAGGCCATATCTCTTGGCATTGTCGAGTAGGGATCACGGTTATTCACACTGAAGGCTGTATATTATCCAATAATTTGAGGCTCAGGTTAACTATATGCCCTTTTAAAATATAGAGTTGAAAGCTAAGACTTCTATTTAGACAAGCTGCGTAAACTCTAGAAAGGTTTCTTCAACAACTACAAATCCTAAAAAGGTTAGATAAACTCTAGAAAGCTTCTTACCGAGGTCAGCACTTGTAAAGAAGGCTTGGTCAAGGCAATCCTTTAAGGTTTGGATCAGCGCCTTTAGCGAAAGGTATGGCCTATAAGATCAACCCTTGTATTGAAAGGTCTTGCGCCGGCCTTACTGGTAGAATTGGGAAAATTTTCTGGATGCTGTGCTATGGTGTAAAATGCTCATCTGCCTCTACACCTTGTATTGCCCCATCACTATGGCCACTTGTTTTAAACCCCATCATCTAGATTTTATAAACGCAAGGGAACAAAGAAAAGAAAAGGCGAGATATGTCTTATTCATTCGTTTTCTTTTATAGGGCCAACCAAGAAAAAGGTCAATCCTGCGCTATGGGCTAACCCGGTCTTCTAACAAGATCATATACCTCTAGTCATTCGTTAAAGTACTCGTACCACGTATACTACGCATTTTCAATATTTAATTAGCGAACGCGTTTTTTCACAAGAACCTGATAGAGATAGGTAACTAATTGGAGGTGTATGTTAAAGTCACCGACAGGGCATTTGGAATAGAGCTCTCCCTGCTATTTAAGAGATCTCATCTTTATATATACTACCCAGAATTGTGAATTTAAATCATCAAACAATTTGAGCAAGTAACTGCCTTTTAGAACTCTGTTTTAGTTCTCATCTTGTTTATACCAATTTGGTATTAGAGCTTCATGATACGAGGCTAAACTTTGATAAGTATTTTATGAGGTCATAGCTTCTTTCTTGCATACAAGGAGGCCTTCTGCAATTTTGCTTACACGTTGGTGTTTCTGCTTTGTTTACTACTTTTAATTGTGTATTTTGTTCGACTTAGCATATGGCCTCTCCGTGCCTTAAATGCGGCTCAATTATAATAATGTACGCTGTCTCAGCTATCTTTTGTGCAAAAACAGAATCAATGCCTACGTCGTATTGGCCCTTTACCCCCTTGTTTGGAATCTGCGTATTATATTAAGAGTTTTACAAGTAGACAGATTTCAAACATCTATACGACAATTCTGGTGATTACGAGGTCACATCTTTCATCACTATCAATGTAAAATAGTTATTATTATTTTTGGTTTGAGATTTACCCCAATCTCACATTTCTATAATTGAGTTGGTTTTGCGTGCTCCATTCTTTTAGGTTGACACTACATTTTGCAACATGCGTGTGGGCATCGTGTCGTGGCTAGTTGCGTTGAAAGGTTCTTTCTACAATTCAGTATGAGGAAGAAGAGGTTGTTATGTGGAGAGACGCTTTCTACAGCTTAGTACGAGAGGTGTAATTCTATGCTCAACGTGGAGTTGACACATGACATTTTAATAACTTAATAAAATATTAAGTAGTTTATTTTTATAATGTTGAACCTAACCTCAATTTTAAAATAAAAAGATATATGTTCCAATGACTTGAAAATTAGAAAATTAATCAAACTTGGATACTTTTTGCGGGTCTTAATTTACTATTAATTACTTGATTATTATAGAATTTGTTGACTTACATGGTTTTTACCTATTTGCAATTTACATGGTTTCTTTTGAATAATGGTGATGACTTTCATCTTTTATGATTTCATTTAATATAGTTTTATTATTAGTATAGATACATCTTAATCCACATATATTATGCGTCAATTGAGATCAAGTCCTTTGAGGTGCAAACTTTTTTCCTAGTTTTTGTACTCTAAAAGATGTTTTTTTACAACATCAATATCTTTGGATAAGTTATTTCCAAGTAGGTTGAATTCTCCATAAATATGAGAGCAAAAAAATTGATTTTTACCTCTTATATTTGATTCAAATTCTGGATTAAATTGATATTCTTAATATTGGAATGTTGGCCCAATGAATCAAAAGCTTTGAGTCACCCAACATTGGGAGATGTTTAATTCCTTTATCAAGAGTTGATTTTAGTAAAATCCAAAGAGCAATGAACTCGACTTGGGCATTAGTCTTTGTCTTTGGGCAGTTGCATATTTAATAAGATTGAGAAGTGTCAATATATACAAATACTAATTGTTCCAGCACCAAACAGAGTTGTATCTTCTTAACGAAGAAGTCTTAGGCTTATATTTATTAATGGATGGCCCCAAAAGGCTTTTGGTCTTTGTTACTTCAAAGTTATTTTGTTTTCTTTTAAAGTCAATTTTGTCTTGGGCCTACTTGGATGATCAAGAAGAGTTGATCCTTGAAGACCATTTTGTTCCTCATTATCTAGATCCCATAAATAAATAAACATGAAAGATCCTTTTATGTTGCTTCGATTCTATCAGTGGTTCAATCCATCTTACATCCCCCTAGAGGCCCTTTATCCCAATTTTCTTGGACCTTAATAACTTTTGTGATCTCGTTTTAGGCTCTTTGGAGTAGAGACACTTAACAAACAAATGATTCACTGCTTCTTTTTGTATCTTGCAAATAATACATATGTTTGGTCCCACCCAATGTCTTTTCTATCCATTATCCCAAATAAGAAGTCTATCTTTCTTTTTATATGGGGGAATCATTAGTTGAGTCGAGCTTGTACTTGCATGACATGAGGTTGATTCTGGTCTGTTGCCACTCTAACTTTCAGGTGCACTTGCATTGCCCCTACAGTAATGCATAAGCTATTTGAGGTTTGAACCCGAGGCATCATAAGGAATGCTTTAACACTGCACCCTATTGCTAGTTGGTGTACACTTTGGGGGCTTCAAGTAAGAAGTTTCTTGCTAAAATTCAAAGTATTGTTTTGGTGTTCAAGCGACAATATTTCTCTGAGACAAACGTCCACCACCAAATGCTATTACCAAAGTAGTCTTATTCAATATGTTTTGTATATCCTAGTTTCACTAAGTGTCGATTGATTTTGTTTTTGTTTTTGGACCACTTAAGTCTATCCTTGAATGCATTGTGTTGTGAGAGTCTATTTACATTAAGTGTCAATTACATAATATTTCAATCAATTCAATTAGTCTTTAAAAATATAGGAAAATAATTGAGTTCACAAAGATATCACACCACCCAAAAAGACATTAGAAGACAATAACATGTTATATATTTAAGCTTAAGAATTGCATGATCTAACACCAATTGGATTTACATCTTTAACACAATTTAGTGAATTATATAATGCTGATGTTCAATCTACCCTAAGAAATGGTTTCTTTGCCCTTTTCAATTAATCAACTAAAATTCAAGTTTTTGAATATAAAAATCCCCACAAAAATAATCGTTATATTTTAGAAACATTAAATAAAACATCTATTTTTAAAAAAAAACCAAACAAAACAAAATGCAAACGGCAGAGATTTTTTATATCTCAAATTGCTATATATATATATAGATATATTATATAAAATTTGTTATATTCAATTTATATTATTATATTAATTTTAAATTTAATTCAACTATTTAATAGGTGTTTTCGGGTTAATCTTCATAATTCAGCTTTCTTACATCATGTTATTTTTATTATTATTATATAAATTTTATCATGGAACATTAAACCATTAGAAGACCAACTTGCTATTTGTTGATTAGAGATATGAAATTTTTATTAACATTATGTAATTATGTCATGGTAACATTAAACTTTAAGAAGACCAACTTTCATTTGTTTAATAGAAACATATCCATAAGGTCACCAGATTTATGTTATTGATTTGCACTTTCATTTAATTAAAACTAATTGAAATAGATTTTCAATAATATATAAACATTTTGAATTACATAAATATCAAAGGAATAAAAAATCAACTTTTAAACAAGTACTTACTCAAATTAACATGTAACCCTATGTTTTATTAATGACGATACACAATGAAGTTGAGGTTTAAAGCAATGCTATCGATTTGCACTTGTCATTTAATTAAAATTAATTCAAATAGATTTTCAACTATATATCTATGTTTTGAATTTTTTCTCTTTATAAAAAATTACATAAATATCAGAGGAATCAACAATCAACATTCAAACAAGTACTTAATCAAATTAACATGTAACTCAATGTTATTAACGAGGATACAAAATGAGGTCGAGGTTTGAAACAAAGGATTCAATTTCCTCTTTCAAATAATTTCTCTGAGTTTGAATTTTTTTTTCAAGGACATTAATTTTTGAGGCAAACCTCAAGGTAATTCCCCTCGATATAATCGAGTTCACAAGGATATCACACCACCTAAAAAACAAAGTAGAAGACACTAACATGTTATATCTTTAAGCTTAAGAATTGCGTGATCCAACACCAATTGGATTTACATTCTCTAACACAATTTACTGAATTATATATGTTGATTGTTTGAAGGACCAAAACCTTCCTTGCCCCTTGGGGTTATAATGGAAGTCGATCTCCTTCATTTTGACAATGCTATCTCGACATTTTGCAATTCTCCTTCCCTCAACGAGATCTAGTTTTCACCTTGTTATATGTATCCTTGTTAAACTCTTGTTTTCCCTAATAATAGGACAATGATTGGAACTTAGATGTTAATTGAGAATCCACTGGAGGACTCTAGTGATTCTTGGTCCATTGTTTGTCTCAAGAGAGTGACCTTATGTTGACGGTGGAATCTTTGATAACCATAGCTTTGTGAAAACCTTGGACCAAAAGCATCATAATCGTGTATAACACTGCTAGGTATTCCACTTGATTGTTTTTGGTGATGTGATACCAGGTTCCGCTGTAACAGTCTTTAAATGGAATGACTCATGATTTAGTTAGGTTCTAAATTTAGTAGAACCACTAAATTTGATCAACTCGACCAATAGTCCCTCCAGCGTTCAACGAAGAGCGGACTTCAAACCTTCGGTGAACCCAACTTCATAAAAATTTCACTCCCAGCTTCTGCTATTAACTCCCTTGCTAGTTAATCAACGAAATGAATGAGGACCGTCAAATCTAAATTGACGGTGGACTCCAAATGTCATTGGGTGAATTTTATTTAAATTTTGCGCACATGAAGGCTTTCTTCGACTGTGCTAGTTTTCCCAGCGAAATCGCTGTGCGCCGTTAATCTGTTTTGATGATCGATCTCGGCAGTCAATCTCCAATCACTTCGCAACGATTGGTTTTAAATTCCGCAACCCTACCCCTCCTTTATCTTCCGCGCTCTTTCTCCAGCGGAATCCACCTTAGCGGTTGATCTTCGGCCACCTCTAATCTCCACCCTAAGATCTTCAGTCGTATGGATGATTAGTTTATGGCTATCTCGGGCATAAATTTTATTTGCGGAATTGGATTATAGTCGTGGATCTGTCCAAGATGCAGATCTTTAACTCTATGATATTCTACAAGTAAATTGATCAGTGCAACGATCAATTTCTTCTTGCAACACCATGCAAACTTATTGTATTACACAGACTATCAGATTCATACGCATAGAGAATTAAAATCATTCTCCTGTCTATTGAAAAGAAGACGTCAATTCAGCAAACATATGCAGAGTATAAAAACCTTGTTCTTCATTTCAATCAACCAGTCATAAAACACACTCTCTCTGCTCTATGCTCTCTGCATTCCACACACTCGATCCTATCCTCTTTGTCTCTCAAGATCTTTGAGCTAAATAAGTTTCTTTGAGCTATCTAAGATTTATGAGCTAACCAAAAGCTGCCTATCTAAATGACTTGAATTGTGTTTTATACAAAAATGGTTCTGTTTCTAGATCCCATACCAAAGGATTACAATCCTTATTAATCTCTACTAACCCTATGACTCACTAACAAATTGTTGAATTCATTCAACTAAACAACTAACTCAATCCTAACTATTACATGTGGAAAATGATTTAGATTCCTTATCCATTTTTATTCAACTTTTACAAAATAAAGAAAATTACAAATGTATGAGACCCTAGGTCTTCTTAAGAGTTCCCTTGACCTTTTGAAGTCATGAATGACTTCACCCTCTTGAGCCTATGCTCTTGCATTAGACTTTCCAGCTTGAAATTCTTCATGGGATCCTGTCCATGAGCTTCCTCTCTGTTGTTTTTCTGTAGGATTTCAGCAGATATCCAAAGTGTAAATTTGGGCAGTGTTCTTATTTTGAACAGTCCCTTCGACCTTGTCTTCCAGCACATCGTTTGTAACAGGCCCTTTAGTTGCTCCAACATATGTTTGAACTCCATAGAACATTTAAGTTATTTTTTCCTCTGACCTTCAAACAATTTGTCAACATGTTTCCTTCATCTGCATATAAATGAATCGGATTTTCTGTTACATAAGCAAACAAAAAATACATTAGCATGAATATGTCTGCCATCCAAGAATTCTGTGCATGAATTTCTTGGCTCTTCTCTCCTTTTCCTGTTTCTGTCACATCACCATCCTTAGTAATTTCATTAGTCATATACCTCTCACCACCCTTTATGACTTCACATTGTGCTTCCTCCATCAATGCCATGCTTGTATTTGACATTTCGAGTTGGTCTGTTCTTTCCTTCAGCCAATTAGTGCACACCTTAGTCATTTTAATTTCAAAATCATTCACTTGTGAAATTACTTTTACCTCATCTTCAACTTTCCAATCATTCACAATCCTCGTCACTCATCATCAACAATTGACAATTGACAACTGACTTCCTCTTGCTTACCTCTGAATGGATGAAGACTATGTTTCTTTCCATTCATTTCAAAGGAATAGACATTCCTCTTTCCCTCATGCACTTCTTCTCTGTAAAATTGCCAAGGCCTTCCTAATAAAACATGACAAGCATCCATTTCTATGATGTCACATTTTACCTCATCCTGATAACTTCCAATCTGAAACTTTACTTGGCATTGTTCACTCACAAGCACTTGATGATAATTCTGCAGCCATGCAACTCGCTATGGTTTTGGATGTACTGTCCTCTTTAAATTCAGCTTGTCCACCATTTCTGTAGACACCAAATTATGAGTACTACCACTATCAATAATCAACTTGTAGCACTTACCTTTAGCTTTGTAAACTGTCTTAAACATGCTTATCCTTTGAACTGACTCATCAATTACCTTTTTCAACAACAAGGCTTCATTCTGTTCAGGGTAATTCACATCCACCTCTAATTCCTTTGGATCTTCAGGTTCAACTTGCACTACTTGTGCTCCTCTTTGTATTGCAACATTCTCAGGACAATCCCATGACATATGGTCAAGTTGCCTACATGTGTAACCTCTTACTTGTCCACCTCTTCCTCTGCCTCTTCCTCTTGAAGCATTTCTTCCACCTCTGTTATCATTAGTTCTGTGAAACTATATTTGCTGGTTTGAACTGCTAGCTTCACCTTTCTGTTGCTGTTCCCTTCCTCTAGAGCCTCTTATCTTTTCTTTCTGACTCTGCTTTCTCCTCAGCTTCTCCTCAACCCTCAAAGCAACCTGATATGCTTCCTCAACAGATCTTAATGACAACAAACCTAATTTATCTTGTATATTAAATCTTGGACCATTAACATACCTAGACACCCTCTCAGGTGTGTCTTCCATATGTCCAGATTTGATATTTACCCTATAGAATTCCTTAGTATACTCCTTAACTATCATTGAATTTTGTTTAAGATTTTGCATTTGCCTAAACAAAATCAACTTATAGAGATCTAACTTGTCTGTCCTCCTTCACTTCATCATAGTCGAAGTGTTTGTTCATAGCATTGATCCAATCAATTAACTCTTCTGGATCCAAGCTTCTACTGTAGAATGACACATCAGCCTTTGAACTAGAACCTGCACGAAACATGGACCTAAACATTCTTACCTCGAGAGTTTCAATAGTTGTTTTCTCCTCCTCTTCAGGTATCTCTTCATCACTTGTATCGCCAGTGTGCTCATGATGTATTCCAGTTTCTAAGGCTTCCAGTCTTTCTCTCAAAGTTCTTATCTCTTCTCTCAATTCTACATTGGCAACATGTCTTCCTCGCCTGCCCCGATCTCTTCCAACTTCGACTTCCATCTCCTGGCACAACAATTCACTACTAGATACAATTTTCCTATCACTAATGACTTTCCCTGAATCTGTTAGTAATACATGAGTAAAAATAATCTCGTCTTTCATACAGAAAAACTACTCCAACCTCATAAACTAACAATTCATAATCTTTCAGAGACAAAAACTAATGTGATCACACTCTCATACGTTCACGTAGAGTCCCTTTTCTGGTCTGAAACCAAACCTGATGCCAGGTTCCCTTGTAACAATCTTTAAATGGTCTGGTTCATGGTTTAGTCCGGCTCTAAATTTAGCAAAACTGCTAAATATTATCAACTTGACCAATAGTCCCTCTAGCGTTCAACGAAGAGCGGACTTCAAACCTTCGGTGAGCCCAATTTCATAAAATTTTTGCCCCCAGCTTCTGCTATTAACTCCCTTGCTAGTTAATCAACGAAATGAATGAGGTCCGTAAGATCTAGATCGACGGTGGACTCCAAATGTCATAGGGTGAATTTTATTTAAATTTTGTGAACATGAAAACTTTCTTCGGCCGTGCTAGTTCTCCCAGGGAAATCGCTGTGCGCCGTTGATCCGTTTTGATGATCGATATTGGCCGTTGATCTCCAATCACTCCGCAACGATTGGTTTTAAAATCCGCAACTCGATCCCTCCTTTATCTTCTACGCTCTTTCTCCAGAGGAATCCACCTTAGCAGTTGATATTCGACCACCTCTAATCTACACCCGACGATCTTCAGTTGTATGGACGATTAGTTTAAGGTTATCTCAAGAATAAATTTTATTTACGGAATTGGATTACATCCATGGATTTGTCCAAGATCCAGATCTTTAACTCTGTGATATTCTACAAGTAAATTGATCAGTGCAACGATCATTTCCTTCATGCAACACCATGTAGACTTCTTGTATTACACAGACTATCAGATTCATACTCACAGAAAATTAAAATCATGCTCCTGGCTATTGAAAAGAAGACATCAATTAAGCAAACATATGCAGAGTATAAAAACCCTGTTCTTCATTCAATCAACCAGTCATAAAACACACACTCTCTGCTCTCTGCTCTATGCACTCCACACACTCTATCCTATCCTTTCTGTCTCTCAAGCTCTGTGAGCTAAATAAGTTTCTTTGAGCTATCTAAGCCCTATGAGCTAACCAAAAGTTGCCTATCTAAATGCCTCGAACTGTGTTTTATACAATCGTGGTTCTGTTTCTAGATCCAATAACAAAGGAGTACAATCCTTATTAATCTATACTAACCCTATAGCTCACTAACAAATTGTTGACTTCATTGAACTAAACAACTCAATCCTATCTATTACATGTGGAAAATGATCTAGATTCCTTATCCATTTTTATTCATCTTTTACAAAATAAAGCAAATTACAAATGTATGAGACCCTAGGTCTCCTTAAGAGTTCCCTTGACTTTGTGAATCACCCTTTTGAGCCTATGCTCTTGCATCATGATGCCTAGACCTTAATAAAATTCTATTTTTCTATGCTCCCGCATCATGATGCCTAGACCTTAATAAAACTCTATTTTTTTCAATCCTTCAAGATCAAAGAGAACGCTTGCCCTTTCCACCCCGAGCAAAGAATATGTTAAATCCTTATTAATACCTTTAATTATCTAAATTAGTTTGAAGTCTTAATTGCATTAAAGTGAGGAATGAGATTCCAAAAATACTCAAAATAAATTAATCCCAATGGGATTTGTTTTTAAATTAAATAATATTAATTTTAAAATAAAATTTAAATGATTCATTGATTATATATACATACATTGTTATGTCTAGCTACATAATTTTAGTAAATCATTATTTGTAGATAAATTTATTGATTAAATATTATTTTTTTTAATGAGAAAAAGTTACTTTCTAAAAAAACCTACTCAAATTACTATAGTCTTAAAAAAATAATCCATACAATTCTAAAAATTCCTTCACAACACATAGTTAAGTCATTCTTTAATATCCTAAGCAATAATAACCAAATAGACATCATTGTTAGAGGAGAAGCCACTTCTGTTAATTAAAATACTAGGACGACTCCTTGTAATGTAATGACATCTTTTAAGAGATTTAGTGAATTATATTCTCTATAGATATAAAAGGACCTATAGTCGAATTGTAATTTTACCTCTGTTACATTATCTTGCATTACCATAATAAGATCAAGTGCTAAAGAAAATAGAGTCAAACTGTGATTCTACCTCTTTTACATTGCCTAGCAAGTGCTATTAAGATACAATCGAGCTATCTTGTCTATAATAAGGTAAAGTGCTAAAATTAATTTGGTCATATCCCGATTTTAATGTTGGAATAGCAGGTGTTGGCATATTTTCTAATGGAATAACCCTCTAACAAATGGTGAACCACCTTTGTAAAAAAAAAATTAATACTAAAAATTATAATATCACACTTGTCATTACACAATAAACAACCCATTAATTAATTAATAAACAATGAAAACAACTTTCTCAAAATAATAATAAGAAAAATCATAATAAATAAAAAAGGAAATGGGCTATAATGATAATACACAAATAAATATATAATGTATGTATGTGCATTAGGTATGATTTAATAATAGATTGGCTTGCTTGTCACCATCAAAATTAAAATTAAGTCGACATGCTCCATCCATGGATGCTTGTTGGCTCTTTACCATAGTGATGCAATTGCATTTGAATTAGCAACATAACCGTCTTTAATGTTATAACATGTTGCTTATAACACTCTTCCCTTGGTGAGGGGAATAAAGGAGAAACTACATTGTTGTTTTATACATCATCATCATCATCATCATCAACGTTGTAAGGTTAAGCTAACGAGGTAAGAGTCGCATCGATGATGAAATATTAAATGGAAAATGATGCAAGGTCAAAAAGGTAAAGGCCATGGTATCTTAAAGAGATCACGATCGTCATTAATAGTTATATTCTTATTTATTTTTATTGTCGCGATCCAAAATCACTAGTGCCATCATTTTATCAGATTGCTTTCTTAATTATAATCTTCATTAGCAATGACCTTACTCTCTTGATTAGGGTCTATAAGTGGCTTTGATCCCTTGATTTAGCGATGATAGAGAAATATTCTTTATAAAAAAATAAAAAAAATAAACTAAAATTATTTCACATAAATTAAATATCAATACAATACTTGTAATAATTATCGTTATTAAATTTTAAGGTTATAGTTAAGCTAGACATTAAATTGGTGAATAAGATCCTCTTATTTGTGGGACAAGGGACCCACTTTATGTAGTGATTTGACTATTGAAGTATACAGAGGTGTACATACCCTACCCCCTCTGGATTTGTACCCATAACCTGTAAGAATGAAACACATGTTCTTAACTGTTAGGCCCACTCAAGTTGTACATATTTAAGGTGCATATATGAGAATTTTGTTTCCCTTCCTAAAGCATTTTACCTTTTTAATATATGTTTTTTTTTACTTTCAATATTGATGCAATAAGTATATGCAACTTATACAAAAAGTGATAGCGATAAGGAATGATTGAGATCTGTTAATTGGGTTTAGTTCGAGTGGTTGTAGGATGGAGTGTTGCCTCCCCTCCCAGGTTTTATTCTCACAAGTGACATGTTGAGCTCAGCGTTAGAATATTGTTATAATGAATTTGAGCCTCGTTGTTGACTTGGCATTGTGCCTTGAAGAATCTAGTTTTTACCCTTAGTACCATCCTAGAAATGAGGGGAAGTACATGAGGGTTTTCCCCGAGCATTTTAACCTAGGAAAAAAAACGTGATTGAGTTCTAAAAAACCCCAAGAATCCAAAACATATCCAACTAGTAAGCTTTCAAATTACATATAGAATATATAGATATGCTAAATAGTTTGAGGACAACAAAATTAAGACAAAGGCTAAATGGCCCCTTCATTCATGTCCATAACATAAAACCAATAATCATCCCTGTATTTGGTGGAGGGTCATCTTAGTTCTAAGGAAATCCCCATCCTTCGATTACTAACTTAGGTTCATTTAGAGTCGATTTTCATGTTTCTTTGTTCAAGATGATGAGACTTCTCAACCTTAAAGATAATCAATGCTGGACATTGAAACTTTTTAATATAGAGGACATGCAAAAAAAAATAATTATAATACTTGCTTCTAAAATTACTAAAACCATGGAAATCATTATGTTGAGTTTGACCTTCAAACTAAGATCCCTATTCATAATTTAATATGCACCACCCCGCAAACTCTAATTGTTAGCATAAATATGCCACATCCATTTCAATCTTCTAAACTTGCACTACAATATGCAAATGAAGATTGATACATATACGGGAGCCATCATGTTAAATAAGAATTTAATATGTTGGATTATTGTAAACAAAGATTCATTCATTTTTTCCATACCAGGCTAATTTAGCACACAAATAGCATTTTCCTTGGTCCACGCCCACCAAGGACCAATGAGTAGGTGATTAAAACTTTTGGCAAAAACCTATAAAGTTTTAAATTTTAGTGGTAATATTTCGTGGTATATTTTTACTCCATTAAAAAAAAATGATGCTACGAGTTCCACTACTTTATTTTCGAGAGTTTTTTTTTATGATTTTTCCGTTACCTATGTTTTGGACTTTCAAAATCTTTTAATAATACATTGTTTTTCTCGAAATTTTATATTCCCATATGCTGAGTACGATATCTTTTAACATAACTACCAAAATAACATTATATATATATATTTCTAGGAGAAAAATAGTATTTCCTTGATATTCATATGAATCAAAGGAAACTTTTGTTCAACATCAAAATAATACATATCAATATACAACTTCCTCAAAACATCCATCCAAGACTTGGATTATGTTCTTCCAAAAAAATAAACTCACAAAAGGAATCAGCAAGAAGAGCACTAACATAAGGTACCAACTGGTTCATTGCACCATCATTCTCCAAATATGAAAAGAGAGCAAACTTATAAGATCTTTCAGTCTCCCTCCTGAATCAGTTTGGCATCAGCATTCAACCCGAGACAGATCAATAATTCTGAGGAGGCACTCAGCTGGAATGAGATATCATAATAGCACTTTGTCAAAACAATCATCAGAGATGATATTCAGAAAAACAAATTGTCACATAAAAGTGAAATATTCAAGCTCAAAAGAGCTGTGCTAAGCCATGCCAAATGCATGCTCCCTCAATAAATTCCATGTAATATAGTAACCCAGCTGGAATATGTAGTGCCTCCCTAGAGAGGCAATCTTCCTGAACGTTGAATTCTCTGAATACATGAGCTGATTCGAGATGGATAAAGTAAGATCGGAGATTCATGATCTCAATACACTAACCTACCAGTTCAAGTGTCTCCAAGGAAGCTAATCCATTGAACCAATTGATAATAGTCGATGAGTCCCCTCTGATACGCAAGTAAGGAGCCCAATGTGCTTTGAAAAGACAAGAAGCACCTAAAGTGCAAGAAGTTCTGACCGAGTGTTAGTGCTCTGGACGCATCCAAGTTTAAGGAGGAAGTAATGGTCCTTGTTTAACATAATGTGTACTCCTACACCACCCTTACATAAAGTTGAGGCTCCATAAAAAAAACCAACAGGAAAGTCATATACCAGAGACACACCAATTAAATTTCTGGGAATCTTAGTAGATGCTTTCACTTTGTGTTTAGATAGTTGTTCCATAATAAAATGAATGGTGAGAATTGGTGAAGGGAAAATATCTTCAAATAGAACTCTGTTACGCAAAAGCCAAAGCTGCCAAGTCATGAGGAGAGGAAGATACCTCATCTCTCTTTCAGTCTTGGTCCATTTAACAACATTGAGTAAATATGTCAGCTCATTCCAGTTGATGGCTCGATGTAGGATCGAACTGCGGCCAACAATGACCTCCCTGGTGAATTTACAGTAAACAAATAGATGGTTAACTGTTTCTGCATCACACCTACATAAACAACATCGGTTCGGGCCTGTCCGACTCTTTTTGAGCAAATTATCCCAGGTATTAATCCTGTTGTGTAGGCAGAGCGAGATGAAACATATAACTTTCAGAGGTAAATTGAATTTCCACATGTTAACCAATATTTTTTCAGGTGAATCCTGGCAGTGATGATGAGCAATGCAATCATATGCCAGTTTTGCTGTCACTTGACCCAAGTGTTTGTCATACATCCAGATCAAGGAGTCTCCGTTGTCTTATAGTCGAATGCAGCCATGTGAGAGACCACCGATATATTTATTCCACATAACCTTCCAATCCCCTTCCAATTCCAGTTCCTCTGTTGAGAGCCAGTAATGTTGGGAAATATAATTAGAACCATTGAAATGTGCATCAGCTAGAGAGGTAATTCTGTAGTCCTCCAGATAATCTCTGAGACCCTCAGGAAGAATATATGCAGAGTTGGAGCCAACAATTGGATCCGCCCCAATCTTAATGTCTCTGCCATTCCCCACTCTCCATCCCAACCATCTCGTTAGACACGTTAAGGTTCTAATAAATCCATTCCAGATGTGTGACGAGCCCTTAAGAGAGAAGGAACAAGAACGAATCCATTCAACCAAAGATCTGTTTTTTAAATATTTGAAGGAGATGATAGTCGACCAAATACCATTACCTTGAAGTACCATCCAAAAGCATTTGAGTCTGAGCGCCTTACTAAACCATTCTAGGTTTAGAATGTTCCATCCCCCCAACTTAAAGGGTCTGGAAATTAGGTGCCAATCTACTAAATGAATCTTCGAATTTCTAGAAGAACTCCCCCAAAGAAAATTGAATATGGCACGTCTGAGAAAGTTCAAAATTGATTGTGGCATCCTTGCCAGTGTTAGCTAGTAAACAACTAGCCCCGTCAGTACTGCTTTAACTAGTATCAATCGACCACCCAGGCTCAATAGACGGTAGGACCAATTACTGATTCTTTTCTCAAATTTGTTTAATAACCAACGCCAATCATTTGCATGATATCCCATAGGTTTCAAGTAGAAACCCAAATACTTGAACCCCTCAAATAATGGTTCCATTTTATAAGGAAGGATTTATGCCTCAAGATCTTTGATGCTTAGATCTACTTCATTAGACAGAAAAGAGGATTTTGCTTCACTAATGCTCATGCTTGTTGCTGAGCAGAAGAGATCCAAGAGTTTCTTGAAATGATGCCATTCATCAAAAGTCCCTACTCCAAATAGTAATACATCGTCTACAAATAGTAAGTGAGTCAAATTCAAAGAAGAAGATAATTTTATACCCTGGATAAGTCCCTCATGATGAGCCTGATTGACCAGTAAGCTAAGACTTTCAATAGTCATAATAAAAAGTAAAGGAGAAAGGGGACAACCTTGTCTGATACCTCTCGAACAAGGAAAAAAATTTGTGGGGGTACCATTAATGAGTACTGCAAAGTTGCTAGACTCCACACAGCTCATGATCCAATTAACACCAATGACTGGTATACCAATTTGAAGAAGGACCAGCTGGAGAAAGGTCTAATTTACCCTATCAAAGGCCTTAACAAGATCTAATTTCAGTATAAATATCTGCCTCTTTTCAATTTTTGCAGTATGTAGGACTTCCTGGGAGATGCCAATAAGCTCCACTATCTGCCTGTTATGAAGGAATCCAAATTGATTCCAAGTGACGACCTTATCTAGGATGGGTTTAAGTCTAATAGTGGCAAGTTTGGAGATAACCTTATAGACAAGATTGCAGAGAGATATATGCCTAAAGTCAGAGAAGGAGGACGGCTTATCAATATTAGGTATGAGGGTAATAAAAGTTGAATTTAAAGAGCTAGATACCCTACCTTCTTTTCTAGACTGCTCCACAACCATGAGGATATCAAGACAAACAAGATCCAAAAATTGTAAATAGAATTCTACTAGCCAACCATCAGGACCAGGACTTTTGTCCTTTTTGAAACCCTTAAGAATACTTTCAATCTCAGAAAGGGTGATATCTGAAAGGAAAAAATATTTTTCTTCATTCGAGGCCATAGTAGGAAAAATCCTGACAACTTTCAGTTGATCTTCAATATTGGTTAGTCCATCATCCGAGAAGAGTTCAGAGAAATGGGAAACCCCAAGTTCTTTGAGTTGAGCATCATCCTTAGTCATCTCACCCTGTTGATTTTGGAGACCCCAGATATATTTGGAGGCCCTCCGGGCAGAAGCATAGAAGTGAAATAATTTTGTGTTTGCATCCCCCTCCTTTAGCCAATCTATTCTACTTTTGAGTTTCCAGGTAAGGATTTGCTGAGTCAGCAGAGAGTATTTTTTAGCCTTGAGGGAGGACAGTTGCGAGGACTCAAATACAGAAAGGATACTAGTAGCTTGAGAAATTAGTAAGGAGTTTATATCCTGGTCTACCTCCAACATAGCTTTAGCTTTGGTTTGTTTCAACTCTTTCTTCCAAGCCTTTACATAGTCTTTTAGTCTTTTAATTTTAAAGGTAAGAGAAGACATAGGATCCATGGATCCTAGGAGCTGGGTGTTCCAGGATGAAGATACAATCTCAGAAAAATCCTTTTCCATCAACCAATCCCTATTGAATTTGAAAGGGTAAAGATGACAACGGGGAGTATTGTGCCATTCCAGACAGATAGGGAAATGATCAGATATTTCAGATGGATGGATCTAGGACTCAAAGTCATTCAAAAAAGGAATCAGATGGACAGAGGCAAGGAATCTATCAATATGTTTACTAATACCCTCAGATCCAGGCTTGCCATTCCTCCAGGTAGGTCCAAGTTTAAGGGGAGCAAGACCAACCAGGTTGGAACGGTTTAGAAGGTGGGGAAAATAGTGGCACATGTGGTCCGTACGAGCTTTTTCTCCCCAAATATCCACGTCAGAGATGGTAAAGTTTAGATCACCAACCAGGATAATATTAGGAAAGTCAACAAGTCCTCCGGCTACTACTTTGTCCCAGAAGATGACCTTATTAGTGTAAGGTCCATAGCAGTTTAGTATATTAATAGTGGAGTCATGTCCTTTGATACTAGCTTTAATCAAGATACCATCAAAGGATCGAAAGGATTTACACCATGTAAAGTGCGGGTTCCAAGGAGTGAGGAGACCCCCAGAAAGTCCCTGAGAGTCCAAGGCACATAACTCCCAGCCCGGTTTCATCTTTGAGAAGTGTAAGAGAGCTGAATAGTGGTCACACATTGTTTCTTGCAGAAGTATCAAATCAGGATTTAGAGAGGAGAAGAAATAAGAAAGGGCTCTTTGTTTGGTGAGACCCCTGAACCCATGGATGTTCATAGATATAATTTTCATGATTCAACTTGGTGGACATGTGACTTTACTCTAAGAACCTAAGGGGATTGGTGTGAAATTGCAACCGTTTTTATTCGGGCTGATAATGGGGTATAGAGACCAAAGGAGCCAGAGGAGGCAGAGGCATGAGAGGGCTTGTTATTTCTATATTTCCTGATGGTGACATTTTCAAATCTGATGGAGTCCAAAGGACGAGTGGATGGAGATATGGGTGATTTATCTGAGAAAATGTCAAGTGCTTTTAGAAGAGAAGGATCCTTAAAGGACGGGGAGGAAGTAGGAATAAGTGGGGCTTTATCAGGGACAGGTCAAGGAGTTTTGGATAAGGGTGGATACTCCTCCATAGTAAATGGAGGAGGAGAAATGGAAGAATTAGTCACAGAGTGGTTCAAGGGGGACTAGGAAGTCGATGTTGGCTCCACTCGTTGTTCAATGTGGTTCTGTGAAGAAGGAACAGACGATAATGGAAGAGAGGGGAGAGAAGGATCATGAGAAGGTAAATCAGATGTAGGCTTAACTCTGTTTTCTAAATCGTGTATAGCCAGTAAATCAGAAGAGGACAGTTCACCAAATATAGTAGTGGAGTTATAATGATCCGAGAGAGAAGAAGGATCCAAGGATTGAATAGGTGAAGTGCCCTTCAAAGGAGGATCCGGTGAAGGTTCCATAATAGTAGGAATCCCTGAGGAAGTAAGGGGAGAAGCAACACCAAGCTGATATTCAGGTGAAGTTTCAGAGTCGACAAAGCCAAGATTAAGGGAACGACCATAATGGAGAGTGGATCATTTGTCTCTTAAATGACTTGTTTCACGACAGTAGCTACAACGAAATGGGACATTTAGATAATCCAGCCTCTGAATAAGAATCGAACTCCCACAGTCGATCTCCACCTCGGGTAAAAGACCCTTCGAGACATCTAGTTCTACAAGTACTTTGGCCAAGCGTTTATCAAACAGAAGATGGAAATCCTTCTCCAGTGCTACAAAACGACCTAAAGTATTTTCCAAACCAACAAGAAAGTCTCTACTCCACAAGGGAAAGGGCAGGGCTGGTAGTAAGACTCAAAGATGGCGTTTAACCACTCTTTATTTGAGTGGGTTGAACCTTGAATGCCAACGAATGAGCACCAAGGAACCATTTTCGATAGTCCAAAGAGAATTTAGTATGCGGGTAGCATCATCATCATCAATGAAAACAATGACCAGCCATTGATTAGCCAGAAGACTGATAGTTGGGACATAGTTGAGAATTGGCTTCCAATGTTGGGTTGCCCATACAACCCACTCTTCCTTGTTCATACTGCAGTATTCTAAATGCCCAATGAGGGCCTGGCGACAGAGTTCTGAAACCATATCTATCATAACATCCTTTCCCAGTACATAGCGACACTTCGAGTCAAGTGATTTTAGCTGTTTAACTTTCCTGTGTTGTATATACCGGGAAGGGCGGTCAAGGGCTGTAGAGGGACCCCGAGGGGGGCACAGTTCCAGAGACTCCATCTCTGAGACAAATAATAAGTACCCGACAAAGGCAAGAGGCACCAACTACCAGAATCTGACAAGGGGCTAAAAAACCTAGGCTGAGAAGAATAAAAAACAGATGACAGGCCTTCAGCCCTACAAAAAAAGGTAAACAAGACAGAAAAGCAGGTAAGTAGCAGAAATTCCCACTTTTTTTATATGGTTGGTACTAACCCTCGAAGAAGGGTGAACTCCATAGGGGAAAGGGGGTCAACCAAGCCATCTGACAGTAGTACCCAAATACCCACAAGACTTGAGGAAACAAACACTGATTCCAATACCTAAAATACCGGGTCCAGAGAAAACCCACCAGCCAAACGTTGTAAAAAATACAGACAAAGAAGGAAAAATGGATAAATACCTCTAATACCGGTCCATAATGTATGCACAGTCTGGGGACCGTTAATGCCCGTGAAATCAGGACCATATGCGGCTATAAAACCAACGAGCCGTCAAGTCGACCACCTTCTGAAAGTCAAACAGTAATGGTGAAAGCCCAATAAGTCGTTGCCGCAGAAAAAACCCATGCAGAATCAAATCTGAGCAAAAAGGTGGTCAGGTTCTCGTGATTGAAGCCGTGGAAAGGGGAGAACAAATATACCGCTCAGTGTGACAGAAAACCAACAAGAGGAGGGTGACGAAAGGGCAGGATGAGGGCGCCACGAAAAAAAAGGCATGAGTTTTTTAACTGCTAAGGGAACCATAACAACTAGAGTTCGGGACACTGTAAGGACAATAGTATCAGACCCTCCATCAAAACCCTCGGAAGCACAGAGAAACCCTCCATCCTCAGCTACAATTCCCAAAGCTTAGAACTCCTTTGCTTTGTTTTGTGAACCTTTAAAGCTTATATTTTCTTTATGAAGGTGAAAGCTATATTTCATATATATATATATATATAATTATAGTTTTCTTACCTTTAATATAACTCTAATCTCCATGGTCTTCTAACTTGTCAAAACTATAGAAACCTAGAAACACTTGCTTTTTAATTATAGGAATCAAATTTTACAAAAATCCAAATAATTTCTTTATCTTTTCTTAAAGTCCTAAACCAAAAAGTCTAAATAAGCATTAATCATCATCATCAATATTTAACACTATTTAAAAAAAAAACTATATAAAATCTTTTAAATACTTTTCCATAAACCATATTAATCTTAAACAAACCTAAAATTTTAACACTATTTTTATACAATATTTACAAATTTAAATAAATTTCATTTGATATAATATTGTAAAATAATATTACAAAACTATTCAAAATTTTAAGAATATAATTAATTGATAATAGTTATTATGCTAAAATCCTCTTTTTACTTTAGATTAAGTTTAAGTGTTACACTTTCTTTGAATGATATTTTCTAATTCATTAGATCGTTTTATGTATGTAAATGGTATAAAGTAATTTTTATATAATTAAGTACTAATTAATTAAATACAATTTCAAAAGTAACTATTTTTTTAAAAGTTTTTACAATATTTGTTATAATAATTTTTCTTCATTTTTAATCAATTATATATATAAATGTAAATAAATAAATTTTTATTTTATAAAACATCATTTAATATTATATATTTAAAAAAAGTACATCAGTACATTTGTGTTCTTTTTACAATAAACCTTACTTATATGTTGAAAGCCTATTTCCATAGATTCTTAAACTTCAATCTATTTTTAACCAATGTCTATTTAACCAATGTCTATATAACAATCTTTTTACAAATAAACCTTACTTATATGTTGAAAGCCTATTTTTAACCAATGTCTATATAACAATACATTCAAAAACTTCAATCATATGCTTTTGATCTCTTCTCATTATATACATTTTTAAAGTAAGTATATGTCATAGATTATATTATCTCATTCAGATTTTTTTTTTCTTATTATGTGAATTGCACTCACATAAATCTATACGGTGCTCGGTCACACATCCTAAACTCTTACAAATTTCTCTATTGAACAATAGATCTCAAATAAATCCCCTCTCATCATATGCATAAACATTAGCTTTACTCAATACAATACAATGTACTAAGCAATAAGTCGAGAAATGTACAATGACAGTGGAATAGATCATAAGGGATCAATACACTTCTACAACCTGTACATGCCTTACAAAAAGTCTAGAAACACTCGTTTTTCTTTTGTAGTTCCATTTAGTGTGATTGAGACACTGATTGAGCCAACTAGTGATTTCAGCCCTTCCTTTGATGGAGAGTCTGGTAACTCATTTTCTTCTTTGAAAATATAGCATATTTGGAAAGAGTCGAAAGTTCTAGCTAGATATTTTAGGTTATTGCCAATTCCTTGTATATTGATATTCATAATCTATTTTCCCTATTCATAAATGCAACTTATAATTCAGAATCCCCATATCCACATAAATCTTTATATTTTCATATAAGGCAAACTTTGTAAGCTTTCTTAAAGCAAGACCTTCAGCTCTATTATTAGTACCATTTCCATAGTTTTCCTTAAACCTTACTGAGAAAGACTCAGAAACAATTAAGATTCCCCCTGTCCATAAATCTGGCCTTTACACATACCATCAAAATAACCCACTCCCATGATCAAAACAGATCACTTTTGGGATCCTCACCTTAACTTCTCGACTGTTATCAACACAAGAACTAATCAAAGCTTGAACTTGGCTAACCACCACAAAGTCGGGAATATGTCTACCTTAAAATATATTTTCATTTCTAGCTCTCCATATGCTCCAAATAGTAAGGAAGATAATGGATTTAATAGATTTTAATTCTAGATTCTCTAACCATAATTGAAGTTTTCTATCTATGTTCATTGTGACCCAAATATCATCTATATTGATCTGATCACTAGTGTCTTTCCAAACCCATAGAGAGACTTCACACTTATTAAAAATGTGCTAATATTTTACACCTCTTTCACATACAACATACAAATGCTCAATCCCTCAATATTTTGTTTTTTCAACATATCCCCAGGAAGCACTTTTCCTTTGAGAATAAGGCACATGAAGATTTTGGATTTCCTCTGAGGCAAAACTTTCCAAACATCTTTCCACCACCAATCTCTTTGATAGTTTGAAACTTGCCAAAACCATTTGTAAGCTAGTTTCACCGAATAACATCCCCCAACTTTGTTCCCAGTCCAAATAAAGCTATCTAGACCATCAGTGAGAGAAATAAAACCCCTCCCCATTTCTTCCACCCAACCATTCCATTCTTCCTTTAAGCCCTCAAATAGATCTAAAATCTCCGTCGATTTCGAACTCTGCATCTCCCTGAACAAACCAAAATAAATGGTCACATCCCGAATTGAGAACATCCCTCTGGAGTCAAGATTCCTAATCAAAACAACTGACATATTTTCCTTTTGACCACACCCCATAATAGCGTCCCTCCCTATTAGATCCCGTGTCCCGTTTCCCACCTTCCAAGCCAAAATATCTCCCACCACAGGAAAGGACTGAACAACTGCTTTCCAAAACAAAGACTCCCCATTGTAAGATTTATTTGGGTTTCTGATCCAGCTCAAAATAAATTCCTCATTTAAATATTTACCCATAAGAACAAACTTCCATTTACCTTTCTTTGTAACAAACTTTCATACTGATTTTGGAGCAAGAGACTTTCCAAACCTAAATAGTTACTTCAAAACCCATCCTCATTCTTTAGGCTTGGTTATGGATGTCCATGCTATCCAGTGGATACCTTTTTCATTTTTACCTTTCCACAAAAAAATATAGAATATCATCCTAAGCTGATCCAAGATTCCTTTAGGAATTTGAGTTATGATCATCCAAAAAACTAGAATAACATTTAACACTGCTTGAATAAGCACACATTTTCCTCCTCTAGAAAGAAACCTATTGTACCATAAACTAATTCTTACCTCAACTTTATGACTAAGCCAATTCCAGTATGAATTACAATATTTATTTGGTTTGAGGTAGAAACCAAGATACTTGAGTCCCGCTACAATAATAACCTGCTCCATAGGCCAAATGCTTTAAAGTTTTTGAAGCTTTGATATTCTAATCCTTGATAATATGTCGACTTACCAACATTGTCTTCCATCCTCGTTTCCCTATAGAAACCGTTGAGGATCTCTTTCATTGCTCTATCCTCCTCCGAGTCTCCTAAGAAAAACAATACATTATCAACGAATAGTGTGTGAGTCACACTGACATACTCTCCAAAATTTAGGCCTTGGATACAATTATGCAATTTTGTCGAGTTTAAAGCCTTGCTAACACCCTCCATCAGGCTTGGAATTTCAAATTTACTCTGCCCATCAAAAGGAAATTTGATGACGGTCTTGTATTTTTCATGCCTTTCAATTTAGGTTCTATGCAAATTCATGAATGTCAAATTGCTTTGCATTTTTATATAAGATGATTATTCTAAACACCATCTTCGCAGGCATAGTACACACCAGGTTAGGCTTCCTGAGCACTAACATTAATACGCATGATTTTGAGTATCTACCTTGCGGCGGTCGAGCATACTCGATTGGTTTGGTTTGTATAGATCATATAGTTAACGTTATTTTCATTGATTTGAGGTTTTGCAGGTGGACTGCTCTTCGAAATGAGTGACACTTTTCAGAGTTGAGTCTTAAACTCGTAGCCTACTTAGTACTTCTTATAGCTACCAAACTCAACGACCACAGTCCAAAGCATTAAATCCAACATATTATGGTACCATATTATTTATCCTCAAGTGTCAAAACGCTGCTAGACCTTTCCAAGTGCCAAAGTACTAGAATTTATGATGGGTTATGAACAAAACCAGAGGTCAATTTGACGGTTCTCATTTTCCCATACAAGTAGACATTGATGTGTGACCAGTAATCTTACATGTCAAATACGTTCAAATTTGAAAAATACATTCTCTGGAACGTCAAATTCCAGGCCTGCCCTCCATCACCAACAAAAACAAGTAAGGGGAACCCCCACTTATAAGCCACCAAATTCTAGGCCTGCCCTCCATCACCAACAGGGACAAGCAAGGAGAACCCCACTTGTAAGCCACCAGGATCTGCATCTTTCCACTTTTCCCAATATATCCTCTGACAACAAGAACACGTGGATTCTCCTTGCTATAGCGGCCTCCCCATATCTCCTATTGAACCAAGTAGGATTATAGACATTTGGCTCAATATCAACAATATACAATGATTCCAGCGGATCAAGACATGATCCGTTACAAGATTATTAATGCTATTATCCCATGCTTTTACATATGTTAAACTAATGTAAAAAATACATTCGGGTAAAATTTATTGGGATACTCTTGTATGTATTCTATTTTCGTCTAAAAAAGATTGTCCTCAATAATTTAATAGTGATAATCAAATCAATTTGATTGATAAATACATCCTGACTATGAATCTTTATCGAATCAATAAAAACAATACCTATCACACATGTATAAAGTTTTGTATCTCATCACCATTTCTATTTAAACATATATTTTTGAGAATAAAAAAAAATTTCCATTTAAACATATATGCATGAATATTTTCAAATCTTCTCTACGATAAAAGCATTAAACTCCTCTTCAATGGTGCCAAACTCACAACTCTAACCCTTTTTCTTCTCCATAATCCACATCGATTCCATGTTATACGGTTTGTATCTCATCCAACATTTCCAAGGTATTCTATGGTTCTATAAAGTTGTTACACATTTAATTGAAATATATGTCCATTATGAAACAAGTTGTTTTGCCACAATTAATATATATATATATATATAACCAACTTCAATTATTAAATTTCCCAAGATATCTCTAATTATGATCCACATAATTCCAAAACAACAAAAAAATCACAAGTAATATTAAAAATGTACTTAGGTCAACTAAGTAAATTGAGAATACAAACTTATGAAGGAAAGTGATAAATGTATGTGACAAAAAGCCTTCCTAAAATGACTCTAAGTTTACCACTGTTAGCCTAAATACCATATGGATGAACTTCCTGATGCTAATTAACTCCGATTAATGGTATTATGACCTTTTGCTAGGATTAAATGTATTAAACACAAAATTGAATAGAAGTATCAAGACATTGCTTAGTTTTTGTTTGAAAAATAAGACATTGCTTGGTTTTGGTTTGAAAAATAAGATCCACAAAATATACATAACAATAAAAAATTCAATTATTCATCAATTTATAAGTTTCCTTAGTGGACAAATTATAACATTCATTAAACTAGAAAATTACACCTGTACCCTATGGAAATCGTGTGCTATAGCTCTGCCTTGTAATGGGATGCTGATTCATTGGGTGAAGCTCTTTGATCCCATATGAAAATTGACCCCATCTCTGGAAGGACACATGGTGGTAACTTGTCATTTTGTTATAGAGCTCTGTCTTGAACATAATAGTTTAATACGTTTACTCGATCCATAAATACCCACACATGACATAATAACGCTAACATCTAATTAAGCTCATGGACTTATGCTTCTCCTCCTAACCCTACCAATCACATTGTCATATTTGATATTAAATCTCTTCTTTTATGATTATAAATATCCTCTAATTCAACTATATAAACTTAACATAAATAGAAGTATCAACATTTCGAACCTCACTTCTTTAAGTCATCCAATTGTTTCCTCCTTAAACAAATATGGTAAAATTGTTATTACCGACTTCAACATTATCCTCATTTTACATAACCAAACATGTGAATTAACCTTTTCCACTATAATAATTTGTTAAGTAATGTTCACTATCTTGTGTCTCTAACACACATTTTCAATTAACTTTATGAAAATATCTACAAGTATATTCTTCCCGTTACATATATTACAATCAATGAATGCAATTTTGATAGAACTAGCATTTGCACTGAGAGGGTAAAAATATTGAGTCTTTCCACAATTGAATGAAGCATCTACAGAAGCATGATCATTTCACTTAATAAAATCCGCTTTCCGTAGTGCAGAAAGCGAGGATCCATTTTTTTCAAGTAATCGGGGAAATCCATTCCCGACTTCTGCTTTCCGCAGTGCGGAACAAGGAAATCGGAAGTTACAAGTTTGTAATAAAAATTTCTGTATTTCTGACTTCCGCTTTCCGCAGTGCGGAATGTAGAAATCAGAAATTTCTTTGTCTCATATATTTTTTTATCTTATTTCCCGATTTCTACTTTCCGCATTGCTGAATGCGGAAATCAGAGCTTTGATTTTTCTTTTCACAACTTTTGTTTTCATCTGCTTTCCATTTTCCGTAGTGCAGAAAGTGGGATGTGGAACTTCGATATGTTTTTGGTCCAAATAAATTTCTTTCCAATTTCCGCTTTCTGCAGTGCAGAATGCGGAAGCCGAAAACACTAAATCCAAAGTTTCCCAATAATTTTTCTGAAGTTTTTATTTGCGCGCCTTCATCTCAGCCATTTGTTTTTCATTAGATCCACGGTTTAGATTTGTTTTTCCATTGAGTTTTTGGCTATATAGTCTGTTTGAATTTTTGAGGTTTTTACCATTTGTTTTACTTGCGTTTTTACTGTGCCTGGAGATTTTTACGGCGCTTTCTTCTTGCTCGAGCTTACATCTGTCACTGGTTTTCAAAGATTTCTACCAGTAAGTTAACTACTTACGACCGTTTATCCTGTTATTTATACACTGTAGTAAGTTTTTACCAGGTTTTCCAAATTTCGAGCATAAATGGCATCTTCGTATCGCATAAACACAATATTGAAAATGACTTTGCAAGAAGAAAGGTCCAAGGACCCAAACGCCTGAGTCTTCACAGACACCGAGTGGGCATATTATCGAAAACCAATATTTGGACTGGATGAGAATCTATTCTATTTTCGATAATGATGATTTCTCGGCCATTCCTCATGACCAACCGACTTACATCAGAATTCGGAGCTAACAGGTCCATCTAATTGCCGCTAGACCACCATTTATGCCCTACACAAACGCGGTGAAGAGAGCACTTGATGATGCCATCCCTGAGGAGCGAGTTTTGAATGACCACATTGGCGTTTTTCTAGCCTCATTCAAACCTTATATTTTTTCCAAGGCTTACGTGCTTGGACCCCCAAAACAACTACTGAGCCGTAAGTTACTTGATGAAGCAATCCCCCGTTTTGATTACGAATATGTGGTGAAATCATGGATGGAAAACCCTACCCTATTTATTCCACAACTAGGTAATGTCTACCCTACTTCATGGTTCAGGGAACCATTTTCACTACTCGTAGCCATTTTCTGCCGGTTATATGGTGAGGAAAGTTGCACATTTTTCAAAGCAGAATGGGTTCTGGTAGCCCATCATATTCTTCTTACAGGTGAGTCCTTCAATCGGGCTCAAATATTATATGTTAATTTCCAAGAGCAAATTGATAAATACCAGAAAGCCCCGTCAAGCAAAAAACCCCAATTTTACATGTCAGCCTATGTCATGGATGTTTTTTGTGCGACTTCGTCATTTCCTGACCTAGGTTGGAATTGATAGAAGAATTGTCCACCGGTCCATATTTACTGCTCTGACATGTGGGAGGAATATATTTTTCCTCGCATATATGACATTTGCGACATTTTCTTAGGGTCCATGTATCATAAGATCTTTAAGGCCGATGCTTTGACATTTTCAGTAAGAGCCAGGGCTTTAATTAGTCCGCATGGAGATTGGTATGCCAGGGAATGTTTCTCTTATTTTAGAACTTGGGGAAGCAACACCATCCATTTGTTGCCCAGAATTGTTCCAGACCGCATGGTATTACAGGAATTTTCCTTTCAAACGGTCATCGATGGCGCCCATCCAAAATTGGCTAAGTACAAGAGGAAGAATTGGCCTAAGTTCCCTCTCTATTTAGATTCTTTGGTTATACAAAATTCTACCCATGCAACTGTGCTGGGTAAGGATATTACAACTATGACACTGGGAGAAGCTGTCAAAATGATGCATGATCCTAAGGATTTCCTCTCTAGCCTTTTTTCTCAAGAAAAGGCATGTACATGGCATTGTTGATTTTTGGGAAGCACTAGAAAAGGTCACTGATCCAGAGGTAAATTCCCATGTTTTCAAATATCAGAAAGAAATCCAGGAGCCTATCTTTCATTTTAGAAAATTGAAATTTGTAGCAGAGGAAAAGGTCCATAGGCAAAATATGGAAAGAGAAGCAAGACAACAAGCAACATGAACTTCTGCTTCAGCATCCCAGCCCAAAGACAAAGGAAAAGTTGTCATAGAAACCCTTGGGAGTGCTCACTCTTCCCAAGAGGTGGAAGTTATTCAAAGAGGGGAAGAATTCAAACAAGGTCTAGCCAAGCTCAGTGCTCAGCTTAGGACACATGTCCAAGAGACTAAACCTCAACCAAATAAGAAGAAAACTCAACTTGTTTCTCATCAACCACAAGTTCCTGGAGCATAAGTGGCTCAAACAATGCAAATACCTCAGCATGTACTCAAGGATCAACAACCATTGCAGATAGCTCCACTTTCCCTTCAAGAGAAAGTACCTCTCCAAGTTCCCGTGATCCGATAGGTTGAGCCTCAACCCCAACATGAGATTGAGATCCATAAAATTGATAGTGATCTAGAGGAGGAGACTGGAAACCCCACTTTCCATGTTAATATATTTACCTCCAGGACATATTCTGTCCTTGATTCACACTTTTCAAGAGATCATTTTGATGCTTTTTTCCCTCAGTCCTCTTTTTCCCATTTGTATTTAAAGCCTATTCTCGAGGACACTTCTAGAGACCCATTAGTATCAGTAGAATTTTCGAGTGATACTCCCCCTCCTTCCCCACGTGTTTCATCAATTCCCCATACATCTTAGACTCCCACCACAGATTCTTGTATCCCTTTTCCCCAAGTGGAAACCCCTTCCATCTCTACTATCCCTTCTTCATAAACTAAAACCCCTATTCCCACTTATTCCATGATGCAGGAGCATCATGGCAGGCCAGAAATGTGATGAGTTGGTCACATGCTGTGGCATATTTTTAGTTGTTTTGCAGAGTCATAGTTTGTTAGCGCCGATAGGAATGATGGCAGATCATGACTCCCTGCGAGGAGATCAAGCCACAATTTGTTTGTTGTGATAGGGACGTTTTCATCATGCCTTGTAGTTGTTTGTTTTTCGATTGTAGGACCACTCGGGGTGGGAGTAACATTTTAATGTAAATAGGTAGATTAGAGAAGTAGAGGGGGTTCCGATCTTTAGTGTAACAATTCTAATTTGTAGAGAGAAGGGCAGACCTGCGTCTGGTTCGACTTGTAAATATTTTGAGAAGACTGAAGAAGGCGAGCTGAGTTGTGTGTGTTTGTTCTATTGCTTAATAGATGGATTAGCTGTGCGTTTGTAGTGTTATTAGCCTAGATGCATAAAACATTTGAACTGTGAATACACGAAGAGCCAACTTCGACGGTTTTCTGAACATCTGTGTATTTCTATGAAATTGTTGATTCACGCATGAGATTGTTGCTTGAATAGTTGAAATAGATCATAAATGCATGCATAGAAGTGTTAGGCTAATTAATCTTAAAGATTCCAGGTTGAATTGATCGATTCTATGATCAATCAACGCAGCATGCATATTTTCTTCCATTAACAAGTTTTGCAGAGAATGAACGGTGGGGATTGAGTCCACAGATGAAGATCTGATGGTCCAGGAGAGATCTGCAATTGAAGTTGCGAGGGCGATAATGGATCTACGAATATCTGTGAGATTCGCATCAGAGAGTAGATCGACAGTCGTGGAGAAGGCCGCAAAGATCTGACGGTTGGAAAAATTGTGGAGCAAAAGTTGTAGAAGGAAATTTGCGCGGAAGCAACTTTGGAAAGTTGGTCGGGCATCCCGCATCCCACATCCTGCAACCCGCATGCAGAAAGTTGTTGCAGAAGCAGAATTATGGGGAGGTAATTTTAGAGCAGAATTTGGCCAAGGGATCAACTTGGTAATCCTGTTAAGTGTAGGTGTTATAGCTCAAAATGATACATCTCTTCTTGTGACCACTTTCCCATGATTCCGTCGCATGTTGACACTTCCATGACGACACTTCATGAAAGTCACTAAAAAAACATCTAACTTGGAGGAGCCATATTTGGAGTTATGTAACTCTATTTTACCTCTTCTCTACACCGTTGGAAAGCTATCTGAGTCGGCTAAAACTTTCTAAAAGACACCAAAGTTTGAAAATTCCTAGAAGTACCAAAAAAAAAGCTTTGTTGATGTACATGAGAGTTTCCTTAAGGAAACCCGCGTGTTGCACGCGACTTGCTGTACATAATACCTGCATGTACCCTGAAAACATGACTATTTACATTGCAAACCATGTATCATATGCGAGTATTGTTACTACAACCCATGTGTACCCCCTAAACACGCAACTGATGTCTCTGAAACCTGCATGTGTCTCTTGTAGATGTCAAAAAAAGACGTTTTTCGAAATTTGGGTAGTTTGGGTGGATATGCAACTTACTCCTTCAGTTGTAACTACTTTGCCTTCGACCCTATCTCTTAAGAAGCATATAAATAGAGGTAGGGAGGTCCATGAGAGGGAGACTTGAATCATTTCATTGTTATACTGGAGGAATTAGGACTCTCTTTGCCCACACCTTTGCCCTAGAAGCTGAGTTCCTTGGAGAAGAGAAGCAACAGAACTAGATTAAGGTTTCGTGAGGATCCCAACTTGAATAGAAGGTATAATTGTATTTTTTTTCATGATTAATAAAGATGTGATGTCCTTCTTCTTCCTAAATTATTGTTCAATGTTTGATTGAATCTTTACTTATGATCATATGATGATGTTGGTCAGATTATTATTTCATGTTTATTTCATTATTATTTCTTTATATGTGGTCATATTGGTTTGGGGAAGGCATAATTTGTTTTGCAGGTCTCTTGGAGCAAGAGGAGCAAGAGGAAGATTGAAGGGCTGCTTGGATCAACCTTCGTTTGTCAAGGTATGAACCATACTAATCTCTGAAACTTGTTTATATACACTTATAGAACCATTTACATCTCTCTTTCAACCCTAGTATGTTGATGGCCTCTTAAACCCTAGCCATAGGAATATTTCCTCTACAACATAAATGGTGACCATACTGGGGAGAGCCTTGTCTGTTTGGGGTTTCTCTGTCTTTCTTCTAGTATTTTGCATTGGTTTCAGGTCCTTCTTGCCACTTAAGAACACCTTCTATGTATGATAGAACAACTCCCCTGCCTTCCGAAGGCAGTTTTTGACTTTTTTTTTGGGTTTTTCCCCACCCACATGCGAGTTGCAGACTACACAATCACATGTCTGGTTTTGTACACACGACCTTCTATACTGTCAACCCTCGTGTTACACATGACTTGTTAGTAGTACAACCCGCGTGTTCCCCTAAAACGATATTTTTTCCTCATTTTTGTGGTTTTTTCTGCTGTTGTGGGCTGTTTGGTAGGTCTTTTGGGGTCCTCTGCAGGTGCATGACTCCAGGGAGTTAGTGTCATCCCTTTTGGGTGTTTTTTTATCTATGTGGTAAGTCCTTTTTATAACATTAGGGTTTTCTCTTTTCTCTTTCCCCCCACCCCCTATGCTTGGCATGATTTTTGGCTTATGTTTATGGTCAGCCTCTGTTAGTGATCTTTGTCTGAACTTCGAAGCTTATTGGTCTTTGTTTTCTTCTTCTTTTGTTGGTTAAATTCACCTTGACAAAGTAGTTGAATTGTATCTTATGCAAGGCTTCCTTCCAAGTAGGGTTTATACTGACTTTAGGTCATTCTAGAGTCTGTTTGGTGGTTGTATAGCGGAGTTCCGTTTGCTTTGTTCTTGTCATCTGCATACTTTAGTTTGTTGGTAGTTTTTCTTTTGCGTTTATAAAAGAAAAAGAAAAAAAACACATGTTTGCTTTATATGCATGTAGATTAGGTTTTTAGTCTAGATTGCATGGCATATCATTGTTTTTGAAAAAAAATAAAAAGAATTGTTCTTTTGTGGCTTTCAAGTTTCTATTTGAAAATGAATAGAATAGTTTTTTCTTTTTGCATTTCATTTCTCTTTGCTTAGTCATTTTGTTTCAACTTTGAGTCAAAACAACCTTTTAAAAAGAACGACATAATTAAAAATTATTAGTAAGTTTTCTTTTTTAGGCTCCTACACCAACTAGCTTAGGCTAGACTTGTGGATTAGGGAGTTTTAACTCTCCACAAGTATTTGATTTTAGACGTAGTTGGCCGATCACTAGGTAAATCCTCCTCTATGTTGATTGTATCAGGGAATCTCCTCTCAAATGGGAGTTAAGCACGAGGCTACGTGGAGACTTGGACTAAGGAGATAACCCTCCAATTCCTTGTGAAAGCATAGACCAATATTTTTATGTATCTGGGGACTTTTGTCAATACCACCTCTTAAGCCACATGCGTTGCTGGTGTTGATAGGGTTTCAGGCTTTGCTACCCTACCCATGCGTACGAATCGGGCTTGTGACTGTCCCCCCAGACTGTCAGTATAGTTGCGGTAGCCTTTAGTCTCTTTGACATCTAGGGTTCATATACATGTATACTGGAAGGCTATTTCTGGTCTACTTGGACGGGCTTGGAAGGTAACCCCGGTAGAAGGTGTGGGAGGGCGGTTGGGTGATTCCTCTGCTTGTTCCTAAGAACATCTATAGGGACTCCAAGTAACTGTCTATCAGCTTTCTTCTGGAAGGAATATCTTATACTTGTTTGTCTGTTTGGCTTTAGGAATTTTTTAGTTAGTGCTGTGTGGTTTGTCTACACTTAGTTTTACTTCAGGTGTGTGCTTTGTACTTTTGGTTTCATGTCAACATCAGAATTTGTCTTATTGTTTGAAACTATGGCTAACACCCCTTTGAACACCAACCAAGAGATCCCCATGCTGGGAACTCCTTGTACTACTCCTCTTACATGGAATGTTGGTGTTCCTATGATGGCCACCTTGAATCTTCTTGGATTCACCCTAGGGATACCGGTGTGGTTGTTTTCCACTCCAACTATCCTAAATGTAAAGTAAGCTCCTTATATCAATGGCATCAAAAAACTGCTTCCCCTTCACCTGTAGCCGCTTCTCCTCCTCCTTCTACCTCATGCGGTGAAAGTACTGATACTAGTAATCGAAAGTCTAAAAGGAGTAAAAGAAAGAGGAATAGGAAGAAGGAACATAAGCAAGGGGGAACCTGTTCAACCTCTGTAGGTCAAGTTGAACCTCACCACCCAGCCTCTATGGTTCATGCTAGGGGAACCCATCCAACCTCTACAGGTCATGTTGGATCTAAGCACTCAAACTTTGCAAATCAAGTTGATATTCACCATCCAGCCTCTACTGATCATGCTGGTGGGATCCTTCCAACCTTTCCATGTCACGTTGGATATAGTCACTCAGCCTCTGCAGTTTATGCTGAGGGAAGCCATTCAACCTCTGATGTTCAATTTGAACCTCCCCATCCAACCTTTGAAATTCATGTTGGATCCATCCACCTAGCCTCTGAAGTTCATGCTAGGGGAACACACTCAACTGCTACAAAGCATGTTGATCCTAACCATTCAACCTCTGCTGTTCATGCTGGTGGTTCCCATCCAACCTCTACAAGTCATGTTGGACCTAGTCTCTTAGCCTCTACAGGTCAAGCTGGGAGCAGTCTCTCAACCTCTGTGGTTCAGGCTGAAGACAATCAATCAACCACTGCGAGTCATGTTGATACTGTTGAAAAGATTACCAGTTCAAAACACAAGCCCAAGTTTCCTTGTAATCTTTGTGAGGGAGACCACCTTACTTATAAATGCCCTTCCATTGTGGAGGTACAAAGAGTTTGGTTTCATGGTCATACCATTTTTTAACATCTTAAAGTCTCTCAAGAGCCAGCCTCTCTTAGTTAGGTTGGACCCTGTCACCCAACCTCTGGTGGTTATGTTGGGGGAAAACTCTCAACCTCAGTTGATCGTGCTGAGAGAAAACAGTCAGCCACTGCTAGTCATGTTGACATCATTGAAAAAATTGGTCGGTCAAAGTGCAAACTTAAGTTCCCTTGTAAGTTATGTGAGGGTGATCATCTTACTCACCAGTTCCCTACTATCACAGAGGTGCAAAGAGTGTGGTCCAAGAATCAAGAATTTCCTTCTCCTGAACAACCTATAGTTTCTCAACAACCTACTCAACCTTTGGTTGATCTAGTAGTCAAAACTTCCCAGTATTTTGTTCACCCCACTCTTCTTTCAGAGAGTGACCCTTATGTGCTTGAACCAATGTCATCTTTGGTCAATCCCACTCTCCCTTCAGAGAGTGACTTTCATGAAGCAATTGAATCGATTTCATTGTCGATCAATCCCACTCTTCCTTTGGAGAGTGAAGTGTCTGCTAGTCACATTTTCTTCACCACTAGTTCAAAACTTACTCAACAAGGGGGTACTGAACTCACTTCGGATCAACCCCCACCAAGCTCTCATATTTCTTCCTTTGATTGGGATAGCCTAGTTGAGCTGTGCCTTCCTTTTGATGCACCTTTCCAGATAAAGGTCAAAGTTGAACCATACATGATTTCCCATAGTATTGTTGATGAAGAAGCCTCCGTTAGTATCTTGTCTGCTCGTGCTTGGTGATGCATGGGATCTCCAAGCATTTTGTTGACTGCTAGTCAGTTACTGGCGTTTGATAGAAGAACTAGTATAGCCTTTGGAATTCTTGCTCAAACACCTGTTATTTTGGTGGGAAGACTGTCTTAGTTGACTTCATGGTGATAGAAGACCCCTTGGACTTCAATATGCCCCTTGGACGTGATTATGTCTATGCCATGCAAGCGATGGTGTCAACATTCTTTCATGTGATGTACTTTAATCATGGTGAAGAAATTGTCACTATCGATCACTTGGATTTTCTTGATCCATCTCCTGACCAAAATAGAGACCAGGTCTTTCCTTTATTGATTCCCAATTTTTCTATAGACACTACCTTGCCACGGGTGAGCTATGTGGCGTCATGTCCTTTGCGTTCAATTGCTACTGAGAAGAAACATCTATTTTCATGCTTACCTTCTCGGGACTTGGTCCCAGCAGTTGACCATGTGAGTCATCCTATACAGACTGTGGATCCTTCTCTCCACTCTATCAATCTGTTTGAATGTTTAGACATGTGTTCTATCTCGGATGATCTCCTTCCTTTGGATGAAGTCTTCCTAGAGTCTTTGATACAGTATGACCTTCTTATGGATGTCGGTTCAGTTGTGACTATATATATATATAAATGTAACAAATAAATTTTCATTTTATGAAACATCATTTAATATTATCTATTTAAAAAACCTACATCACTACATTTGTGTTCTTTTTGCAAATAAACCTTACTTATATGTTGGAAGCCTATTTCCATAGATTCTAAAACTTCAATCATATACATTTTTAACCAATGTCTATATAACAATACATTCAAAAACTTCAATCATATGCTTTTGATCTCTTCTCATTATATACATTTTTAAAGTAAGTATATGTCATGGATTATCAATGCTATTCTTTCTCATAAAAAGAATTATATTATTTTTCATTCAGAAAGAAATAACATTTTATGTGAACTGCACTCACAAAAATCTATACGATGCTCTATCACACATGCTAAACTCTTACAAATTTCTCCATTGAACAATTTATCTCAAATAAATCCCCTCTCATCATATGCATAAACATTGCATTTATCCTCAATCTAAAATTAAAAAACCTAAAATCTAAGTTTTACTCAATACAATACAATGTACTAAGCAATAGGTCGAGAAATGACAAAAAAACAAAACCAAAAAATTTAGTGTAAATGGATCAAAAGGGAGCTTATCCCCGTAGCTATTGTTAGTTGGCTTACAACTTTACAACTTCAAAAACAAACTTGAAAAAACCTGATTACTTAGATCAAGGATTGTTGAAGTTGATGAACAAAAAAAACATAAACTACAGTGGAATAAATCATAAGGGAACATCTCCCCACTACTAGTTTTAGCTGACTAAAACTTTAATAACTGCATGTTAAAAAACAAACAAAAAAAATTGATATTTCATAGCATGCCAAAAATTGGCTTTATCCTCCTCTCCTGCGGCCATTTGTCAGGATCGATACACTTCTACAACCTGTACATGCCTTATAAAAAGTCCAGAAATGCTCGTTTTTCGTTTGTAGTTTCATTCAGTGTGATTGAACAATGATTGATCCAACTAAGTAACTTAAACCCTTCCTTTGGTGGAGAGTCTGGTAACTCATTTTCTTCTTTGAAAATATGACATATTTGGAAAGTGTTGAAAGTCCTAGCCATATATTTTAGGTGATTTCCAATTCCTTGTATATTGATATTCATAATCTATTTCCCCTATTCATAAATGCAACCCATAGTTCAGAATCCCCATATCCACAGAAATATTTATATTTTCATATAAGGCAAACTTTGTAAGTTCTCTTAAAGCAAGACCTTCAGCTTTATTATTAGTACCATTTCCATAGTTTGCCTTAAACCTTACTAAGAAAGACTCAGAAATAATTAGGATTCCCCCAGTCCACAAATCTGGCCTTTACACACACCATCAAAATAACCCACTCCCATGATTAAAACAAATCAATTTTGGGATCCGCACCTTAACTTGCCGACTGTTATCAACAAAAGAACTAATCAAAGCTTGAACTTGGCTAACCACCACAAAGTCAGGAACATGTCTACCTTAAAAAATATTTTCATTTCTAGCTCTCCATATGCTCCAAATAGTAAGGAAGATAATGGATTTAATAGATTTTAATTCAGGATTCTATAACCATAATTGAAGTTTTCTATCTTTGTTCATTGTAACCCAAATATCATCTATATTGATCCCATCACTAGTGTCTTTCCAAACCCATAGAGAGACTTCACACTTATTAAAAAGGTGTTAATATTTTACTCCTCTTTCATACACAACATACAAATGCTCAATCCCTCAATATACTGTTTTTTTAACATATCCCCAGTAAGCACTTTTCCTTTGAGAATAAGGCACATGAAGATTTTGGTTTTCCTATGAGCCAAAACTTTCCAAACATCTTTCCATCACCAATCTCTTTGATAGTTTGAAACTTCCCAAAACCATTTGTAAGCTAGTTTCACCGAATAACATCCCCCAACTTTGTTCGCAGTCCAGATAAAGCTATCTGGATCAACAATCTAGTCGAAATAAAGCTATCTGGATCATCAGTGAGAGAAATAAAACCCCTCCCCATTTCTTCCACCCAACCATTCCATTCTTCCTTTAATCTCCCAAATAGATCTAAAATTTCCGTCCATTTCCAACTCTGCATCTCCCTGAACAAACCAAAATAAATGGTCACATCTCGAATTGAGAACATCCCTCTAGAGTTAAGATGCCTAATCAAAACAACTGATATATTTACCTTTTGACCACACCCCATAATACCGTCCCTCCTATCAGATCTCGTGTCCCGTTCCCCACCTTCCAAGCCAAAATATCTCTCGCCACAGGAAAGGACTGAACAGTTGCTTTCCAAAACAAAGATTCCCCTTTTGTAAGATTTATTTGGGTTTCTGATCCAACTCAAAATAAATTCCTCATTTAAATATTTACCCATAAGAACAAACTTCCATTTTCCTTACTTTTTAACAAGGTTCCATACTGATTTTGGAGCAAGAGACTTTCCAAACCTAAATAGTTCCTTCAAACCCCATCCTCCTTCTTTAAGATTGGTTATGGATGTCCATGCTATAGAGTGGATACCTTTTTAATTTTTACCTTTCCACAAAAAATATAGAATACTTCCTAAGTTAATCCAAGACTCCTTTAGGAATCTGAGCTCCAAAAAACTGGAATAACATTTAACACCACTTGTTATCACTCCGGGAAACTCCTTTAGGTTGCAACTCGAGGATGCCTGGTAACTTAAATGTTTTTTCTAAATGGATCAATTCAGATGACCTAAAGGACCTCACAGACTCAAGACACGCATAAAACTCAATCAAAAGATAAGGCTTCTAACCACCAATGTTCAGAGGGTTGATAATAGGGTGAATAAATGAAGAAATTACTATGCTAGCAGATTCATATATAAAGCAATCACATATGAATGGCTAATCATAACAAGGAAAAATACTTGCAATTCAACTCATCAACACATAGATAGGATGACAACTATCTAGTATTAGATAAAAAGAATAACCTGAATCAGACATTTAAGCACAAGTACCGAACAGAAAAGAGATGGAACCTGAACATATAATGGCAAAAGAGCTTATATTAAATGATGAATAACATGAGAAGCTTGATAAAAACAAGGGTCTAAAAATCTTTGAAGTCGAACCCTTGGTTCAACATTAGTCCTAGGCTTTATAGCCTTTAAAATATTTATTTCAGATCCTGAAAAGTTGGATCTGATTTACTAAAAATAGATAAAATAACTGTTTTTGCAAAATTAGGTCAAAAACCCTAATTTTAAGTGCTAACCTATGTAACTCTAATCCTTGTTCACTCCTTGAACTATTTGATAACTGTAGTGATCACTGAAGTAGAGCTATGACCTGTTATTTGAAAGATAAGTCACGGTTTGTCAAAAGTAGGTAGGGTTTGTGACCCATTTCACCTTGATGGCACCCTCAAAACTGGAACAGACCCCTTCCACCAGTGCCTTTAATCAATTTTCAGCTCCATAAGTCACCCCTGAGGTGTTTGTATCCATCAAAATTGGTTCTATGTGGAAGCATGTCTTTCTGTACCCTTTTGTGCTTTCGGTGGTTAAGGAAACATAATTCTCGGCATGTAAGCCACCGAAAGCTCCGTTTTCTGCAAAATTTAATTAGTCTTTAATCGACCTTTTACCACTTTACTCGTAACCTTCTAGTACTTCTTCAACCTGCATAAGATTTGGAATAGCTGTTGCGTTCACCTAAGCCACCGAAAGCTCTATTTTCTGCAAAATTTAATTAGTCTTTAATCGACCTTTTACCACTTTACTCCTAACCTTCTGGTACTTCTTCAACCTGCATAAGATTTGGAATATCAGCAACATCATGAGCTACCTCCAGGTCCTGAAGGCTTATTGCTGCCTCTGCTAGGGTTTCTAGCACAAGGTGTGTTTTAGGGTTTGGATCCTTCTTCTGCAACCTCAACATTCTGATCATCATGTAGATCCTGGAGTTGTCCTTCATTAATCTCAGATTCCTTTTTTGCTGCAGGATATACATCCCTCTCATTTCTAGAATAGAATTATGCAATTCCGTATTTTTCTTGGTTAATCTTGCATTATTTCTTTTGATCTCTCTATCTATGATCTCTAGTTCATGAATCTACCCTAATAGCTGGTTGATTCTCTGAGACCTAGGTTTTCTTGAGGAAGTCTCTGCCATTGGTTCATCTTGACCTTCCCTTGGTGTTGGTGAGGGAAAATCCTCATATTCTGCTGCAACCTGCATTGTTAGGTCAACTTCCTGCCCTTATTCTTCTTCAGAGTCTGAGTGAGGTAGGTTGAGTATGTTTCTGTCTAGTGCTGAAACTTCTTCTACATCTACATAAAATCTTCATGGATTGACAGATGAGGTCAAAAATGCCACCTGGAGGACTGAAAGGTCATCTTTTGCCCCAAACATTTGGCCAAAATGCTGAAAACTAGGGCTCAGAGATGGATTTGTTTCTCCAAATATGTGACACCTGTGTATAAACCGAAGAGGTTTTTGTATATTGTTTTGTTGTGAGAAAAAGCCTCTCTCAGGTTTTTGGAATTCGTTTTCATTTGCCCGAGATATGTATTTCAAAAACATGTGTCAAACAAGGAAATTCTGAGATTTGAAAATTAGGGCTAAGAGATGGATTCGATTCTCCCAATATGAAACATTGGTAGGAAAACTGAGAGAGGTTATTTTTCTCTGACATGTTAGGAAAAAAAAATCTAAGCATTTTGCAAAATGATTCTCGAGTAGCTCATAATCACCATTTTAAAATGATGTCTTTTCATAGTAAAACGCCAATTTCGGTGGCTTGGAGCCCCTTGAAATTTCGGTCTTAGCTGCTGAAAGTCTACTTTTGGTGGCTTAGAGACCGTTTTGAAACAACGCTTAGCCACAAAAACCTATTTTTGAGGTTTTTGAGCAGGTCCTCCTCCTCTCTTCGTCTTCTTGAATGTTCTTTTGCGCCTGCAAAATTGAAATTCAAACCCTAGGGAAGGATACTACAATGCTAGATCCAGAGAGGGCTTGGCTTAGTGAGAATGCATGCAAGAAATGTTGAAAAAATTGAGGAGAGGGTGTTGATTTTGAGGGGCTGATCAGTAATTGGTACTTGAGTAGTGGGACAGTCAGTTCTGATGAGAACCGTGAGATGGCCAGTGCAGTGATCTTTTTAACTAGGACTTAACGTTTTGTGGTGGTTCGACTGCAGTCACGGGACTAGTAGAGGGTAGCTAGGGTTTGGGTCTCTTGTCCATCACTTCAGTTTCATAACGACCTTTTCCTTTACTAGATCATGATTTTTTTCGTAGTCCCAGTCTTTTCGGTGGTTAAGTGTTCGATAATGGCACTCCTCATGCCGATGATGGTTGATTTTGACGGATGTACTAACCGTTTTCTTCTTTCGGTGCTTTCGGTGGTTAAGGCAATATTGGATCCAGTTTTTGGCTACTGAAAGATGGGATTTTTGGTGGCTAATGAACTATTGAGAAGTTTTCCTAAGCCACCAAAAGATTTACTCCAAAATTATATTTAAAAAACGTAGTTAATGAGCTTTTCGGTATTTAATGTATTCTTGGACCAAACTGTTAAGTTGCCGAAAGCTGGGATTGTCGGTGGCTAATGAATTGTTGAGAATTTCGCCTTAACCACCGAAAGCTAAACTTTGATTTTTATGGAAAAACAGAGCACAAGGTGTTCCAACTTTGTTAAACATACAAAAATATTTCATAATGTGCCTTGAAATCTTCTTCACTATGCAAAAAATAAATTTTCTGAATTTGACCTATTGAAGACTAATTTATATGGGAGATAACATCTGGCTCCTACTCAGGGATGGGAACCTTCCTATGAGGTCCCAAGAACCCCAGACCAAATGCCCTTCTTGAAAAACAAATATTAAAGCTATCTTCTAGTGTTCCATTGGGCATGGAGTCATTTGTCCTTTATAACTGATCCACTGCAACCTGCCTGTAGCCCGCTTTGCTTATTCATGAAAACAACTGAAAATGACCGAGCTGCTCATATTAAGAGCTTATTTTCCTACCTATTCCTACTCCTAATTATAATAAGTAGAGTCTTCTTATCAAGTCACATCATGCTTCCAATGAAGCCATGTCAGAAGATGATCTGCTGAACTTATCCTTGATCTTGACCCGAAAAATAAATGAAACCCTAGCATGCAACAATGTAGTTTCAAAGAGTGACAGAACCAGCTATCATCTGAAAAAAATATTTTGATATCTATGCTGCTCATAAGTTCCAGATAGTCAGCAATAGGGTCATAAAATCCAACAGGAAATGCCTTTTTATGCTGCTGATCTTTTCCTCCACTGATGTCAATGTTGAATGTGGACTGCTCAACCTTTGTCTGATAACAATGCAAGCTCAACATCTGATCTGAATCTTTCTGCTCCCCTTCACATAATCTGAATTGATCATGATGATATGCTGGATTATCATAGCTAACAATTTCCTCTTCCACAATAATATCTTTGCAGGATATATCAAAACTAAAAAGATCTTTATTGGACTTTTGAGCAGCAGATTCATAACAAGCATCTAGTTCCTTGTCATAATTTGAAGCAACATATTCATAAGGAGAAGGAAGATCTTCCTGATGTTCTAGTTGGAGATTAAACAGTCCCTGAAAATCTTGTTCCTCATGGTTACTACAACTTCCCTTGATCTACAAATCTGAAAACTGTGAGCTAGCCTTACTGATTTCAATGGTCATTTGACCAGCAGAAAGCTGATCATTTCCATGCTTAGTTAAAGAATCAATTCTTCAAATTCACAACAATCAGATTTAATGATAGTAGAAAAAAATTCAACTCCTTTATAATCCATTTCTAGTTCATGTTGATTAAAAAGTGCATCATCTTGAAGATTCTTGAAGGGATGCTACATATTGTAAGGGAGAGATACGTCTCTATTTACATCTTCAGCCTTACGATGTAATTTATATTCATCACAACAATTACCAAATACAAGCTCATATGAAAAATACCTTTTGCAGTGCTCAGTGAATGCTCAGTGAAAATCCTTCAATGATGAAATGCTGGAAGGAGGTAAAGAAAAATACCACTGACGTGCATCACCATACAATGAATACAGAAACATCTTCATATGGACATCTTCATGTTGCCGATCTAATAGATCCATGCATTTGTGAAACTTGAGGAGGTGTTTTGCAAGATTGTCTTCTTTCTCCTCTTTAAAGACAGGTAGAAAATATCCCCATTCAGACATATCAGGTACTGGATGTGGGAAACCAGGAACTGAAGAGAAGTCAAGAGGTGCAAACCTCTGAGCCAAAAGAGCAGCAAATGCTTTTGACATCTGAATATTGTTGATTTGCCACTGAATTCGTCCTTCATGGAGTAGGCGTATCAATGGAGGAGGCATATCAATGTTCCTTAAGGGCAGAGGAAACGATAGCGAGGAAACATAGCTTCAATAGAGGTTGAGCTTCAACCAAAGGAAGAGGACAAGCAACTGGAAGAGGAATATTTGGAGCACAGAGGGGAGAGTCTAATAATTCTAACCAGCAAAAGCAACATGGTAGAGGAGGCGACTCTAGCAGAAGAGGAGCTTACCAAGGAGGTAGAGGTAGATAAAGAGGCAGAGGAACTGTCTATAGGTGCTACAAATGCAACCAGTTGGGGCATAAAGCATTTGAAAGTCCAGGAAAGGAAGACGCAGGACATAGAGGAGCCTATGTAGCTTAGAATGAGCAGCAACAAGAACAGTCGACAGTGGTTGAAGTTTTTCCAGAGACACGAGAGTCTTTGATGATGAATAAAGTATTGTTGAAACCTAAGAAGGAGAAAGCAGAGCCTTCTTAAAGAAAATATTTATTCAGTACCATGTGTAAAGTCCAAGGGAAGTGATGTAAGATGGTGATTGTCAGTGGGAGTACTGACAATATTGTTTCCATAGAGATGGTGGAGAAGCTGAGTTTGAAGAGGACCAAGCATCCTGTTCCCTACAAAGCATCTTGGTTACATAAAGGACATCAAATCATGGTAAGTGAGTAGTGTGAAGTTGATTTCCAAATAGGTCCATATAAGGACAAGATTCTGTGTGATGTTATGCCCAAGGATGTTTGTCATATACTGTTAGGAAGACCGTGGAAATTTCATATGAAAGTGATTCATGATGGTAGGAGTAACTGTCATGGTTTTGAGCAGAATGGGATAAGACATGTACTTCACCCTTTACTAGAAGGTGGTACAACAGGATAGTCAACACCCAAAGTCATGATGTTGTTAGGAAAAGAATATTTGCAACAAATTGAAAAGGAAGAGTTGAACTATGTTGTGGTATGCAAATCGAGAGAGGTGACAATGAAGACTAATGTGACAGATCTACCTGAGCATATTCAGAAGATGCTGAGTGGGTTTAGTGATATTGTGGTGGATGATTTACCCAACGAGTTACCACCAAGGAGGGATATAAGCCATCAAATTGATTTTATTCCAGGAGTCAGTTTACCAAACAAGGCAGCATATAGGTTGACACCTCAAGAGAATGAAGAAGTGAGGAAACAGGTCCAAGGATTGTTGGACAAAGGATTGGTCTAGAAGAGTTTGAGTCCATGTGCAATACCAGCAGTACTGACACCAAAGAAGGATGGTGAGTGGAGGATGTGTATTGAATCCAGAGTAATTAACAAGATTACTATCAGATATAAGTTTCCATTACCAAGGATGGATGACATGATGGATTACCTAAGTGGGGCAATGTTCTTTTCAAATCTGGATTTGAAGAGTGGATATCATCAGATCAGAATCCAAGAAGGATATGAGTGGAAGACAACCTTTAAGGAAAATGACGGGTTGTATGAGTGGTTGGTCATGCCATTTGGATTGTCCAACGCACCAAGCACTTTTATGAGATTGATTAATGAAGTCTTGAGAGATTTCATAGTTAAGTTTGTGATAGTTTACCTTGATGGCATTTTGGTTTTCAGCCAAACAGGAGAAGAGCACTTGAAACATGTCAAGTGGGTTGAATTCTTACAGAGCTTTACCTTTGTGTTGAAGCACATAAGTGGATAGTCAAACAGAGTAGCTGATGCCTTAAGTAGGAGATTGCTGATTGTGCAAGAGAATCAGATCCAAGTCTTGGGATTTGAGCATTTAAGGGATTTGTATGAGACTGACGTTGATTTCCAGGAGGCTTATAGGGCTTGTAAGAATCCAGTCGAGGTGGATAGAGAGCCATGGATGGAGTATACGCTACAAGATGGTTTACTCTTTAGAAACAGTAAACTAAGTATACCAAAGTGTTCCTTGAGAGAGAACTTGATATAGGAAAAACACAATGGAGGTATGGCAGGTCACTTTGGAAGTGATAAAACCTTTGGACAGTTAGGTCATTTCTATTTTTGGCCAAGGATGAGGTATGAAGTTGAGAAGTTTCTAAGCAGATGTAGAGTATGCCAGCATGCTAAAGGAAGAAGCCATAACATAGGGTTATATACACCATTTCCTATTCTGACTAGGCCTTGGGATTCTATGAGTATGGACTTCATTCTGGGTTTACAAAAGAACTCAGAAGGGACATGATTCTATCTTCGTATTTGTTGATAGATTCACTAAGATGTCACATTTCATTTCATGCCACAAGACTAGTGATGCTACACACATTGCTAACTTATTTTTCAATGAAGTTGTGAAGCTACATGGTTTACCTAGAAGCCTTGTATCATACAGAGATGTGAAGTTCACAGGTCATTTCTAGAGGACCTTGTGGAAGAAGTTGGGTACCAAACTGAACTTCAGTTCAGCATAACACCCACAGTCTAATGGATAGACAAAGGTAGTTAATAGGAGTTTGGGGAACCAGTTGAGAAGTCTGATTGGAGAGAGTCCGAAGTAGTGGGATAGAGTATTAGATCAAGTTGAGTTTGCCTATAATGATTCACCAAACATAAGTACAAGGATGATTCCATTTAAAATTCTGTATAGAATGCATCCAAGAGGAGTGTGTGAACTTCGTGACTTAGGTCAATTGGAGAAAAGGAGTGATGATGGAGAAGATTTTGCAATGAGGATCAATGAACTACAGGAGCAAGTGAAAGCAAGGTTACAACAGAGTAACACCAGTTACAAGGCCAGAGCAGATTCCAAAAAGAGAGAGAAGAACTATGAAGTAGGATATTTGGTCTTATCATATCTAAAGATAGACAAATTTCCAAAGGGAGAGTATAACAAGCTGAAGATGAAGAAGATTGGACCCTACAGGATACTCAACAAATTCTTATGAGTTAGAGATGCCTACTAGAGTGGGTATTTCACCAATATTTAATGTTGTGGATATATATCCTTATGTAGCAGGTGATACTGGACCCTTTGCAGAAGGTGAAGATCCTACTGAAGACCTACAATGGGTGAGGCAGATGCCTGTGGCACAACCATTGGAATTTGAGGCCATTTTGGACACTAAAGTGGTATAGAGTACAAGGAAGAAGGACTATATGGAGTATTTGGTGAAATGGAAGAAGCGACCAACAAAGGATTCTACTTGGATGAGCATTGCAGAGTTGGAAGCCAAGGGTTTCACTGTAGCTGATCTAATGAACAAGGGCTTGTAATTTTTCACCCTTGCGAGTCTGATGTAGGAGCATCGTGGCATGCCAGCAATGTGATGAGTTGGTCACATGCTGTTGCATATTTTTGGTTGTTTTGCTGATTCATAGTTTGTTAGCACCGATACGAATGATGGCAGATCATGACTCCCTGCGAGGAGATAAAGTCGCAATTTGTTTGTTGTGATAGGGACGTTTTCATCATGATTTGTAGTTGTTTGTTTTTAGGTTGCAGGACCACTCGGGGTGGGAGTAAAAATCTAGCTTAAATAGGAAAATTAGAGAAGTAGAGGGGGTTCTGCTCTTCAACATAAGAATTCTAATTTGCAGAGAAAAGGCCAAAACTACAACTGGTTCAACTTGTAAATATTTTGAGAAGACTGCAGAAGGCAAGTCGAGTTGTGTGTGTTTGTTCTATTTCTTAATAGATGGATTAGCTATGTGTTTGTAGTGTTATTATCCTAGATGCATTTACTATTTGAACTGTGAATTCGTGAAGAGCCGACTTCAGCGGTTTCTTGAACATCTGTGTATTTTTGTGAAATTGTTGATTCACACATGAGATTGTTGCTTGAATAGTTGAAATAGGTCGTAAATGCATGCATAGAAGTGTTTGGCTAATGAATCTTAAAGATTGCAGGATGGATTGATCGATTCTATGATCAATCAATGCATCACACAGATTTTATGGAATTAACAAGTTTTGCAGGGAATGAACGGTGGGGATTGAGTCCGTAGACGAAGATCTGATGGTCCAGGAGAGATCCACAACGAAATTTGTGAGGGCGATAATGGATATACAAAGATATGTGAGATACGCATCAAAGAGTAGACCGATGGCCGTGGAGAAGGCTGCAAAGATCTGACGGTTGGAAAAATTGCAGAGGAAAAGTTGCGAAAGGAAAGTTGCGGGGGAGAAACTTTGGAAAGTTGGTCGGGCATCCCGCATTTCGCATCCCGCAAAACGCATGTAGAAAGCTGTTGCGGAAGAAGAATTGCAAGGAGGTAATTTTAGAGTAGAATTTGGCTGAGGGCTAAATTTGGTAATCCTGCTAAGTGTAGGAGCCACCAGATCCTGGAGGTGCTGGTTGGGTTGGCTGTGGTTGATCCCACTTGCACCATTCCACTTCCCTGATATCTATTTTCACTACTTCATCCTTGGACATTTATCCCCTTAATGTAGAAATTCCGGTCTCACAATTAGAACCTCAATCATCAACCTCACCCCAAAAAGAATCCCTTTCAGTTGCAGAAGACATCACAGATTTTGGAGAAGATGCAGTTGTTTCCTTAAGGAAATATTTTTGGAGAAAGAAGGACAAGGCCATTTTGAAGAAAGGTTCGAAGAGGATAAGAGAAGGCACACTCTAACATGTGTCTTCCTTTGATCAAATTGTTTGGAGAACTGTTGCCCCTAATAAAAATCAAGGAGCTTTAGATACAACAACTGCTATGGGAGCCTTTGTAGGGGATAACTATAACTCAGTGTCCTAGCCAAATAAATATCTCCTTAGTAAGGAACATGAACTACAGAAAACAAGAAAGGATCTGGAAGCAGTTGAGGCACGTCACCTTGAGGATATTGAGCTCCTTAAACAAGAGCATCAAGATAAACAAAGACAATTGGAGAAGAAAATCGAGAGTCTCAACCATCAACTTGAGAAATCAGAGGTCGTGAACAAGCAACATGCTAATCACAATTTTACCCTAGAGCAACAACTCAAAGAATTACAGATATCTTCAGCTGCCTCATCATTTTCAACATTAACAACTGAAGAATTTAAACAGTTGGCTTGTAGGGTAAATGAGAAGTATCATCAATCCGTGATCAACCTATATACATGGTTGTCTGAAATACAGGAACTGTACAAATCATTTGAAGAACAACCAGATGTTCTGCACGATCATCATACTCAGAAAAATGCAACAATTAAGGCGTTGGAAGATGTGTTTGGCTGGGAAACACATATCAGAGATAGACCAAAGGATATAATCATGGAAAAACTTCGGGCTATGAAAACCGAAGTGATAATTGAAACTTGGGGAAGCCTCTACGATGCAGTAGGAAGCATCTTCCAAGATGGCCAGGAAGCATGCAAGCGTAGGTGTACAACTTCAGACATTTTACTCAGTTTCTTAGGGTTTCCTATGCTAGAACTGATCAAATAAGCACCTTCCCCCAATCTAAAATAGGATGAAGTTGAACGATCTTTTGCTGCAACCAAGGAGAAAATTCAGGGTGTCACCCATATTAACCTGTAAGAGATCGCGAGCTAGATTGAGACACCTAATTCTGTGATGGTCAGGATAGAGGTTTATGTTGGTAAATGGAAAATGATGAAGAAGAAGGAGATCACATCCGATATTCTGAGGGCCAAAATACATCTGGAACAGGCTAAATATTAGGACATCAATTTCTTGATGGACTTAGATGCCAAGTGGCGTTCCTCCCTTGGCCAAAATTAAACTGTTTGATTTTGTAATCCCACATGTTGGGAATTTTCTTTTCTTGTAATACTTTGTAATATTATTGAAAGGGAAAGATTTCCCAAGTAGGGGAGAGGATTTTTTTGGAGACCAAGCCTAGGAATTTATTGAAGGACACACTACCAGTCACATTTGAGGAAAGTTGTGATTTTTGTACTATCTAATGTCTTACATGTTAATGAAATTACAATTATTTATGCTTTGGTTTGTGGTTATTTGTTAATTTTTTTGAACAAATTATAGTCATTCTTCTATTTTTATTGGCTTGCTGATTATCAGTGGTATATTTTAATGTGCCGATTCATGTCTTGATTTTTCACTACATGTTGAAGTATTCCATATATGTTAAACGAATGTTTTTGTTTGATTTTAGTGATTTATTATGTTGCTGATGATTAGTAAATGATCTCTGATACTAATTTTTTAATTAGTATTACCTCTTGGATGTATTGAATATTTCTTAGCCTCTAGATAAACCTTATACAATATTTGGTTTGAGATTTATTTGAAGTTGGTTGTGGAGACTGATCTTAGCCTACATATTTGTATGTTAAGAAATCAAACCCCTTTTACCTTTATCTTTTTCAATCATCCAAACCTGGTTTCATGTTGTATATCAACCCGGTCAAGTGGGCAGTTGACCATGCAAGCCCTAAAGAATGATTTTTCAATGACCAGTACTACAGAAGGACAACGAAAGACATATAAGGAAAGCTCCATAGTTTTGGAAACATTGTGATGTTTTGCAATTGAATAAAATAACACTATTACTTATGTTATGTTCTATGGCTATTTACTAAATTGGTTTCATCAATTTTGAGTTATTTTTCTATATTTGTGGTATACTGATCATACGTTGCCGATGTATTAAATGTGTTGATTTATGTACTGATTTTGCATTAAAATCTTGACATATGAAATGTACATTGAAAAAATGTATTTATTTAATTTACATGCTCTTTTACTGCAACTGATGAATGATTATTGATTTTAATACTAATTTTTCAATTAGTATCACTTCATAGGATAGTTTTGTATTCATGTAATACTTTAGATAAAGCATTCCAATTGTTATTGTTGAGTTTTATTTAAAGTTCATTTAAGGAAAGAAGAGTTGATCTATATTTTTAATACGTTGAGTAATTATTTCCTTGTCATCAATTATATATCATAACTGTCCTACCAAAAAACTTTCACAGTCAGTGTCTCGGTTTCCTGAGACTGTTTAGTCTAGAACCCAATTATTTCAAAATTTCTTGGATCTTTCTTGAAACAAAAGCATATCTCTTACATCAAAAAGTGACCAAAGAAAAACAACACATCTATAGAGAAAACAATGAGAAGCTTCAACCACAATTTGGTTTTAAAGACGTTGTAGCAAGTAAGCTTTCCTCTTGTTTCCTATGTTGGACATATGGATTGTCTTGCATTCGAGAGTATATGGAAAAAGAGAAAGCTGGAGAAATGTGAAGTCCTGAAAGAGACGTAACACTTGATATTGCGGTGAATGTAAGCCCTTGTCTATCAATGTTTCCAATATCTATTGTTACATTTTGTAGGGTCATGCCTTGGGATTTATGAATTGTTAAACCCCATGCCATACAAAGTGGTAGTTGCCTACGAGATCCTATTGTTATGGGAGATATTTGAACATAAGTAGGATCAAAAGCATCCCATAAGGGTCCTTTGTAATGGAGGAATTCAAAAACAACAAAGGATGATAAGGTAGGAGATTGTTCATTGGAGTTGTAGACAATGTCAATGAATTTTCCAAGAGATTCGTTAACACGGCTTGCTTGAACCCATAAATTAGTAGTTAACATGAATTGTTGACTAATAGCAAGAATGACCTTTAATGGAAACTACTCGTCATCAATGGATTGTTGGGCATGTTTGTTCCTTTGTTCTGCAAAGCAATGCGCAATTGGAATATTAAGCTGTTTCAACATGTGTTTGTTATGCAGTGCAACATAGCTATTCGTGGGATACAAGTGGATAGATTGTTGAAATGAACAGTTTTCCACAAGTGAAAGGAATGAGGTTGTTCTTGTGATTAGGAGTGCCCAGTATTCAATTGTTGGTGTTGCATTTCAAAGGTTTAGCAAGAGTTGGAAAAAGGAAGTTTGAGAAGGGCTATTTCCTTGTTGTCGGAAAATTGTTTTGAGTGTGATAAAAGTATCAAATGTACACCAAAGAGCAGTTCCAATGGATGAGCCTGCATACATGGGGATGTCCTTTACAAGAGAAAATTGTCCAAAGTCACCAAGAAGTATTATAGAACAACCACCAAATGGGATTGTATAATGCCAGGGGAAATCCTTACGTAAGTGTGCATCAATTTGAGTTAACATTTTTTGGCCAATAAAGCTCATTTCATCTATGAGAATATAGCAAATAAGGCAGAGTTATTCGTGAAGTTTTGAAAGGGATTGGCCTTCAAGAGGGTGCATTTCAACAATGGGTATTCGAAGAGCAAAATGTATTGTAGATGCATGTATGTTAAAATCAACAACACTAGTTGGAGCAAGGAGAAGAAGTGGGGAGGCAGTTTGGAGTGCAGATTTCAAGCAAGATACGAGGTAAGTTTCCCGGTGTCTGCAGTACCTTGAATCACCATTTTGAGTGGTTGATCAGGTGTAGTGTTTCTAAAATGGGAAATGACAAGATCAAAGGCTATGTGTTGTGTGGGAGACAAGGAATCAGGTGAATTGGAGAATGGAAAGGTGTCTTCATGTAGTTGGGTGGACAAGTGATTGAGCTCAATGAATGCTGTTGTTGTCTCATGCAAATGGGTGGTTATATTTTATGTGTCCAATTGTGAATTTTGTCAAAATCACGATGTCCAAGCATTTCAAGGTCATCAATATAGATGTTGTTTCCTGGTCACATTTGAGAGAGAACTTCCCATTCATCCATGTTATGGGGCAAGGGAAAGGTAATAGAATCGAAGTTTGAATCATCGGGTAGAGGTGTAGAGGGTTCTTCTTGTGCACGTTCAACATGCCACACAACATATGTGCCTTTAATGTGATGTTAATGAGAAATAATTTCAGAATTTATTGTTCCAATATCTTAATGGATGGAACGAAAAGGTTTGTATAGAAGAAGTTCGCTCCAACAAAACGGTTCAAAAGATGAAGAATCAAAGGGAGGAGTGGAAGTGAATTATAGATAGACTCTAACAATATTGTGACGCAATTTTTGTTTCCATGGATTTTTTTTCCTATTAGGAGAGAAAGAGCAAGAACGAGAAGCTTTAAGCAGGGTTAGATGTTCAAGAGCAAGGGGTCTTTGCATGTATGCAAATATGAAGGAGGGGGTTGGAGGGGTGTTAGTAGTGTCATTACAAACACAGCGGAGGACACTTTGGATCACATTTAGGGAAAATAAGTGACGGATACAAAGTACAAGAGGGATGTTTTGGAGTATGTGACACATCTCTTATGCACTAATGTCTCATTCTGCAACTGCTTGTGCAAGGAATTATTTGATTGGCTAAAGAATGGGGCTATCACTTCATGCTTCATGTGAAAGGAGAGAGAGAATTGCATGGTAGCTTTCTGATTTTGGCTCTACTTTTGATGCATACTTTGAAATATTTTTTAGGAAAACATTTCTAGAAAGAATAGGTTGGAAATCAACATTATCCCTCCATATTGAAAGCATGGTATGGTTGTGAATATTTGGAAGGGAATCATTTCTTGCAGGATTATAGGTTTTACGTCCATTTGGATGAATGAATAACGAAGGAGTAGCTTGTAGGTCATATGTAAAACCATAGTGACATTGAACAAATATTCCTTTTTGCGAAGGCAAGTTGATTCTGAACATCTGGTGTGCCTTTGAACAAAATTTACAAGTTCTTCATAGTCAATTGAGTAGTTTGATGCAAATATGGATGGTGATGCAAGACTGCATGGATAATTTGTAGTATAATGGTGTAACCCAGATGTGGACAAGTGGGAATTACGAGGATTCTAAGCTGTAACATATGTGCCAATATTTTTTTTCACAGATTCAATTGCAAGAACATATTCCCATTCTAAGGTGTCCATATTTGGTGTATATGCCAACCAAATAAAAGCATGAATGTGTGTGGATCCTCTATGCTGCCATTCATACCTACATGGGAGGAAAATGAATATTTTAGAAATGAATTGTATAAAGTGAGAAACACAAAGAGAAGAATAAGAAGGAAGAGATGGTACAATACCGGCACCAAGAATCCATTATATGAAAACCTTTTTGGAGAACCTATTGAAGGAATGTTTTGAATCTATTGTGCATGTATTGTGATGTAATATGTGGATTTGATATGTTGTTGTGAATCTTCCATTGATAGTCTTGAGCTAAACCAGTAAGACGTTCAACAGGCATTATAGCATGAAAATCTGGCCATTTTGTGTTAGCTACACTAAGGGTGAAGAAGAACGTTGGTGTACCTTGTTGATTGATCATATTTGTGAGTTTAGTTCTACTTTTGTTCCAGTACGAGTGTGTTCCACGTAATGAAGACCCAACCTTGTGACCCGGTCACCAATTTTTTCATTAGGTATGTCTTGCAATTGGTTAACAAGCTCAAGTATTGTGGGAGGTAGTGTATCTTCAAGATTAATTTTAACAAAAATAGAGGCAGTAGCATTACTCTGATGACGCATAATGAGATTGTATATGTAGTACCGGAAGCAAGGATATTGGCCAAATATGTTGTCATGATAGTGAATGAGGTAAAGTGCATATTGGTGCATATCAACTTCATGAATGCGCGGTTGTTTAAGCATTGTTGCACCTGTGGGGAACAAGGTTGGAAAATCCATGGAAAGAAGGCCTTTAGTGTTGTACTCATTGATAGGGGAGATGACTATAGGGGTCCAATCAATGGAAAGTGGTAATGTGATATTTGGTATGTGTAACAAGTGTCTAATTTCTTCAACCTCAGTTCTAGAATTAGTTTGTGTTGAAATAAATGAGGAGGATTCTAATTCATAGGTTCAAATGAATTTGGTGGTTGAAATGTACAAGGCAAGGTTTACTGATGAGATAATGTATCATTGCTATTAACATGCGGAATCAAAGGTGAAATGTCTATTGAAATAAGAGGCAAAGAAGCTGACAAAATTGGGTTGACTTGTACATCCTTGTAGTATGGGTCGTTTTCCATTTTGTATTGAAGGGCAATAAGAACACGTGTTCGACTAACAAATAGTTCATATGGATTGTTTGTAGAGTTGCATTTGCAAACAACAAGGATGCCAAGTTATGATATTAAATGGGGTAGGGATCTAGAAATATTGGAAATGTCCTGGGGGAAGCAAATAGTATGGCCATAATATTTATATTGACCACCATGAGCATATGTGAATTGTAAGATTGGGTTAGCATGACTAATGAGCATCTCTTTAACTTGTGTAAGTGCTGCAAGGACAGGCAGTTGGATTCCTGGGTCCATATTGTTTTCCAATGAAAAATGATGGCCTTTTCGTTCTAGAATACAACGAGAACAAGTGTATGCACCATGGAACTTTTTCATTACAATACCAAGGTAACATTCTTTGCAAATCGAGTAGATATGCATATCATCCAGTTGGTCCATTTTTTTACGAAATCGTTGATCTGCATCATTGTGGCGGGTGTTCGATGGATTTAGCATAGGGGATGTAAGGGAAGGTCTGTCGGAAGGTTGTTCAAGAGAAATTGAAGAAGACATATCCACAGATAGACGAGCAGCTCTGTAAAGAAGACGTTGTTTCTTGTTATTTTTATCTTTGTTCTATGCATATACAACTCTTCTTCGCGCATTAGCTTGTTCATTGACATGAGTCGACATAATGTCTACAAGAAAACCGTAAACTTGCTAAATATTTAGAAGCTTTGATTGCTGGCAGTGACACATTTTCTATATGTATTAACTGCAAAATCTATAGATATAAAGAAGAGGATATAAAGCAAATGTTAACTGATTGCATATTGGGAACTAAGAATGTACCTTAAAATAATATTTATGGAGTAAGTATTTTTTTCAAGTGCTAGCTTGATAATTGTAAGAAAGAAACACTATAGAAGAGCAAAGTGTAGTATGAGAAAGGATATATGAAAACAAAAACATTAAATGTAATTATTGTTCTGTACATAAGAATGAAAAGTTGTGCTAAGAAAGAAGAGAACAAAGTTGTTTATTTTATAAATAAACACAATAGCAAATTAGTATTGTATTCAAAAGTTACCATATAGGTTGTATCAACAATTTATGTAAAAAACGTTAAGTGATAGCTTGTACAGTCCCTTATGAGACTGCAAAATAGAAGTGTTATAAGGGAGTTAAAAAAAATACCCTGATATGTTGAACAATGAAATAAGGACTTAAAATTGAGAATTGAAGGCATTGATTACAGACAATAAAGAATGCTTAAGTACTAGGTCGAAAAAACCTATATATTTAAGAGTCCATCTGAAATTGTCGATTATGTGTTTTCAAAGATGAAAATTACAACTTTTAGGCGTGCAATTCCACAGAAGGCCTCTGTTCTAATTGAAAGAGTAAGAAGTACTTGTTTGTTGCAAATCCTCTAGACTATTTTAACAATTGAAGCTGCTTCAGTTGAGAGAAGACACAGGTCTTTTGCAGAAATGCCCATGAGTTGGTTTGCAGCATCATTAAAATCTATGACACCATGAAGGTATCCAGTGACATCTTCCAAGTCAACCTTTAGTATGTATCGGTAGTCACATTCAATAAATTCCCTATCACATTTACCACAATGCCAAATGTGTCCAACTTTGTGGGCAATATTTTTCATGCATTGTATACCATCAACAAAAAGAGGGCATGAAAGGAAATGAAAGTCATCCATGTTAACATTGGTGATGGTTGCAACAAGAGAGTACCAAACATGTTTTTTAGATGGTTGAAGAGTTTGTAGCTCATTGATGGTAATGATTTTACAAGGAGTAGAATGAGAGTCATTGAATTTTCAGCTCAAACATGGTGATGCTGAATGAAATCCATTGTCATGAAACCATCTCTGCAAAATTGAAGTTTCTTCAATATCTGGGTTTATAAAAATAGTAGTGTTGGAAATAGTAACAACATTTTTTCCATTAAAATATGTAACACGACCGCCTTTGATTGCTATAGCTGGAGGAGTAGGTAAACCGCAAAGTTTGGCATGCTCGGATCCTTCAATTTGGCAATGCTCTCCCCAAAGTGTTATGTCAATACTATAGCCTGACATGTCACGAAGTCCAATGTTGCACCATACAGTCTCAACACCATCCCATTTTCGTATCGTGGATGTAGGTGAAACTGAAATGATAAGTCCAACAAGGTCAACCATGGAATTGATAGGTATAGTTTGAATCTCTTGAATAGTTTTAAAGTTAAAGCAATATAAAGGTATTAAGGGGTATTCATCTAATCATGGTTGAATGGTTGAGGAGGAACCTAGGAAAATCTTATTATGGCTTTTCACATGGTTGAAAATCGGATTGGATGCTTTCAATGTGCCATTTGATACTATGTACACTATTCCTATTTGTATTTGGTCATACAAAGAGAGTGCCAATTCATTGAATGCATATATATTGATTTCATCGTGTGAATTATTAACAAGGTCAAATCCAAACACTTTTCCAAACCCTCGTTGGTTGCCATATTCATGTATGTTTGTCTTGGAAATAACTCAACCTTGAAGGTTCCAAACTTTGCTAGAAGAGGATAGTGATGTGAATGGGATAGTTGATGCAAGAAAGGTAGGGTTTTCATTTATTGAGCTAGGGTTCACTGCAACAAAGGACCTACTATGCGAGGGAGAAGCTACAGGTAAGTGGTAAGGTGCAGGATCTCCAATAATTGCCGCATCGACTGTGACAACTTTGAGTGCAAGAAATGTGATAGTACTGTGATAAGAAGTATGTTAGAGAGTAATGGGACTGGAAAACATTGGATGCATGAACAATGTGAAAATGATTAAGTGGGAAAAAACAAAGAGGAAATTAAACGTACGTTACATTATGTACAATGTTGCATGTACATTGGGTAACTTTGATTATAGTTCCTTCTTTTAGTTGTCCATTTTCTACAAGACTACTATATATTATTGGAAGCAATAGCTCATGCTTGTGAAGGCCATCTGAGATAGAACTTCGGAATCGAATTGATGATGAGTTGAGTGAGTTCACTTGGTTTAATGAGGAGACCTGTACCAGTGGGAAAAGGTTGACAACACCATGTAGCAAGAGTGATATAGAATCTTCAGTTAGCATAGTTTCCATAACGTGATGGTTATTTTTTCCTGTGGAATGAAATAGAGAATGAAGAAAAAAAATTGAAATGTAACATATTCATATGACCTAACTAAAATGCATATATGTAAAAAAATATTCGCATGAACATATGCCATGATTCCGGTTATTGTTATTCATTATCTGTTATAAATATTAAATGTGGACTGTCACAAACATAGAACCACGCCTTATGGTTTTTCGAGCTTACAGAAGATATTTTAAACGTCATAAAACAGTTGGAAAAATAGCGTAGGGATTCTAAGGCAAGGTTTTAATCTATTTTCTCTGTATTTTCTTGGGTGAAATTTGGAAACTGGAAAGACAACCAAAAGATGAGATTAAAGCGTGCAACTAAAACTTCGGAAATAGAAAGTTTGTATTTGTCATTTTTGGATTCTACATTCCGCACAACGAAAAGCAGAATTCAGAAAGAAATTTATTTGAACTAAAAACGTATTGAAGTTTCACATTCTGCATTCCGTACTTTGGAAAGTGGAAGAAAAAACAACTGGGAATAAAAACATCGAAGTTCTGATTTCTGCATTTCATAGTGCGTAAACTAGAAGTCGAAAAAAAGAGAAAAATAAAAAAATCGACAAAGACTTTTACGGCTTCCACATTACATACGGCCGAAAGCAGAATTCAGAAAGCAAAAAAAGTTAATGCGAACATGTAACTTCCAATTTCCACATTCTTTACAGTGGAAACCAGAAGTCGATAGGAATTTTTTTTGATGAAAAATGAAAATTCCGGAATCTGCATTCCACACTCTGCATTCTGTACTTAGGAAAGCGGAAAGCGGAAGAAATGTTTTTGGGAATAAAAACATCAAAGTTTTGATTTCTGCATTCTGAGTGCGAAAACCAGAAGTCAAAAAAATGAGATAAATAAAAAAAGGGACAAATACTTTTTCGGCTTCCAAATTCCGCACGATGGAAAGCGGAAGTCGGAAAGCACAGAAAGTTAATTGCTAACATGTAACTTTTGATTTCCGCATTCCTTAAAATGGAAAGCGGAAGTCGGCAAGAAAGTTTTTTTGAAGAAAAATGAAAATTCCAGAATTTGCATAGGTGGAAAGCAGAAGTTGGGAATAGATTTTCCCGATGAGTTGAAAAAATGGATCCTCGTATTCCGCATTGCAGAAAGCAGAATGCGGAAGGAGGAATATCCCATTGTGATAGTGATTTTTAACATTGAGAATAATTGTAAGAGGAAATCAATTTTCGATGGCCTTGCAGGTTAAGGCTGAATTCATTACCTAAAACAAGAGTAGGCCCAACAAAGAAAAGGAAAACAATAAGAAATCGATATTACATAAGATATTTTAAATGTCATAAAACAGTTGGAAGAATAGTGCAGGACTTCTAGGCCAAGGTTTTCTGTGTTTTTTATTGGGTGAAAGTCGAAAAATAGAAAAACAACCAAAAGCTGAGATTAAAGTGTGCAACTAAAACTTCATAAATAGAAAGTTTGGATTTGGTGTTTCCGGCTTCCGCAATCCGCATGATGAAAAGAGGAAGTCGAAAATAGATTTATTTGAACTAAAAACGTATCGAAGTTCCACATTGCACACTCCATACTTTAGAAAATGGAAGAATTTTTTTTTGTGAAGAAAAACACCAAAGTTCCGATTTCCGTATTCCGCAGTGCGGAAACCAGAATTCGGAAAAATGAGAGAAAAAAATGACATATACTTTTTTGGGTTCTGCATTCTGCACGGTGGAAAGCATGAAAAGTTAATTGTGAGTATGTAACTTCCGATTTCCACATTCCGCACAACGAAAAGCGGAAGTCAACAAGAAAGTTTTTTTAAAGAAAAAATGAAAATTCCGGAATCCAGATAGGTGGAAGGTGGAAGTTGAAAATAGATTTCCTTGATGAGTTGAAAAAAATGGATCCCCGCATTTTGCATTGCGAAAAGAGGAATGCGGAAGGCGGAAGCTCCCACTGTTATAGTGGCCTTACAACTTTAGGCTAAGTTCCTTACCTAAAACAAGTGCAGGTCTAGGAAATTGTTTGTGGGGTTTACTAGTCAGTTTCCTAAGAAAACTATAGGTGACACACTTTCCTTTAGAACTTCAACATTCATTTAAAGACTAACAGTATTATACATGGACCTCACTAAGTTGGAACACCGAGAGGGTTAAAATATAACCAAATACAAGATGCACTGATTCAAACCATAGCATGAGTATTACACCGTTATGAAGCCACATAACCAATACAAGTCACAGTCCTTTTGCAACAGAGCAGGAGTCACAGTCAATTTAAACAGAGCAAGGGTGTTTCACCATCTCATAAGCAACATTTTCATTTAGCCTAAAAACTGATACCTATCATTTTATTGACATTTAAAACACCTCTTTAGACATATACATATATACCATGAATTAAATCGATTTGCGGAAATTTAAAGACAGTAACATAACCTGTTTGTAAGGTCAAATACGAGGCAAAATTTTTTCTACCACAATGAATGTTCAAAACATTTAAGCAGACTGAAGGAATACCTGCAAATTTAACAAGGTGCGATAACCTCTATTAGAAACTTTCTAGTGTAAACGAAGCGCAACAAAATCAATATAAGTAAAGAAAAGACAAACAATAAGAAATAGTGGTTACCTGTAGCCTTGTATATATGTTCAAAGAAAAGGCGATGCAACAACAAATGCGGTAAATCGAGTATTGTAACAAGATATTGCAGATTGTCATAAGGTGAGCCAAAATTAAGATATAGGTCCATGTTTGAATCAAATGACTAACTTTCTTGCATTATTGGAGCAACAATGTATTGATGAAGCATTTATGTGGATGAAGGGACATGATAAAAGTGTATTCCATCAACTGAGGCAACAGTGAAACGAAACCATTACCAAATTGACCCCACAAACCGTGAGCCTGAAGCCACAAAAGTCGTCGAGAAAAAAATAGCCTAAACCCAAAAAAACTGTTTGACTGAAACTTTAGCGAAATCCTAGGCATAAAATATTGGCAAGGGTTATGCCCAATTGAAAGAAATGAATTGCAGTGAAGGACAGTAAAACCTTGTACAAAAAAAATATGCCAGGACTGATCGTTTAGGGAAACAGATAGAAGTGTACTGAAAACACGCAAGCCACCTGTCAGAAAACCACCATAAACACCAAGTGGGAAGAAGGATTCGCAACTGGAAATCAATCCATCAAGTCCATCAATCCATTCATGTGTAACACCAACCGTAACACAGGGGACACTTGGGGTCTGCAGGATAGAAGTTCCGGAGTCGAGATTGCAAAATCATTGACTCAAGTGAAGTGTAGTACAAAAAAACACCAAAATTGATCAGCATATGTGCATGAAAAAAAATGTGAGAACAATGAATCCATCATGTGCAGCAGTGGAAACTGACATAAATGCCCTTCTTTCTGACATCTTGACTGTCGGAATTGATACATCTGCAACTACTATGAAATGGGCAATGGCGGAAGAATCCTGCTGTGATCAAGAAACTGCAGGAGAAGATCAAGTCATCTGTCGATGCACGTGGCCATGTAAAGCCATCTGACACCCATTGAACACGCAATATGCGAGACACACCACCTGTCTAGTCCCCATTTGCTAAGCCATAGAGACATGTGTCAGAAATTTAGTGATATGGGAGACGAGGAATATTATGAGACTGCACCTCCATTGTGAAATGCCTTAAGCATAAAAATGATTCAAGACATTTACAATATTACACAATCAATTAAAAAAAATCATAAGTGACAACAAAAATTGTATGACCTAGCTCGATGTCATTACAACATATGTAACAATTTTTATAGTAGCATCTCGTGTGTAAGATATACCATTCCCCATACCTCTGGATATGGACTCGATGCTTTTGTTTGTTGGTAATTTTTCACTAACTATCCCATTATTATTAAAGTTTGTTTCGACTGAGGAGATCTTAAAATCCCTTTCCATTTCTGATGTGGATGAGTCCCTCTTTGTGTTGTCATATTTGTTTGGGGAAAGATTCTGTGTGCCACCCATTTCTACTGGTAGAGGGGTGGGTGAGGTTCTGGGTCTTAGTAGCTCGACCACGGTTTTCGACACATCCGTTCCTTCCATTTTGAGGGGACTAGATGTTTCCTTTCAGAACCCTTCGTTTTTTTCACCTCACTATGTTGATACTAGCTTGGATATTTCGATCTCCTCATCACCCATCCTGGATTTGTCCACTAATGATACTCCCCCTCTTGATCTTAGTTTAGATGATTTTGAAACCTCCTCGAGAGAAGGGGATTCCCTAGTGGTACCATCCTTGGCTTATTTTCCACCACTTTCCATTTATGGGGTGGATGCTACTTCCAGTCCTGACATTTTCCCTATTTCAGCTATTCAGGGAGCCAATGTCTCCATATGGAAACCTAAAAAGTCAAATAAAGGAAACATGAAAGGGGTTAAGGACTCAATTAGGGAACAATATTTTATTAATCCTAGGGTTACTCTTATGGTCAATCGAGGATAGAAATCTACCTTGGACTCTGATACTACTTCCATTACTCAGGATCTTAGAGACACTATGGACCCCTCCTTGGTTAACCGATGACTTTTGTCTCCCTTAATATTCATTGGCTTGGAAGAGGCCCTAAATGTGCCACTATTAAGACACTTCTTGACACTACTCACGCGATTATTGTTTTTATTCAGGAAACTATGTCCTATGGGACTATTTCCTGTGATTAATTTCTCCATTTACACCCTGGTTATATTGTTTATGCTTTGGATGCTTTGGGTCACTCGAGGGGGTTCATGGTGACCTGGAACCCACTGTTGGATGACCTCAAGGATTATGAATCTGTTGCAGGTATTATTTTATCTGGCAAATTGAAGGGTCTGAAGCATACTATACATCTACTTATTATTTATGGTCCATATGACAACCGGTTGGATTTTTGGGATGATGTCAAGAACATTGGTATTCTTATGTTACCATATCTTATTCTCAGGGGAGCCCTTAACTTTACTTGGTATACTAAAGAGGTTTTGGGGGCAGGATGCCCCTGTGATCCTATGGATGAATATTTTATCACACTTTTTGGGGATGCTTGTCTTCAGAACATTGTTCCTGTGGTTCTCACCCCTACCTTGTCGAATGGTAGAAATGGCTCATTTTCTATTTCAAAGCGTCTAGATAGATTCTTTATGGATGAATACTTGTGTGAAACCATGGGTAAATACAAGACTTGGAATTACTCTACTGGAGTGTCCGACCATAAGGCCATCATTCTCCAATTGGACATTGATCAGGAATTCATCCCTTATCCTTTCAAATTCAACCCAATTTGCGTGAAACTATGGGTAAATACAAGACTTGGAATTACTCTACTAGAGTATCTGACCACAAGTCCATGATTCTCCAATTGGACATTGATCGGGAATTTGTCCCTTATCCTTTCAAATTCAACCCAATTTGGATGGAAGTGGAGGATTTTCCGTCCATGGTAAAAACTCAATGGGGCATACTCACTTCAGAAACCTCTGCACATCTTGTCCCGATGCGGTCTCTTCTATACAAATGAAATAAGTTGCAGCCTTTGGTTCTTTCCTGGGAGAAGGAAATGAAATGTAAAGAGGATCACCTCTTATGTAAGACGGAAATTGATATTCTTGTTTTGGAGGATCTTGTGGTTAGGGACTCATTTTTTGACGTCAATAGGAGGATCTGAAGGAATGTCATTTGAAGAAGCAAATAATCCTCATGCATAAGGAGGAAACCCTTAGGTAAAAGAGTTAGGATGCATTGTTGAAATCCGGTGATGAAAACTCCAGATATTTTCACAACTATGCAAATAAGAGAAGACTCACTAACATTTTCTGGGAAGCTGCGGATGCCAAAGGAAATATGGTTTACAATCAGGGATCCATTAAAAAGGTGGAAATAATACATTTTTATAATATGTTCAAGGATCCTAACACTTCCAATATTTGTTATCAGTTGGATATTATAAAACTTTTTACTTATTTTTTATTGAGGCTGACTGCTAGGATACCATTCAGACGATCACTATGGATGAGGTAGAAGCGATACTTAAAGGTTTTGCCAAGGACAAGAGTCCAGGGCCCAATGGGTGGATGGTTGAATTCTATATACTCTTTTTTGACCTTTTGGGCTTGGACTTAGTGAAGGTTGTGGAGGAAACCAGATCTTCTGGGGTCATACTAGACTCCTTAAATAAAACCTATCTTACTATGATTTCGAAGATGGATCGTCTGAGGTATTTTAATGACTATGGGTTGATTGCCTTATGCAACTTATTGTACAAGTTGATCACTAATATTATTTCTCAAAGAATAATCTTAGTGATCAACTTAGAAAGTTTATCTCGAGGGAACAACCCAGGTTTCTACCTAATAGACATATACTTGATGCAGTGGGAATTGTGCAAGAAGTTATCCACTTGATTAAATTGAAGAAATCGTCCTCCATCATTCTTAAGTTGGATATAAAAAAAGCTTATGACAAGGTGAGTTGGTCTTTCCTCATGCTGATTCTTCTACAAATAATCCTAACCTATGATCTAGTCCAATGGATTATGTCTTGTGTTACAAATTCTAGCTATGCTATTATAATTAATGGTTCAACCCCTACTTTTTAAAAGGGATCCCAGGGTATTAGACAAGGTTGTCCATTATCTCCTTATCTTTTTCCAATGATTATTGAGTGTCTTAGTAGGATGCTAGAACATGCAAACAAGACAAACAAGATCAAAGGCATTAAGGTGACTGGTTCCATTTACCTTACACATACTCTGTTTGTGGATGGCATTCTGATCTTCGGTGATGGGAAGGAATTGGAGTGGAAACATATTAAGTCTCAGGTTGATACATTTTGTGGGGCATCCAGGATGACCATTAGTGATGGAAAGTATGATTTTTTCCATTTTGGAATTTGTCAAGAGCTAATTGATGAGATTCCATTACATTTCTCTTTTACATGAAAGAATTTGGACAAGGGTTTCAATTATCTAGGGTTCAATTTTAAACCTAACAACTATCTAAATGATGATTTGTCGTGGCTTCTTAAGAAATTTCAAGGTAGGATGAACCGGTGGATTCCTAGATGGCTATCCCTTGGGGGTAGAGTTACTATGGTTATGTCGATTCTATAGCCCATTCCGGTATATTGGTTCTCATTAATCTATCTCCCTTCCAGGACTCTTTCAGCTCTTCGAAGAATGATGTTTCACTTCTTATGGACATGCACAATTGACTGCAAAAAGTTTCATTTGGCGGGATAGGAGACTCTCCTATTGCCTAAATCTTGGGGTTGTTGGGGGATCAAAAAACTTGGTGTATTTAATCTCTCTCTCTATGTAAAGAGTCTTTGGAGAGCCATTACAAACACCGGTTTATGGGGAAGCATTATCAAATCAAAGTACCTGTGTAGACTTCCTCTGGACTTATGGTTTAGGCAAGCAAATTTCAGGATGTCCTCATCCTCGACTGTTTGGAGCAGTCTTATGGCCACCCTACCATATATTATCCAAGATTTAAGTGGGAAGGTCGGAAGAGGTAGTATTATCCTATCAGATTGGACTCGATTATGGGCACCAAACAGTTCCAACTGTCCCAGGCCCTCATGTCTTAGCTACATCATATAAATTTGGTTGTGCTTAGATAGATCTATGTTGAAAAGGAAAATTTGGAGCACAATTGGCGGTCGGCGGTGAATCTTGGTATTTCTAGTGAGATGGCTACCGAATGGGGGACTTATATCAATAGCCTATATGATGTAGGTAATGATTTATCTTTGGATAGTGATCGGTTAATATGGGAGGCCAACAAGCATTCTGGTGTTGTGACAACTAATTTGGCCTATCTCGTCGTATTAAAACACCGTTGGAGTCCTGATGGTCTATGGTGGCACACGACTCTATATAAATTGAGGATACCATGCAAGATCAAATTCTTCAGTTGGTTATGTCTCAACCAAAAAATTATTACTTGGGACTCTTTGCAGCGCCATGGAATCAATGGACCTGGATGATGTGTCCTCTGTCACTCAGTATTGGAGACGGTGGAGCATATATTTGGGACCTGTTTGTTTTTTCAACACATCAGGAAGACTTATTGTAGTGGCTGAACTGTTTGTGGCAGTGGGACACCCACACCATTATAGACAACTTGAAGACTTGGGTTTTGAAGTTACATTTACCACTTGAATTCCCTCTAATATATATATGGGAGGTCTAGCGGGACATGAATGAATACATTTGTATGAATATCCCGGTGATTCTTACCCATGTTCTCTCTAAGGTCTACTTGTATTTGGTGTTGCCTGATATTTTTGCTAAAAAGACTGTACTGAGGAATATTAGTCTCCCTCCGATGACAAAATATGTGGTGGTTGTTTGTTTTTATGGTACCGAGAAGGACGACCGATGTGGGACTAGTATGGTTGTCAGGATGGATTTGAACACTTTTTGGCTTTGGATGGATGCTGGCTATGGAACTAACACTAGATCTGAGCTTTTGGCCCTTTGGGGACTTTTACATTTTTCTAGCAAAAAACATATCTGTGATATGCAAGTTATGGGAGACTCCAGGGCTATTGTGGAATGGGATTTAGGGATCCATAACATTCACTCGATGGAAATTTCCCACTGGCTGAGGTGTGTGAAAGGCCTGATTGTCCATTTCAATTTCCTCATGTTCCATCACATTTATGGAGAGTTTAACTCCTAGGCTGATGATCTCTCTAAGTGAGCTATAGGCCTGGGTGAAGGTAAGATTGTTTGGGAGGAATACATTGAGGACTGCCTGGTGGACTCTGGCACTCTATATCTCTATCGAACCACTCTATTATACTGAAATTACAGTACTTTGTTTTTACTGAAAATGTGTGTTGATGAATATGTGGCTGATAGTTTTTTACTGTTGTTGTAAAGATGTCTGTTTTGACACCCTTTTTTGTAAGTCATTCGAAGGACCGGGTTGATATAGGATATGATGATACATTGGCTACTATATTCTAAGACACAATTTTATAAATATAAAGCTACCTTTTTGCTGTGTGGAAAAAACATTTTTTATTTTATTTTCGATGCCATTACAATATGTAACAATTTTTATATAGTAGTATATTGTGTGTAATATTTGTATTATTATTTCTTGCGTAGGCCGGGATATATACTAATTGATGACTAGTTAATTTTAATTAACTTTTATAAATTTGAAATTGTACACTAATTTTTTACAAAATGTTTAATTTTTTTGTATATTTTTATTATTAAACATTTTTTTTAAATTTTAAAACAATATAGAAGTATTAATATAACATTGAATGTATAGAATATTTGTGCGTGGTATTGATGTGAAGTAGACTTTGTTTGATTTGATAAGAGTTTAATAAGTAATTGCATGTATTGTTTGTTTTAATATTATGTTTAAAAAAAAATTATTTTATGTTTTATGGAAATATATAATAAATGAGTATTTTATTCTATGTTTTAGATTTTCAAGTGGTTTTTGGTAGGGATTTGGTAAATGTTTTTGGTAAAATCTAAATTTGGAAGTGTTTAAATTGTGTTTTGAAACTATAAATTGATTCAACACCCTCAAATACTCCCATGCCATGTATATTATGCAATTTTCATTGCTAATATATGTGATTCTAAGATTTTTTACAGATTTCCACCCAAACTCCAAACAAAACAAAATGGAAAACATACTCGGAAAAGGTTGAAAACTTAGAACACTTAGACTAACGGATATATATATATATATTCCAAGCAAAAAAAAATCTTTATTTTGATCGAACAAACTTGAACCACCCTCTAGGAGCATATAATACAAAAACATAATATTCATGTAAGGCTGCTCCATTCCCTTTCCTTTCAGGGATCAACCTTGAAGAAGGAAAAAGCACACCTCCCATGGAATGCACTATTTATCGATAGATGATAGGTAGCTTGCTCTACTTGACTCATTCTTGGCCTAATATCTGTTATGCCGTGAATGTTGTGTCAAGATACATGCATCAGCTTCATGATCTTCATTGGAAGGTAGCCAAGAGGATCCTCAAGTGTATTCAGGGAACCAAGACCTATGACATTCACTATGCTGTAGACTCCGAGCTAGAGTTGGTTGTTTACATAGATTCCAATTGGGCGGGTGATTCTAATGATCGGAAGTCTACTTCCAAATATGTCTTCATGTTTGGTGGTGGCCCCATTTGCTGGTCTAGCAAAAAGCAGGCTGCCATAGCATTGTCTTCAGCAGAGGCCGAGTACAGAGGAGCGGTGAATGCTTGCATCCAAGCTGTTTGGTTGCAAGGAATTCTTTTAGAGTTTGATCTTGGTAGTACTTTGTCCACTATCCTCTTTTGTGAAAATCAAAGTGATATTAAGATATCCACAGATCCAGTTACTAGGCAGAGGACCAAGCATGTAGAGATACACATGCACTATATCAGGGAATTAGTGCATGACAGGACCATCATCTTGCAATACTTCCCGACTGATGAGCATATTGCAGACATATTCACCAAGAGATTTTCAGAAAATAATTTCACTTGCTGCTGTTCACTGTTGGGGGTGAGTTCATCAGGGTGATCAGACTACTTTCAGTGTTCAATTTAAGGGGGGGTTTTTTCCCACTAGGTTTTCCCTCTTTTCCACACTTAGATTTATTTTTGAGCATTGTTTGAGTTTCATTATTGGACAAGGTTACCTATGGCCTTTGTTTCCAGGGCCCTAGCATTTCATGCACTTTATGTTTATACTCCTCTTAGTATAGCTTAAGGGGGGGGGTGTTGGAGACATTTACCCACCATGCACACTTAATTTGGTCAATTTGACCTTGTTAAGCCACTATCCTAAGTTTTATTGACTTAATTGGAATCAGATGAGCACACTATGACATCAGCATGAGCACACCCATGCCTACCTTCAGTCAAGGAGGCCAACTAAGCCTTCTCCTTCATTCAGGGAGGCTAACTGGAGCACTCCGAGAGTGATCCGAGTGTCATCAATGCACCTAATTGCTAACTGATGGTTACAATCAATTAAGCTAAGTGGTGAAGGAACCTCCATTCATTATATTGATTATTTTTATTAATATTTATGAACCGAAGTCAACAAGAGTGCCTCCAACCACCTCTGATGGCCAGTTTGACTTCAGTTAACCTCAATTGTTTTCATTGGAGTTAATTATTCGCTACCACTTGTTGTTTGGAATGCAGTAACATGTGTCTGAGCTACTTTCAGTTAGACTCAGTCATCCATTGCACTCTAACTTCAGTTAGGACTCAGTTGAGTCAATTGGCACTTGATCAGTTGGTTAACTAGTGTGTTTACTGTGGTTTACAGTTAGTTAAGCTACACCCACTCATTCAATTTGAATGACCTCCTTGCGAATTCGAATTGTCTTGGAATTCATGCATCTTGCATGATTATTGTATTGTATTATTCATTCTTCATTTGATTATACAGAGCTACTACTCCAATTGCAACACCATTATGCCATTTTCATGCTTAATTGTTTGAAATATCTTATGAGACTGTGTTTTAGTCCCTAGATTATTGTGACAGATTAATATGGTATCAGAGCTCACAGCGGGACAAAGCTCAGATCTCTCAAAAACATGGTTTTTGATAGATCTTGCATGAAAAATTGAGCAAAAGCTCAAAATTCCAGCACTGCACCAAAAGCCAAGGCTTACCACTTAATACCCCAAGTAAAGGAGTTGTTGATCAAGCTTGCTTGATCAACTATGATGGGTGTGATGAAATCCTAAAATGGGTAGGCTGTATGACCTTACGGTTCCCCTTTTGTTGTGATTTGCAGGTTTTAACAGGTGAAAATCATTCGCTACAACAGTTTGAGATGGCTTCTTCCATCGAACTCTTGACTCTGTTCAATTTCCATTCATGGAAAGGAGACATGGAGATATAGCTACATGCCATAGGACTTTATTGAGTCACTATGGACACTAAATAAGAGCCTACTCATGTGATAGACAAAGCCAGATTCTTGAACAATAAAGATGAAGCATTTGGATTATTGTGCCTCTCTATTTCCCAGGATCTTCTTTTCCACCTGTCGGGATTGAATACTCCAAAGGAAATTGGGGACAAATTGGACACCCTGTATGGAAAACAGGATGATTTGAGAGTTTACCAGCTTGAAAATGAGTTGATGTCTCTTCAGCCTTCCAATTTCGAGACCTTAAATGATTTTTTCACAAAGTTCAAGCATATTGTCTTATTGTTGAAGCAATGTAAGGTGGAGAAGGAGGATGATCAGCTCATCCTTGCCATTCTATCCAAACTTGGAGCTGATTATTTGGTGTTTGTCTCTATATTCTATGCGGGGAATCTCACAACCCCTGGATGGAAGATGCCTTCACTCAATGCCTTCATTGAGTCCCTAACAAGTGAACATGATAAGCTTGTCCAAATGGGGATCATTAGACTCTCCCGTGATCAAGCCTTCTATGTATTGGGGCCCAAATATATGAAGGGTAAAGGAAAGGTGTAGAAGAACCCAAAAACCAAATTCAAAGCTCCTAAGCCTAAAGTTGAAAACCAACAGCATGAAGAGCCTTCCGGCTCGAAGAAGAACAAAAGCAAAGGGCATCATGGAAAGGAAAAATTCAAGTGTTCATACTGCGGGAAGGGCTTCCACCCTGAACATGCCTACATGAAAAAGAAACTTGATGAAGCTACTTCCCTTCTTGAGAAAAATCACATAAATATTCCTGAAATATTTCGGAGGAGAGATTTGCAAGATCGGGAACCACAACATGAAAGAGGTCATGCTCTCATGGCAAGCACTTCGAAGTCCAAAGCACTCTTGATAGATTCTGAAGCTTTGAAGCACATGATGGCTGAAAGAGACTCTTTCTCATCTTTGGAGACCATAAAATCCATTCCCATCCACATGGGAGATGACTCCACAATCATATCCGAAGGACAAGGTACTGTAGATCTTGAGCATGGTTATTTTTCCAATGTTATGTATGTACCATCTCTTGCATCAAACCTCCTAATTGTTTATCAAATGACACATACGAGAGTGCCCAAGAGAGTCTCCTTTATCTCAGATGGTGTAGATATCACAGAAATTGCATCCGAAAAACTTGTAGCAAAAGGCCTTGCAAACCATAATGCAGAAGCCTACAAGTTCTCCCATTTTGTGGTGGATGCAAAGCCCACCGCATTGATGACTCATGGAAATGAAGTTAGTAGACTGTGGCATGAGAGGTTCGGCCATATGAACTTCAAATACTTTCATAAATTACAGAATAATTGTATGGTTGAATGCCTCCCGGTCATCAAAGCTACCACTAGAATTTGCAAGGGCTGTGTTGTTGGAAAGCACCCCGAGCATAAGTTCGATCAGGGGAAGGCAAGCCGAGCATCATGCATCTTGGGACTGATACATTCTGATATCAGAGGTCCCATGCCTATCACATACATGAATGGATCAAGGTACATTCTGACTTTCATTGATGACTTTTCCAGATACACGTGGGTCTTTTTTATCAAAAAGAAGTCGGAAGTCTTGGAAAAATTCACTGAATTGAAGGCCTTGATTGAGAATGCATCTGGAAAAAAGATCAATATTTTAAGATATGATAATGGTGGGGAGTATGTCAGTAATGAGTTACTACATATATGTTCCCAAAGTGGTATTCAGATCCAGGATTCAGTCCCCTACACTCCCAGCAGAACGATGTAGCAGAGAGGAAGAATCTGTCTTTCAAGGAGATGACCACCTGTATGTTGGAGTCAAAGAAGTTGGATATAAATTTGTGGGAGGAAGCCATGCATGCTGTAGTGTATTTTCAGAATAGAGTGCCACACTCATTCCTGAAAGGGAAGACCCCTTTTGAAGCACATTTCAGACACAAGCCGGATGTGTCGAATCTGAGGGTGTTTGGGTCCACTGCATGGGCCCGAATTCCGTTGATAAAAGGAGGGATTTGCAACCGCAAAGCATAGAATGTCTGTTTATTAGATATCCTGATGAATAAAAAGGTTTCAAGATTCTATATATCAAAACAAAATAGATCATCATTGAAAGAAGTGTCATGTTTGATGAGCCTCTTCAGGAGGTAGAACTAGTGAAGGAGAAAATTACTGAATTTCCTTCCTATTCTACTGAATATTTGGATGATGTAATTGGGGGTGATGACCCTGATTTGGATCCTATGATTTTTGATATCAGTGTACAACAAAAATTGGATGCTGAATCAGAACCTGAAGTACAAATTCATCTCCCAACTTGGGCCTGACAGACACTCTCCTCCGCAGGTGATAACATTGGATATCCGGATGATCCAAGGAGAACTCGGTCTGATTTCCAAAGAGTAGGTATTGTGCTCTCTTATCCTGATTATTTGCTGTCTGAATCTTGTTATTTGATGATAAGTTTAGACCCTAAGTATTACTACCATGCTCAGAAGGATCCAAGATGGCAAGTTTCCATGGATGAAGAGATGAATTCTCTTCAGAAAAACTCTACTTGGGAGCTAGTTTCTCTTCCTCCGAGGAGGAAATTGGTTCAATGAAAGTGGGTGTTTCAGAATAAGGTTCCTGCTGATGGAAGCACCTAAAAATATAAGGCAAGGCTGGTATCAAAATTTTTCTCCTAGGTCCAAGGTGTGGACTACCATGAGACTTTTGCACCGGTTGCAAAAATGGACTCCATCCGCCTAGTTTTCGCAATTTCTGCATCTAAGCACTGGGAAGTGCATCATATGGATGTTAAGTCTACCTTTTTGCATAGAGATATTCATGAGGAGATATACATGAATTAGCATAAGGGCTACATTTCTGATCCATCTTTTGTTTGCAAGCTAAAGAAGTCACTATATGGGTTAAAACATGCCCCAAGAGAGTGGTATTCCAAGATGGATGCCTTCCTTCTCTCGCAAAACTTTCAAAGGTGTAAATCAGGTCCAAATGTGTATATATAGCAGTATAATGGTCATTTGATTATTATTGTTTTATATTTTTATGAATTACTGATTATAGGTAGCACAATTAATTCTATTTCAGTCATCAAAACCGCTCTCCACAATGCATTTGAAATGAGCGATTTGGGGCTCGTTAAGCAATTTTTGGGGCTCGAAATTGAGCAAAATTTTGATGGCATAATGGTAACTCAGTCCAAATACATATTAGACCTATTATTAAAGTTTAACATGTCTTAATTTAAGGCTGCTCCACTCCCTTTCCTTTCAGGGATCAACCTTGAAGAAGGAAAAAGCACACCTCCCATGGACTGCACTATTTATTGACAACTGATAGGTAGCTTGCTCTACTTGACTCATTCTCGGCCTGATATATATTATGCCATGAATGTTGTGTCAAGATACATGCAGTAGCCTTATGATATTCATTGGGAGGGAGCCAAGAGGATCCTCCAGTATATTAAGAGAACCAGGACCTACGACATTCACTATGCTACAGACTCTGAGCTAGATCTGGTTGGTTACACAGATTCTGATTGGGCAGGTGATTCTATTGATTGGAAGTCTACTTCCAGATATGTCTTCATGTTTGGTGGTGGCCCCATTTTCTGGTATAGAAAAAAGTATGCCTCCATAGCATTGTCTTCAGCAGAGGCCGACTACCGAGGAGTGGTCAATGCTTTCATCCAAGCTGTTTGGTTCCAAGGCATTCTTTCAGAGTTTGATCTTGGTAGTAATTTGTCCATTGTCCTATTTTGTGACAATAAAAGTGCTATTAAGATATCCACATATCTAGTTACCAGGAAGAGGACCAAACATGTAGAGATACACATTCACTATATCAGGGAATTAGTGCATGACAGGACCATCATCCTACAATACTGTCCGACTGATGAGTAGATTGTAGACATCTTCACCAAGAGCTTTTCAGTCTTATAAAAGAAGTTCACTTACCTCTGTTCATTGTTGGGGGTGAGTTCATTAGGGTGATTAGACTATTTTTAGTGTTCAGCTTGAGGGGGGGTTTTTTCCCACTGGGTTTTCCCTCCTTTCCTCACTTAGATTTAGTTTTGAGCATTGTTTGAGTTTCATTATTGTATAGGATGACCTATGGCCTTTGTTTCTAGGGCCCTAGAATTTCATGCAATTTATGTTTCTACTCCTCTGAGTATAGCTTAAGGGGGGGTGTTGGAGACATTTACCCACCATGCCCACTTAATTTGGTCAATTTGACCTTGTTAAACCACTATCCTAAGTTTTATTGACTTAATCAGCAATAGATGAGCACACTATGACATCAGCATGAGCACACCCACGCCTGCCTTCAATCAAGGAGGCCAACTAAGCCTTCTCTTTCATTCAGGGAGCTAACTGGAACACTTAGGTAGTGATCTGAGTGTCATAAATGCACCTAATTGATAACTGATGGTTACAATCAGTTAAGCTGAGTGGTGAAGGAACCTCCATTCATTATATTGATTATTTTTATTAATATTTATGAACTGGAGTCAACAGGGGCGCCTCCAACCACCTCTGATGGCCAGTTTGACTTCAGTTAACCTCATCGGGGTTCATTGGAGTTAATGATGCGCTACCAATTGTTGTTTGACATCCAGTGACATGTGTCTGAGCTACTTTCAGTTAGACTCAGTCAGCCATTGCACTCCGACTTCAATTAGGACTCATTTGAGTCAATCGACACTTGATCAGTTGGTTAACTAGTGTGTTTACTGTGGCTTACAGTCAGTTAAGCTACACCCACTCATTCAATTCGAATGATCTCCTTGGGAATTCGAATTGTATTGGCATTCATGCATCTTTCATGATCATTGTAATGTATTATTCATTCTTCATTTGATTATACAGAGCTGCTACTCCAATTGCAGCACCATTATGCCATTTTCATGCTTAATTGTTTGAAATCTCTTATTAGACTGTGTTTTAGTCCCTAGATCACTGTGACATATTAATACTTGGTCCATATGATTTTATCCTGCTCCTCATCCTCCAGGTGGATAAAGAAAAAACCTAGTTTGGTTAAATAAAATTTCCATTATGATGACGAGCTTCCCGATAATCCTTGCTCTTGAGAAGTTTTCCATACAGTTCTTCTGTTTGTCTGGGATTGCTGTGATTTTGCATCATCTAATGAGAAAATTATTTTTCTCGGTAGTTGGGCTATTAGTTGTTCTGAATGTTTAAAAATTTCACTGGATCCTGCCCAGGGATACTGTCCTATTCATATGATCCTTCCATTACCTATTTTCCAGGCCACCCAATTCTCTACTAACTGAAACACAAGAAAAAAGGCCTTCCATCCTATTGACCCATACTTATGTGATTTGTTAGGTTTCCTAAACCATTCCTCTATGGAGAATTGAGGAAAATATTTGGATCTCATATATCTTCCTGTTGTAATCTCACAGATCACATAAGGTTACCAATAATACATACTAAAACATACATAAATATAAGTCAGAGACAAGAGACAAGAACAGATAGGATAACCGATTATATTATTATAATGAGTTCATACAAGGCAGAGAACTGAACTAAGTTCTTGTTTGGCTCAACAGCCTAATATATACAATTTACAAACAGTTACAAAATAACTACCTGTCGGTTCGGTGAACCGATACGAATTTTAGTTAGCCGACCTAATCTTCTAGTTTAGTCAGCCGACCGACTTAGTCGGTTGATCGACTAAGTCGGTCTTCGTTCAAGTCGACTTGTCGACTTGCTCCTTCTACACTTCCCCACAATGTATTTGGGTTTTCTACCATTCTCCACAATGATTTTGCAGCTAACAATTTACAAAACAGTTTTGGGTTCTTGATCCCCCATCCTCCTTTTAATTTAGGAAGGAGTAGGGTAGACCATTTTACAAATGGTATGCCTTTTGATTGTTTACTTGCTGTCCATAGAAAGGAAAGGATTTTTTTTCTTATTTTTGTCAATATTCCCTTTGGAATGTATGCTATGTAAGCCCAATATACTTGTATTCTCTGAAGAACATCTTTGAGTAACACCAAGCATCCTCCCCTATATTGAAACCTATTTTCCCACATGAAGATTCGTGTTTCTATCTTTTTATAAATCCATGCCCAATCTTGTAAGTGTTGATGTAATTGTAACTTCAGAATGTATTCACTTGTATTTGTTATGTATTGTAACCCAATGTTTATTTCGGGATGTATTGTAATGTAATTGAGTCATGTCATACCCCGATCTTTATTCCAGGAAGTTTCTATAATGTGAAATTCATGTCAAGTCATTGTGGGTAACCCTCCTATTGGTCAAGGGTTAAAGTCCCCGCAGTTGTGGGGCCCTAGGGTTATTAGACTATCCTAGTGAAGTTGACCCTAGGTGAGTCATTGCAAGTCGGGGCAATAGTCCCCACCATTGTGTTAAGGATAAACCTCCTTGTTGGTCGGAGGAGGAAAAGTCCCCACAAGTTGTGGGGTAGTAGGGTTATTAGACACTCCTAGAGATGTCGGCTCTAGTAAGTAATTGTTAAGTGAGGCCGACATGTTGGAGTGGGTTTCAAGTGAACGAAAGAATATAAATAGAGAGTGATCCTCTCTATTTATCACAAAAACACTCACTCATTGGGGCGCATGAGTGAGAGAGGAGAAGCTCTCTCAGTGTGAGAAAGAGAGACAGAAGATGTGGAGATCATCTTACTATTTTCAGGTTTTACTTTTGGTGTTGATTCTATCTCTCAGGAAGTTGCGGGGTTTTCTCCTTTATGGTTTCCCTGAGGAAAATTCTGTGTCTCTTGTCTCTTGTGTTTTATTGTTGTGCTTGTTATTCTCTCAGTTAAAGATCCTAATGTAATGCTAGCTTGAATGATAAAAATCTAATAGTAAGGAGTGGACATTTGGTTTTAATTGAAAACCTAGATATTTGAATCCTTCTGATATAGGGGCTGCTGGAACATGGATTAGTTCCTTTGCCTGCATTAGGATATCTTCATGTACGTTGTTGAAAACCAACTTGTATCTTTCTAAGTTGACAAACATACCTATGGCATTCTGATAGGTTTCCAATATCTTTTCCAAATATTGAAAGTTTCTATATGATCCTTCTCCCATAAGTAAAACATTGTCTGCAAATAGAACATGAGTCAACTCAACTGTATTAGAGATCCTAACCCCCTTAAATTTCCTTTCCTACCTAGCATTCTGAATGATGCAGCTGAGAGCCTCTGCTACTAAGAGAAAGAGGAAGGGAGATAGGGGGAAGCCCTACCTCAAACCCCTGGTTGGATGAAAGAAATGGGAAGGAGCTCCATTAATTAGGACTACAAAGGACGTTGATTGTATGCACCCCAATATCCATTCTACCATATCCAGTTGTATGCCTATCTGTATTAAAAGTAGATGAATAAAGGTCCAATTTACTCTGTCATATGCTGTGGAGAGGTCAATTTTAAGAGCAAATGTCGTCTATTTCTCTCTTTTGATAGAGTGTATTGCTTCCTGAGCCAAAGATACAACATCATGCATCTGTTTGTTAAACAAAAACCCAAATTCTTCTTCAGAAATTACTTTGCCTAAAATAGGTTTCAGTCATTGGGCGACGATCTTAGATATTATTTTATAGATCATATTACAACGGGAGATAGGTCTATAATCCTCAAATGTTTCTCCTCTCTGTTTTTTTGTTATTATAGTGATTAATGTGGCATTCATTGCACCTAATACTTTCTTGATCTTCTAAGATTCTCTGATCACCTTCAAAATTACTTGCTTCAATAGATCATAAAACCCACGAAATAAATCCAAGGTAAAACCGTCCGACCTTGGGCTCTTCCCTTTTTGGAAGGAGTGTATTACCTTATTAATCTCTTCTTCTAGAAATTTTTCTATTAAATATTTCCTCATCTCTTCTGTAATTAGGCGTGTGAACAGATTCAGTACCTCTAATATTTTGGAGAGTGGGAATCCTGTCGGGGCTATAAATCTAGCTAGAAAATGTTTGTCTGCTGCCCTAACTTTGTCCTAGAAATTCTGAGCAGTTCCTCCTTCCGAATCCTTTATTTCCAGTATAGTGTTTATGCTTTTCATGTGTGAAGCATAACAATGGAAGTACTATGTATTCTTGTCCTCTTTTGCTAGCCATAAAGCTTTACTTTTAAGACACCAGTGTTGTTCTTCTTGCGCTAAAAGGATGTTTCATTTTCCTTCTTCATTCTTTAAGAGCTGCAATTCTGCATTGGAGAATGTTCCTAAAGAATTGGAGCTGTAGGGTTCTTGGGTCCTCTACCATGTTTCTCTTAGTTCCTTTTGAAATAGGGATTTGGGTTTCTTTCCCCATTCCTTCCATATTCTCTTGATGTTTGTTAGGTTTTCCATCATTTGATGCATAAATGAATTTGAGGTCTGGTTTCCTAATGGCTTCTAATTTTCATAAACCAGGGCACGATATGCCTCATGTTTCATCCATGCTGGGTCGAATTTGAAAGGAGATGGCGGTTTTTTTTTTTTTTGATAAAGAGAAAGATAGAATGATGTGTCGATGGTACAATATCCCACCTGTTTCAATTGTATTTTTTAGCACCAACTGTTCTTGAAAGAAACTCTCTGATAGTAAAATCCTATCTAACCTCTTTGAAATTGCTTGGTCTCCACCTCTATTATTTTTCCAGGTGGGTTCTAGTCGAATTTGCTGGAGATCGATCAATTTCTTATGCTCAAATAAAGAACCAAAGAAATGGCTGAGTGTGTCTAGGTGAGAATTCTTTCCCCAAAATTCTCATGTAGAGAGAGTTAAGTTCAAGTCTCCCACTAATATTAAATTTCAACGATCCAGATCTCCAATACTGCTTAGGGTTTTCTAGTGCTTTCTTTTGTCATAGAACATACCATATACATTAAACAAGGAGAACTGGGTCCTTATTTCTGGGTCTTCTAGCTTAAGTTCCTAACACCGCCTTATAAGAAGTTTTTGAATGATATATGATGTATGGACTCTAGGATGTAAGTAGACCCCCTGAGTGTCCATCTACATTTATTGCTTCCATCCACCATTCCTTCAATAACCTTCTCATTACTTCCTTGTCTTTCTCCCATTCCATAATTGTCTCTTGGAGTGCTATTATTTTGACTTTTTTATAGTTATTATACGTTGGAGAGATGTTAATTTGGATACCCCTCCTAACCCCCTTATGTTGTAGGAGAGGATTAACACTAGGGAACCTTGTTATGGGCCTTTTTCACTCTAAGAGCTCTTCCAATAGTTGATCGTTTTCCTTCTTTGATTTCTTTGACTGTGTGTAACTGAGCCTTGGTTATAAAGGATCTCCGACCTACTGGCACCTTGTGTGTCTAACTTTGGGCTAATCCACCCATCGAGACTAGATTTTCCTCTTTTTTCGATTTGGATCTCAACTCATAAACCCTGTTCACTTCAGTCGTTACCTTCTCTGTTTTATCGAGTGTCCACGTTAGCTCTGTTTGTTCCTTCGGTAATTTGTCACCCTCTTCCATAGAACCTTCTATCCCATCTATGGTTTTAACAATATTTATTAGGAAAATTAAAAAAAAACAAGGGTTATTTGGAGTGTTATTACCTTCAATCAACGAAGATGCACTGGGACCAGGATCAGTGTCGTTCTTGATATTTTCAGTCAAAATTGGTTGACGTTTGTCCTTGTCTTCGATAATAGCTTTGAGCTTTTGGTCCCTCACCATTACCTTGCATCCAACGTCCTTGTACGCGCTTGTTTCTATTTCATTTGCATCTTTTGTGGGTGAGCACACCTCAACATAAGTTGACCCACACCTTCTTGAAGAAAGGTTTTGTTTGGCCACCCTGATTCAGGACGTAATATTTTTGTAGATGCCCAACCTATCTGCAATTAAAACACTTGAAAGGAAACTTCCAATATTCCAGCCGCTGAGACCAAACACTTCCATGCATTAGTATTACAATTTCCTCAAACAATCCTTCTCTCATGTCTGATTATACCATGGTACAAGCTCATCTTATGTTGATCTTAGTAGCCCAACCTTCTTCCGTCATTATAAATTTTCTAATTTTATTGCCAATTGATTCCAAGATGTGTTGTTTCCAAAAAACCATTGGAAAACCCAGCAGAATCACCCATATTTGTTGTAAATTGTGTGGTGTTCTTCTGGCGTTGAAATTGAAGTGCCATTTATTCAGTATCAGTCCTAAAGGACCCCAATTCTAGTTTTGGATGAGCAAAAGAGTATTGTCGTCTTCCTTCCTAATTTTGAAGAGAAACCAACCTCGCGGTAGGATATGGAACTCTGATGTATAACCTAAAACTGGGTTCCAGTTCTTGTCCAACCAATACGTTAAGGAAACTTTGCCTATCACCTTTCCACAGAAACCTTCCCACTAGAGCGAAATTCATATATGATGGAATTACTTTGAGTTGAATGTCTCTTCCCAATGATAATTATGGATATCCTTGTTTTGGTTTCATCCCTATTGATTTCTTCGACTGTAGTGGTGGCTATTCTTCTGCGGCGAGGGTGCTATCATTGCATGAACCAGAGTTATATCCAACTTGCAAGCATGATGATGTTCCTTGGGGTCATGAACCTGGTGTATTCTGTGCGTCATGATTATCTGCTTGAAGATCCACGTTAGTGATGAAGATTGGCCCAAGTACAGAATCCTCCTCATAATAAACTAAGTCATAATACATTGTAATAAACCTACTTATCATGGATGCTTCTGAGGGTAAGTTAAGATAGGAAGAAAGATCAGATTACCACCTTCACCAAGATTATAAAATTTTGAACCTTCATTCCTTTTCCAAAATCCGTAGAGATACATCACCCCCGCTATATATATATAATAAATAGAAAAAAAAACTATCTTAAAAATTGAACAAAAAGTAACGACCACATGGTCGAGGTCTCTTTCTTGGGGAGGGCTTAGATAGTTATGAGCTAAGTATCCTCCTATAACAAAAACAACATGAGTAACATGGTGTTGATGAAGAGGATGTTGTCTTTTTTTCATAGCGGGGTGTGATGGGAAGTCATTATGATGACCCCCCTCTTCCACCCCTAAACCAACTATAATGTTAAAACTAACATGGAATTAAAGGTAGGAGGGATAATGTTGGTATTACCCCATCTCGCTCATTTCCCTTGTCATGACATTGGGGGAGGAGTGGGGGAATATATTCAAGCACACCCCATTAAATGACAATGACCCACATGGTACTGCGATGTTAGGGGGAGTTTTTTGAAACATTTACCGCTCCACAAAACTTTTCCAACCTAGATGGTAGTGCGACATTGATCCATGTGGTATCACATTTTTTTGGGGATGTTGGGAAATGTGGTTACCCCCCTCATCCTCACCAATTGATGTGCATGCCACAATGGAATGGGAAGAGGGGGAGGAAATGTATTGTATGATTCCCCCATGATTCCCTTGCAACATGTACCAAGTGTTAGTGGGGAAGGGAATTGAGAAATGCACAAAATTGAACTGCTCTTTACACATTGGGTGTTAGCTTACAATTTGTAAAATTGACCATTTCTCACCATGTCTGATGTTAAGAGTGGGTACAATTCTTGGATTCTCCTCCTTTCCAAAGTCATACAAAACATTTATAATTCATTTTTCTTTCTAATTAAGTAAATTAACAATTAGGGTTGTGATTGTGCTTATGTGGCACGAAGTTGATTTTGGTTCGATACCACTATACCCCTAGGCATACCAACAATGCTCCATGTACGACACATAAGGATTAATAGAAGTTTGAACTCATGACATCACAAAGAGTACTTTAGAATTACACCCTATCACCAACTCGTCTTCACTCCAAATACTATATATATATAAACAAACTTAAGAAACAAAACATAAATAAAGAAAACAAAGTTGTTAAGAAATACAATGTTTTCGCGCCTTGTATTATTTTGAAAACAAAACAAAATAAGTTTTTTTTTTAATTTACTTTTTATTTTTAAATTTTTAAACAAAATATATTAATTTCTTTAAAAACAAAACATATTTTTATTTTTATTTTTAAAATTATATACTAGCATAGCCGATATTTTTCTCATGTGTATATGTGAGAGAATTATTGCATTATTCACCCCTTTGAATCATTTGAAACCTAGACTTAAATCCCTTTATTAGTCAACGAACACAACACAATTTAAATAATTTGACAAATGGTTTACTACAAGTGTGAATTAATAATGAAAAATAGGTGTCTTCTACCTTCTGTTTCTTCACTTGGTAATGGCACTCTACGGATCTATGGTGATTTAATGGTAATTGTTAATTGGACAAATCATATTTCCTTTCTTCAGATTATGTCTCTTCACCATTGGTGCCTCAAGACTAAACTTTCTTATGGACACTTTTCATGATCCAAAATTTGAACATATATTCTGTGAGATGAATATTGATGCGGACTCCCTCTCAAAGAAGTCTCTGGATGGGGATGTAGGTTATTTCCATAGGATGACCTTCTTGATGGTTCTATAGAGTTTCAGGGCAGAATTATTTTACCTTTGTTGAAGTATATAATGTTACTTTTTTCCTTTTGTTTATCAATCATGTATCTTTTCCGATGATGTTTCAAACATATGGTATTATTTTGATCTTTCTAGGGTGGTTTCTTTGCCTATATGAAATATTTTCGTAGTTTGAAGAGAGCATGAGGGTTTTGTTTTGGATGTTATATGATTTCATACATGAACAATTTTGATATGTACTTTTTGATTCTATAAATAACAAAAGTACTTGAAAAATATAAAAATAAAAACCAAATATGATTTAAATCATTTGACAAATGCTTCACTAAGGGTGTGAATTAATAGTGAAAAACAAGAATGAGAAGTATATTTATATAACAAAACTTATTAGTAATGTTGTTATTCTTCACACATGCATGATAGATAAAAAGGAAAATTTTAAAATTAGAAATTAGAAATTACATTTAATTTAAGAAACTTAATTTTTTTTAAATAAAATAATATATAAAGTAGAAATAATTTAAAGGGTTAGTTTAATTGGTTGTTCTCAATGTTGCTGGTCATTTGATTAATTTTGTGGTAACTAGTTCCTTATTCAAACCCTCTTGAGGGATATACACTAGTCACGTTAATAGGTTTATTAGGGCTACCATACACGAATGTGGGGGAGCATACTTTGGGTTTCCTTGTGAGGATTTCCTTGGGAAAAAATACATAAGATAAAAGAGAATAAATTTATGAAATTTATAATTGGATATCACCACATGGAATTATTCCCCTGGATGGGGTGTTTGGGACGAAATGTGACCTACCCACCACACCATCTTACTCACAATTCATGGCACCCACCTGACAATTAGGGAGGGAATGTGAAGGAGATGGGTCATATGGCCAAGGATGACATCCATCAATCCACCTGGGTGGAACTGGAAGAATGTGAGGGAAATGGCTACGATAACCATTTCGAAGGTTCCAAAGATAATTTGGGTGAAGGTAGACCCTTGTTTAATCATAATGTTGCATCTATGCAACAAGTGAACTTGGATTGCATCAACATAATGATGATAAGAGGCCTCCTTCTATCCTTGGTTCTCCTCATGATTGACCAAAAAAGACCTATAATGGATTCCCCCATCACCTTTATATTGTGTAGCAGATAAGTAGGCTTAGTGGAAAAAAAAGGAAAGAATAAGATATGGATTATAGGTTTCTTATAATAATGTATGAAGTCAACCAATGAAAATTAAATAGGGATGTTTGAAGGGTAAGGACCAATCCATTTGATAGATTAAAATAACCTATAAGTTGACCTGCTTAGCTAAATCTCAAAGATAGGGTTCAACCTCTAGTTTTTAGGGCACACCAAGAGACTAGGTAGAGATAAACTCGAACCAAGGGATGCCAACCTAAGGCTCAATGTATTGGAAAATTAGGATTTGAAGGTATGCACAAAGCAACTAGTATGAAATAATTGCAAAGTTTGGAGGAAAAGGTTAGGGATGCAGGGGAACCATCAAAACCATAAGAATTAATGATAAATCGACTCACCTCATTCTAGACATAGTGTTTTTTCCAAAAGTAGGAATATAAGTTACTCCTTAAATTTGGACATTTACTAGAAGAAAAGGAGTTAATGGCGCGCCATCTATATTTAATTAATAAAAGCAACAACCAAATCTTATAGGAAATCAAGGAGGATCTTATTAGAGATATAATCTACCTTAGCACCATGGTGATCTACCTAGGAGACATAACCATGGTGATCTACCTAGGAGACATAATCATTTTCCTTGTGCTTATGTTGTATAATCTAACTTAGGTTATATTGATCAATACTGGTCAA
>LPNX010553668.1:734866-807661 GCA_001517045.1 Pseudotsuga menziesii
ATGTACACACACACACACACACACACACACACATATATATATATATATACATACATATACATATACATATACATATACATATAACAACAAACAATAATAATATAATACTATAATATTAATTAGTGAAAAGGTGTAACTCTTTATGAAGAGTTGCACTAGACACCCTTTAAATAATTATATATACGAGAAAGTCTATCTTGTAAATCATCACTTATCACTTATCTATCAATTTATACATCATTTTTATATCTACGGATTTGTGGGTTATTTTAGAAATTACGGGTTCATTCCGAGTTAATTGAGAATATCTAATTATGGATGTTACAGTGGTATCAGAGCGAAGTTACGATTCGGATTTCTAGGGTTTCCCTATAAAAAAAAATAGGACCTTGTCCTTAATAATAATAAAAAAGAAAAAAAAAGAAAAAAGGAAAAAAGAAAAGTAAAACAAAAAAAAGAAGAGGTAAAAGTAACCCCTCCCCCCCCCCAAAAAAAAAAGGTAAAATTAAAACAAAAAAAGGGTAAAAGTGAAACCACATGTGGGCGTTCCTTAATATACTGGAATTTTACAAAACTTAAAGGGAAAAAAATCTAAAAGTGCATAATAATTGCTACTGAGAAGCAAGTGAGATTTGAACTTAGGTGGGGAAGGTAAAAATCATTCCTCCCAACCACCCAATCTATAAGAAGTCCTTAGGAGGAGAAACTAATTATTGAAAACTATAGTATACTATACAAGATAAAATATGTCCTTCTTTGATATATCTTGGGATAAGAAGCATAACAAAATGGAGTCTCATGACAAAAAACAAGGAAGATTTTCATGCACTTTAAAAACTTATGTTTCAAAGTTATTCCAAATAAAAGGAACTATTAGAGGAAAAAACATTACTATTTCTATTGCTCCCGATGAACGCAATAATTATATTAGTGATGAATTTGCTAATGAGTTAGCGATTCCAGACTCAAATATCGGTGAAAGGTTATAATTTTGTAAAAACAAAGAATATGCAATAAACAATTTACAATGGAACATTGGAGATTATAACAGTGTCTCGCAATTTATAGTTAAATCCTTGTGGAGTAGTGATGGTGACCTAGTTTTAGGATAACCATGGCTAAAAAAATTGGGTACTTTTATCTTAAATGATGAAAAAATGTTTTTGACATTCCCCTACAAAAAGAAAAAATCACATTGTCGGAAATTAACATGAAGACAGAATCAGAGGTTGCACCCTCTGAAGAATTCAAAGAAATATCAAAGATGTTGTCGCAGGGGAATGAGAAATCAATGCAGATGATACAGAAGGATTTCGACAAGGTTATTGAAGGTAAAGAAGAAGATATCTCTTGTCTAAGAGATCATAATCAGAAATTACTTCTACAAATCAAGAAAGGCGAAGGATAAGGCACAATACAATCAAAAGCTAGAAGAGGAGAATCAAGATCTTCAGAAGAAACTATTAGAAAATATCGAAGAGAATAATCACCTTAAGAAGTGTAAAAAAGATTTAATAGATCACATTATAAAGCTTAAATATGATGAGAAAGTGCAAGATTAAATGTTAAGGAACCTTAAGAATGAGAATTATTTGTTAGAAAAAGAATCAAATACAAATCTAGTCCTTTCCACAGTTCAAAAAGAAGCCAATATAGTAAAAATACAATGTCCAACAGATATCAATGCTCAAAAGACGACGCTAGTGAAAGAAAATATCATTGTGAAAATTCCGTATCGACACCCCAACCATATAAACATGTATCCTTGAAAGTGGGAATTGTTAAAAGATAATGGTAATAATGTAATCAAATCTCATGATGACAGATCAGTAGGGAATCCCAACAATAAAAAACAAATCAATTTAGGATGGATTGATCCGTCAACATATCGAAAGTTATTCTCTACACTTAGAAGTTCGTATCGACATGTTTCTTCAGCTACGATGTCACAAGGAATGATGCAACCACATTATAAGGATTTGAGGACAAAGCCTTTATTAGAGAGAGGCAATTTTACATACCTAAATAATAACAATAAATACATAAATATAACATAATACAATATATATATATATCATAATAATAATAACAAACAATAAGAATATAAGAATATAATATTAATTAGTGAAAAGGTGTAACTCTTTATGAAGAGTTGCATTATACACCCTTTAAATAATTATATATATGGGAAATTCTATCTTGTAAATCATCACTTATCACTTATCTATCAATTTATACATCATTTTTATATCTACGGATATGTGGGTTTTTTCAGAAATTACGGGTTCATTCCGAGTTAATTGAGAATATCAAATTAAGTATGTTACAGAAGCCGAGTGTAACTCTGTAGTAGAGAAAGCTAAGTACTTTAATCAAATTGATGCAGCTTTTGGAAATATTTGCCTCATTATTTCAAGGGATCTCCTCTTTCATGTTGAAATTATTGGCACACCCAATGAAGTTTGGCTCAAGCTTGAGTCACTATTTGGGAATACTGATGAAATGAGAGGCCATTAGCTTGAGAATGAGCTAATCTCCTTGATCCTAGCTCACTATGAGACCATTGAATACATCTTTACCTAGTTCAAAGCGCTATTACTTTAGCTAAAATAGTGTGTCATAGAGAATAAATATGATCAAATTATATTTTCCATCCTTTCTAAGCTAGGCCTGAGTATTCTGTGTATGTTTTGACATTCCACTCAAGCAAGCTTACAACCAGAAATTAGTGGATGCCTGCGCTAGCATACTTCATGGAGTATTTGAATTAGTATCAGGACAAACTCATGAAAATGGGTACCATAAAATCCACCAAAGAACAATCCCTTGATGCTGGTACATCAAATCAAGCCAAAGGCAAGAAGAAATATTTGAAGCAAAGAGAGAAAGAGAAGACGAAGTCAAGTTCATAAAGCTCCAATTGTACTGATGGGAGTTTGATATCCAGGAGAAGAAAAAAGAGAGAGAGACCCAAATGTGGTTATTTCATAGGTTCACATATTCAAATATCTTTCTTCAGAAATAATATGGACATCATGACCAAACTCCTTGAGGAGAACCATATTGGTCTTCCTGAATTTGCAAGAGGATGGGAGCACAAGGAAGGAAGTGGTAAGCCTGAGCATGCATTGAGTGCATGGGTAAAAACCATTTCTAATATATCTATTTCTGATGGATTTTTTTCTGATTTACCTTATTATATATCATATTCTAAATCCTCCATCCCATCCTTGGAATAAAACCCAATCATCTCACCAAAGCTTCCTCCCAAAACTAGTCATTTTTTGCTAGTTTGTGATGAGTCTTCTGAAATCTCTTTCCCAATCCAATCAGATATTTTCCATTATGATTTTTAAGGTGATATACAGGATTATATACATCCCATTACAGTCATATACTCATTTCCCCAACCATTTCACGACCAAAATACTTGACAACCCTCAAGTTCATTAGTTGGAAAATCTCAAAATTGCCTAGTTTCCAATACTATGCCACTTGTATATGTTTCTTTTATGTCTTGCATGTATTTAATTGGTTGGAAAACCATATATTTGGAATTCATGGGACTTATTTCCCATAAGTCTGGACTTTCTTTTACCACCCATGGTTCAAATCTCAGGTCTCCAGACCCTCCAGGTTCGCTCAATTGCAATTGTGATCTAGTTGCTCACTCTTCTCTCTCTATGGACCCATTCGCTCATGGAAACACCATACCTCTGATATTTTCTTCTGTACATGACATACATTATGATATTTCAGATCCTCATCAGCTTTGTTACATATTTATGAAGGTGCTTCATCAAATTGAGAATAAGATTCATGGTTTTATTCATGATATGGCAGCTATACATGAGGCAGATTTTGTTGAATCTTTTGATGTTATTCGGGAAAGAGTTTGTAGAGATATATTTTACATGGTTTATTATGATTTTATATCAGATTATTATTGCATCAAAATAAATTCTTATGATGCCCCTCCATCATCAAATTATGAACATCAAAGGGCCTCTCCTCGTGATCTTTGTCTACAACACTTTGATGCATTGATGTATGATCTTGGCATCCGCAACATCTTCACCAAGTCCATCACGAAGAAGTTGTTCTTTAATCTCATTCAAGTGAAGAAGATGAAATTTTGAAAACCTTTTTGTTCATCTCTGTCATGTCCATTTTTTAGGGGAGGTTTTGTCCCATGAGGTTTTCCTCCTTACCTCAGTTACATGGATTAATAAAATTTTGTTGTAAAAGGTGGCTTGTGCCTTAGTTTCCAAGGCCTTATTAAATCACTTTGGTATAAGATGTACTAAGTTATGATTAAAGTGGGGGGGTTTTAGATATATAATCTACCTTAGTTCCATGGTGATCTACCTAGGATACATAATCAGTTGCCTTGTGCTTATGTTGTATGATCTAACTTAGGTTATACTGATCAATACTGGTCAAATAGGTGATTCTGGCTCATTAATTGTTAGTTGGGGTGCTCTAATTTGATCATTATGTCATCTAGGTGACTGCATTAATTGCAAACCACTTCCAACTTTGACTAGGGGCGCTAGTGTGTGAGTGTGGTTGTTTTATGGCCTTCTTGGGCATTTATTTGCTCCTAGAGACTAATGTGCTTTCCCATGCTAGCCTTCCCTCATTTATGACCCAGTCATGCTTCTTACACGTTCACACATGGATTCATGATTTTTTGGTTAGGTTTGGAAGCCTATTGGTCAACTTAGGGGGGGGTTTAGGGGTCAAATCCTAGTTTGACACTTATATGCATTCACATGGCCTCCAAGGGCTCATGAATTTTCCCTGATGTATTATAAATATGTACTATACACATCTGCAATATATATTGTAATATATGACCAGTTATTAGCACCATTCACATGTTCTATTTCAGTTTCTTTTGTTGTTCTCTTTCTTATTTTGTCAAATACTTTGAGTGTGAATATTGCTCTAGCCCCTAGATCTCACTATGAAGAAATTATCATAGAGCTCCACCAATTAAATGACAAGTACTATTTTCTACTGTAATCCCTCCAAGGCTTATATACGGATACATAAGATGAGGCTAAGGGAGATGGAGAAGAACATCAACATGGGGGAGATCCAAAACACCCTATATCCTTGGATGAGGATGCATATTATCAAGCATAGGCTTGGGTTCTCCAGTTCTCTTCATATCCCTATTTTTTTTATGTTTTACATCAAATATTTTAGAGGTCATGGGACAATTCCTTTTCAAGCATATTATTTTTTCCCTTGATAATTTGTAATGACCACATGTTGGGACATGATACACAACCCTCTATTTTTCTAGTTTCTCGTTTCATTACACAGGCCACATGAAAATATCACTAAGATAAACTTATTTTTTATTTTTAAAAATGTTAAAGAAATTAACTTGACATTCCATATCAAAGGTTTGAGGTTGAAACACCTCTCTTGAACCTCTCTACCATGTATGTAATCACTTTTTTTCACCTGTAATATAAAATAATTCTACCCTTATTTACAAAAAAACACCACGTGTGATTAATTGAAAATTATGTTGAAACAGGGAGAAAAACCAATAAAAGTGAAAACAAAGATTCCAAGAGTAGTGGTGGTGTCAATATACATTATTATCACTTGATCACAATGAGACAAGATCCATGAGATGTGGTGATATATTGGTCAAAGAGATTACACACACACACACACCATACACCCATAATTGTCCATAATATGTGGATATGGAAATGATCAACGTGGAGATGGTTATATTGATGTAATAGTTGGTTATACAGAGCTATAGCTTCTGACACCCCCCTAAACATATTTCGGAGGAAAAATCAAGTTACATAATCCCCCCCCTCCCCCAATAAAACGTTATTTTTATAGGGAATCCAAATGTAAATCACCAAAATAAAAAAATCCAACTAGGTACACTAAGGAACACCAACATCTCCAAAACATAACCTATAAAGAGGCATGATACTGATCATCCATATTATAGTAACACTTCCCAAAGGGAGGTTTGAACAACTACCACCAACAAGGTTCTTCACTTTATCTATTGTGATTTAGTGAATCGACGAAACAATCTACGAACCATGAGTATAAAAAATAGCATATGCAAATGAGACCAAATAAAAAATGAATTTTCAAAACTATGGTCCAAACAACCCTATTCAATGAATCAACTAGACAAACAAGAAAATACAACCCCCGTCGATGAGTCGGTTAGACAATTATGTATCAACAATAATTTGTCTTTATCAAATAGGTACCCACTACGACACACACTAGTAATCAATAGACATATCCAAACAACCCATAAATAACTTAGTCAAACTCAGTTTAGTAAGTCCAAATATAAGACTCAGTCAATTAAACAACCATATATCTCAAGTTGGATTTACTCATCAAAACATTAATAGTGTAAATTAATAACACTCCCCATTAAACACAATTTAGGGATTAATACAACAATACATAAACCAATACAACTATCAGATATAAACAACAACAACATCTCAAGTCAAAACTAAGTCAAATATTACCTCCAGTTGAACCTTAGTTGAGCACTCTAATGAATCAATGAAAAGAAAGATTAGAAATGTGTTGTTGTACATTCAATGACATATATTTGTAGGAATTCCTCCAACACTTGTTCAAATGCTATTGTGTCCATTCCGACAATCTAACCACAATCTACCTTGGTCCAAAAATTTATCTTTCATGATTCTACTGCAAATATTAGAAATAAGCACTTCCTTCTTTCCAAGAATGTCGATTATTGTACAAATTCCTTCATTCCTTATAATAAGGATGTCAATATGGAAAGAAATTGTGTTCATGTTGAAAAAAATACTGCAAGCTTGGGTTTTTCCTCAGTTAAAGGTTCAAGACAACCCTATTCATCAACAATAATATTGTCCTTGATAAAAAAAGCGTTTCAAAATATGGCATATTATGAACAAGAAAATATTCAGTTAATTTAACAAAATCATAAGTATTCAATTGCTTTTCATTCAAGTCATTTAGATGGCTTCCGCCTATGCCAAACAAGGATCTTATAGTCTTTGTAAAGTCACTTCTATTTATCAATGAAATCTCATAATATCCAATACCTACTCTAGGTGATATCATCTCAGGAGTAACTGGAACAATAATGTGCTATCCACTCTTCCCAATCCTACTTTCTGTCTAGCCCATCTTGCTTGATAGTTAGGAACCAATACTTGTAGTATGTTTCTCAAAACAAGGATAAAACACATCATTAGTAGCCAAAGAAAAATGAGAAGGTGTTAAAACACAACATCATCATTCTTACAATTAATAGGGATACAAACATGAATATCAAATGCAGAAGAAGTAATCAAAGAGCTAGTAAGCTCACCATCACCACATTTCTTCACAATCATTTGTAATTGGTTGAATTGTAGTTCAAGACCTTGTTTGCAATATTGGAATCGCTTATCTAATATTCCTTAGCCATGTGCAATAACAAGAGATCATAGTATTTCTCTAATTCTTTGTATCCATTAAAAAACTAGACATTGTTTGCATAAAGAGGAGAAATTATTTCCTCATAAAACTCATCAATAAAGGCTGGTAAACAAGCAACCTCATTCTCTAGCCAGGTACTGGTCTCATCCAACCTACTCTTCTCCTTGAAACCATTTATTTCTATGTGATAAATATTTTTAACTTCCTCGTACAGATCATCAAGTAAATCTATTTCATCTTCAAATTCATCCATGGGGTTCAGAATGTTGTTGTATTTGTAACTTCGGAATGTATTCATTTGTATATCTTATGTATTGTACCCCGATGTTCCTATCAGGAAGTATCTGTAATGTAAACAAGTCATGTAAAGTCATTGAGGTTAACCCTCTATTGTAAGTCGGGGCATAGTCCCGACAATTGAGTTAAGGTTAACCCTCATTGATCAGAGGGAAAAGTCCCCATAATTGTGGGGCACTAAGGTTATTAGACTCTCCTAGAGAAGTCAGCGCTGGTAAGTAATTGTTAAGTGAGGCCGACTTGTTGGAGTGGACATTAAGTGAACGAAAGAATATAAATAGAGAGTGAGCCTCTCTATTTATTACACACACTCACTCACTGGGGTGCATGAGTGAGAGAGGAGAAGCTCTCTCAAGTGAAAGAGAGAGAACAACTGTTGGAGATCATCTTTTCTATCTTTGGGTTTTACTGCTACCATTGGTGCTCATTATATCTTTGAGGAAGTTGCAGGGTTTTCTCCTTTATGATTTCCCCGAGGAAAATTCTTTTTGTCTCTTGTCTCTTGTGATTTTTGTTGTGCATGTTATTCTCTCAGATAAGATCCTAGATCATATTGCTTAAATGATAAAAATATAACATGGTATCAGAGCTAACCTGAGAACAAGACACTGTTCAGCTGCAGAAGCTAGGGATTCTTACTTTTTGGGTCTATCTCCACAATCCATCAGCAAAAGGAGGCTAGGACGAACCTCCATTGAAGGGTGCATCTTTCTGTCAAAGCAGAATTTGATTCCGAGCATTTTCAGTTTGTGCTACAGAAAATTAGGGATTTTCACTTAAGAGGAATTTTTGAGTGAGCACAGGCTAGGATTTCTCTTCTCATCAAAATTGAAATTTAGAGACCAAGGTCGACATTTTTGGTTGGGTGAAACTCTAGGAAAGTCAAACCCTAATTTGACCCCGGGCCAAAAAAACCCTAAAATACTAAAAATAGTAGTTTTGGTAGATTCGCTATATCTCAAGATTGGAGAAGGATCAGGAGCTGAAACTTTCACAGTACGAAGATAAGTTCATGATGTACACTGTGTAAACGTTTCAGCCTTAGATTCACTATATTATGGGAGATATGATTCCTCCAATTCATGGTTCCAGCCTCTTCCAGGATTCATCCTTAAATAGAACACCCAGGGATAATTTATATATCTCGGGATACAAGGGTCCAAATGAAATTTTGCAATATGTTCTATATAGGGCACAGACTGTAATTTATATGGTAAAAGCTTCAGACCCTGATGATTAAATAGTGACATGTGGAAGTCCGTACAAGTTCACTATTTTGAACAGTCCTAAAATAAGTCACCTTAAGAAAACTCTCATAAGTCCCAATTGGTGAAGCAAATTCTGGTAAAACCTTTGGTGTTGGAAAGAGGATAGATGAAGTTACCTTAGTACAAAGTTGTAGACATATATGAGTAGCAATTTCATATATACCGCAGAAATAGTATTAGGAATTTCTGCAGAATAAATTGGTAAACTAGGGCTTCCTGTTCCGGGAGCTTCCCTCCATTGTTTTCAGAAAAGGAGTACATTGTACAGCTCACCTTGAAGAGGTATATATTTCTATCCAATTAGAACTAAAATATTCCAAGTTTTGAAAATTACAGTTTCTCTGACAAACCCTAGATCAGCCAGCTCCGGAACCAGGACAGACACCTCAAATCGGTAAAATCTAATCTTTTGTTATTTACATTTGAGGTTCTCATTTCTAAATGACTAGTCACACCAGCTTGATGACAAACTTGCTGAAACTGACAAATTCCAAGCATAGAAGTATTGGATCTCACTGGTTCTTGAAGAAAATGAATTGGACACCTACATAAGTGGAGGGGTTCCATTTCCAGAGGGAGATGAGGTTAAAAGCCTTACATAAGAAGAACTTGGTCAAGTCCAAGAAGATCATTGCTGATTCAATCACAGATCACCTTATACCACAAGTGTCTTCCCTAAATACACCGAAAGAGATGTTTGATTCCTTGACCAAGATATTTTAAGGGAAGAACATAAATCAGAAGATGAATTTGAGAAAACAGTTGAAGAATGTGAAGATCTAGAATGCAGAGACCATGCAGTCATACTTTACAAGGGTCTCTCAAATCAAAGAACAACTTGAAGCAGTATAAGAAGAAGTGGAGAATGCAGAAATTGTGATAACCACCTTGTATGACCTCCTAGGATCATGGGATTCATTCATTTGAGGAATGTGTTGCAGAAGGAAGTGATTACTTTCAGCAGACTCTGGGAAGAGTACACACAAGATGAAGCTCAACTCATAATAAGAGAAGAGAAGATGGGAGCAACTGAAGATCAAATTCTCACCATCCAAAGAAGATCCCTCAAGCGATGAGGAATATGAAGGAATCAACTCTTGAAGAACCTCTTATCCATCTTATCATTTGATGAATGAAGAAGAAGATGAAGCTGAAGGCTCAAGAAGGAGTCTACCCACAAAACCAATACAGATAAGTATTCAATTGTCATTTCATGATATTATTTTGCTATGCATTTTTTATATATTCATTTGATGTTATGCATGATAGAATGTTTGCATTAATGACAATATACTACTAATATGCATGTGATGGGTAAGTAGCCCATGGTGCTATACAACTCTCCATTTCTACTTATCTAGAATGAAACCTCTTTGCTGACATATTGGATTAGTGCACAATCTCAATGTTGTCCTCGTAGAGATGGAAGACATCTAGACAGTTTGCGTAAGATATGGATGAATGTTGTATTGGCTAAAATAGTTGCATGATTATATCTTAATGCAAAAGAATTTTTCATTATGAACATACCCTATGACTTGTTTCTAACCATACAACTAATGCATTTGACTTGTAGGAAAGATCACGTACAATCGACTACAAGAAAATAAGGATGAGACTTGTTCCGAAGAACAAGTGACGACAGTTCAAGAAAGAATCCAAGATGAAGAATAATATGACGATACTTTCAAAGAAAGAAAAAATATCAGACATAGTGCAGTTATGCGACATTGTTGAGTGACATCATTGATGCAGAGCGTTCCAACTATGAAGAAGTAGCCAAGAAGAAAGGGGAGGAGAGTACCAGTTCAAGAAGAATGATGTCTAGGATGCGGCATAGAGACCTGAAGGGAAGTCCATAGTATCTTCCATATGGATCTACAAGATCTAGCATGCAGTAGATGACAACATCATGGGATACAAGGCAGGATTCGTAGCACGGGGATTCTCACGAAAAGAAGGCATAGATTACAAAGAGACATTTGCATCCAGTGGGAGTTGAGGCACATGATAGGAAGACTCATGTGTGCAAATTAAAGAAGACCTTGTACGAGCTCAGAAGACACCCATGGGATAACACATACATGAGGAGCTTGATGAAGATCTTAACCTTTGCTACAAGGTTGAAGATGAAAGCCTACAAAGGATGACAAGCTCACAGATGGGTGAGAGAAGAACATTTCCAAGATAGAGGATCTTGGTATCCAATGACCCTAGATGGATGCATAGAATAATAGTAGTAGAGGAAGCTACTTGTCACTCTAGTATAGGATACATAGAGTATGAAAGGCAGAGGGAGAATAATGCTCCACTTCAGAGGGAGTGATTGCAGAAGATCCCGAGGTTCGACATGGTACGGCAGGATGGACAGATTTCTGATGACTCTAGGCTTTACCTTTGCTTCAAGGTTGAAGGTGAAATACCAGTGATGCTCCTGTTATATGTCAATGACTTGTTCCTGATAGGAAAATATGAACTCATTAGATATGTAAGAAGGATACTTGCTGTAGAGTTCAAGATGAAGAACTTGGCGATGATGGACTACTTTCTAGGCATGGAGGTGTGGTAGAATGCGGATGGAATCTCCCTGGGACAAGGGAAGTTTGCAGTAGAGATACTGAAGTGGTTTAGGATGATGGACTGCAAGGCCATGACCACACCTATGTCATCGAACCTAAAGCTATTGAGTGTTGCTTCATCAGAATTGGTTGATGCCACGATGTATCCTCAGATGATCTGTTCCTTGATGTACCTGATGAATATGAGACCAGATATTTGCTTTGCTGTGAACACATTGAGACATGTTCACTTGATGGTTGCAAAGAATGCAGTGAGGTACCTGAAGGGTATAGTTGAGTATGGGCTCAAGTATGATACGAATCTGAAGATTAACCTAGAGGGTTATGTGGATTCGGATTGGGAAGGCAATTCCATTGATAAGAAGAGCACTTCGGGATGCTGCTTCAGTATGAGATCAGAGAGGAGCAGTGAAGCTCCTATATGTGATCTAGATCAAGATCTCTTGAAAGAGGGAGTTCTAGCATATTTGGTGAGATAGGTTGTCTAAGCATAAAATCTTGGCGAAGCTCGTAGGTGGCTCAAACATAAACGGTCTCGTAGGTTGTCCTCAGATGTAATAGGTCCTGGCGAAGCTCGTAGGTTATCCTTGGACGTAATCATCCCTGATGTGATTCTATGCTAGAAATGGCCAGAGTGAAGTTAGAGTACTTCAGGGAGAAGCTTGGTGTCCTCCATATCAAGGTTCCTTCCAAGAGGAAGTGATGAGTCTATGTGCCCTTCTGACATGGTGGTAATATTGGTCCCTCCCATGGTCAGATGTAAGTGCTGTGCCCTTCTGACATGGTGAGAGGATTGGTTCCTTCCATGGTCAGATGTAAGAGCTATGCCTTTCTGACATGGTGACAAGATTGGTTCCTTCCATGGTCAGATAGATGAGATGATGACACATCCAGTATGAAAAAGGACTGTCTCTGTGTAGATGCCACATCCAACATGAAAAAGGACTGGCTTTGTGATGCCACATCTAGTATGAAAAAGGACTGGCTCTGTGATGACACATCCAGTATGAAAAAGGATTGGCTCTGTGTAGATGCCACATCTAGTATGAAAAAGGACTAGCTCTATGATGCCACATCCATTATGAAAAAGGAATGTCTCTGTGTTGACACATCCAGTATGAAAAAGGACTGGCTCTATGTAGATGCTACATCTAGTATGAAAAAGGACTGGCTCTGTGATGACACATCCAGTGTGAAAAAGTACTGGCTTTGTGTTGTTTCCACATCCAGCATGAAAAAGGGCTGGCTCTGTGATGACACATCCATCATGAAAAAGGGCGGGATCCGTGATGATACGTCCAACCTGATAAAGGGTTAGATCTGTAGAGGACTACATCTAGTATGAAAAAGGACTGGCTCTGTAGATGTGCATCCAACATGAAAAAGGGTTGGATCTATTGATAAAGACCTACATGGAGGCTAGGTATACACCCAACATGAAAAAGGGTTGGCTCTGTAGAACTTCCTGTGATGAGTAGGATTGAGAGATAGCACCAGTGATGATGACCCAATGATGATCTAGAATTGATGATGATCCAGTGATGATCCAGATCAAGTGATGATCCAGACTTGATGATGATCCAGTGATGCTCCATACCAAGTGATGATCCAGACTTGATGATGATCCAGTGATGATCTAGATAAAGTGATGATCTAGACTTGATGAGGATCCAATGATGCCCCAGATCAAGTGATGATCCAGACTTGATGATGATCCAGTGATGCTCCATATCAAGTGATGATACAGACTTGATGATGATCCAGTGATGCTCTAGATCAAGTAATGATCCAGACTTGATGATGATCCCATGATGAAGATGACTTGAAGATGAAGATGACATGAAAATTAAGATGACTTGATGATGATCCAGATGATACAAAGAAGAAGACTTGTGCTGATAAATTGTGTTGAGAGAATACCTTCCTAGTTAAGAGGGAGTGTTGATGTATTTGTAACTTTGGAATGCATTCATTTGTATATCTTATGTATTGTACCCCGATGTTCCTATTGAGAAGTATCTGTAATGTAAACAAGTCATGTAAAGTCATTGAGGTTAACCCTCCATTGTAAGTCGGGGCAATAATCCTTACAATTTACCTATGGATATGTATCTTTACGTATATAACATTACACACCCATTTAGAATTTCTTGGTCCTCCTAAAAATGGTAATGAGGGATGTTGTTGGTGAAACTTTTCCATTTCCCATTGTTAAATCATAACAAGAGACACATAGTGGTGGAAAATGATTGATCCTTTCTTAACATTAATACTCATACTAATTAGAGGAAATTTCAACTCAAAATGGGCCTTTTAACTCTAATTCAAATTCCATGTCATCATGTGTTAGCCAATGAAATTGCTTTAAATTTGAAATAATGTATAGGTCTTAAACACTTTTTTAATATAAATTTGGGGATATTTATCATAAAAAAAACTACTTTTTTTTTTTGTATTTTCGACATATCTCCTCGTGTTTTTACTCAAATCTTGATCGGGAGAGCTCTTTGGATGTGGAATTAAATTACAAATCCAACAAGTACCCACTTGGCATACTTTTGATGGACCCTGGTACCCCAAAAACAAGAAATACCTGAAAAAATGTGATCATCATCACGTTTTTTCAGGTATTTCTTGTTTTTGGGGTAGAGGGGTCCATCAAAAGTATGCTGAGTGGGTACTCATTGGATGCGAGATTTAATTCTGCATCCAACGATCTCTCCTAATCTAAATTTGAGTAAAAACATAGGGAGATATGTCGAAAATACAAACAAAAAAGTAGTTGTTTTCTTTTCTTCCTCCAAAATTAATAAATATTATTTTATTACTTTAACTATTATTTTATTAATTTCTTTTAGGAGGCCCATTTTGAGTTATAATTTCCTCTAATTGAATGATGGTATTATATAGTACATGGATCATAGTCACCTCTAGATCTAGATCTCATTGACAACCCATTAGTGGATATGTATAATTACTCATAGTGATAACAGTAAGAGATGATCTAGGACTTTGTGATTACATAGGGACTCACAATGTAACGGTCCGCCCTCAATCACAAGTCTAAATAGTTATTCCAGTAAAGTAACAAGAATTGGTATCATCTTCAATTTGAAACTTTTGAACTAAGTTTTGATGAAGATATTCCTTAAAAAGAGACAATCTGTATGTTGAATTTTGAATGCGATCTAAAGTTTTGGAAGTGAACAATTTCCATGTTTAAACATTCCTTGATTTTGATAGAAGAATCTGGTGTCTTCTACTAATTTTAGTGAACAAATATGATCACCATTATACTACAATGAATAGGATCACCATTTTACTTTTAGTGAACACATAGGATCACTTAGCGCCCTTTGAATTTAGACACAATTAGGTGTAAAACATCCCATGAATGATTCAATAGTTTGTTAAGGAGACTAATTTACATGCGGGAATTCCCAAATGAGGATTTAATGATTTGAAGAGGATATTGCATGCCATGTTGAACTTCCTTGATTTGGTTTTGTAGATAGATATAGAGTAGATTAATTATCTGATTGAATTGTTGATTAATAGGACTTCTAATCTAGAAGCCTTACTATCATCAATGATATCCCCCCCCCCGTTAGGTACAAGGTGAGAAGGATATGGAAGGGATAAAAATATTGATCTTTTCAATTCTTCTTTAATACTTGGATTTTGATGTAATGTATCTGGTGTTTTGAGTTGACCACTATGGCATGTTCACTTCACCAAAGTGGCGATTTTGGTTGACCACTAACCATTTTCACCTAATATTGATTATTCAATCTATTCCCCCCTTTAGGTTCAATATAATACATTTCTTCTTTTACTTTTTGTATTCCATCCCCCATGGTACAAGGGAGTACCAATTTAAAATGGGCCATTGTCTTGCCCAAAATCATGATTTGCAATAATCGTTTAAAAATTGTTTTTTCTTGTAATTTCACCATTGAAGTGTGTGCTTTACCTATGTTTGAACTAGATGTTAAGACTTATGCAACTTCTTGACTTCTTGATTCTAACACCAAGAACCAATCCATCCATGATATATTGTTTTATTTTTATCTTTTTTCTTCTTTCTATATTTGTATGAAAGGTGATCTTTCTTCCCATGTAATGAAGACAAGGATAGAGATCAAAACATTTTGTTTCCAAATGAGTAACTCTATGACAATGCTAGCTAGAATTCAAGAATTTCTTCCATGTATTTTTCATCAATTGCTTGAATATCTTCTTCATTAGCTTCTGGAGCCTTCAAATTTTCATTAATGAATCTCACATTTATAAACTAAATTGGTTTGGAGTAACTTGGAATATGAAAGATGTTGTCTTTTTCATATCCTAAGCCATATTGATTTTTGTTAGAGTGTAATAATTCCCAGTATTATCATCGTCTTGGAAATATTAAGTTGTACTTAGTGATGTCCATCATTAATGTTTTCTTCAAATTCAAATTCATTATTGTTCCTCTCAATTTGAGCTTCATCTTGTGACTCATCTTTAGAATTTGCATTCATCGATTCATTGCTCATCACTGATTCCTTGTTATCATCAATATTATCTTTTGGTGCACCATTTTCAACCAATAGGTCATTTGTATCACATGTAGCATTAACTGTCTATTATATTAGATCAAGTGTATCACAATATGCATTGTTACCATTTCCTTATCCTTTTCAATTAACTTTAGTTTAAGTGTTTCAATTAATTTATCCTTTAGATCAATTTGTTTATGAAGATCAACAATCCAATTATCCTATTCATGTAAGGAGTTTGATCATTTTTTGATTTTTTGATTTGTGTTTTGTAAACACTTTCCACCTTTACCCATTTTTTATTTTTTATTTTTTCATTCTCGCTTGAACTCACTCACTTGCACTTGTTTGTTTTCATGATTTTTTTCTCTTATGTCATGCTTGCTTGAACTTGTTTTTTTATGATATCTTGCTCTTACGTCATGCTCACTTGCTTTTATTTTAACTTTATGTAGTAAAGTAATACTGATCATGTACCCCAAAGTGTGATGTTGTAGTGTACAATTTATCACCACAAGTGTAAAAGTCACCTACCAAGGGGTTGTGTAATCCTTGGTAGTAGATCATAAATGGAAAAGGAAAAATATAGAAACTAAACTAAAGACAAACACTCTCAAACATGCATGCAAACAAAGATAAAAAAACTATCCATTGAAATAAAATGCAACATGTGAAAGAATGTGATTATCATCCATACACAAATAATTCAAATGATACAAAACACACCTTGGTACTATTCATTGAGAGTAGTGGACCTATGATCACTTAAGGGATTGTTCTTTATTATCCTTGTAGTACCAATCCACATCCAAGTGTGAGGTGAGGATTCCCATTATGGTGAAAGTAGAAAGAAGGAAGTGGGTTCTCTTTCTTTTCTAGTAGAAATCTGGCAGCATGTTGATGCTTTTGATATATGAAAATGGACCTATGAATGGTGACCATGAGCTCTTGTTTTATAGCACAAGAATGGTAGAAAATGAGATCTAGATCTAATGTGTATGCTTTCCATTCCCTTGATTTCTTAGCTGAGAATTTAGGGTTTTGGAAGTTAAATCCATTATTAATTTTGACCATGTCAATGTATTTTTCCACTTTTATCCACTACTTCTTGGGGAAGAGAAAAATGATAAATGATAACTAAAATATTCCCTTTTGGGATAGGTTGTGGGTTTTTGGGCATAAGAATGATTGGGGGTTGCGCCTTTGGAAGGAAAAGGTGTGACTCTTTAGTTATGGTTAATTTTTTAGGTATGGATTTTAGGTTTTGGCCATTGAATTATTTCCCACTACAAGGAAAAGGTAATGTAGTGGAGGTTTTTAGTGTTATAAGATTGGTCAAAATTTTTAAAAATACCTCAACTACGACCTCCGCTAATGGTACTAGATGTTTTAGTAGAGCTTTTTACAGATTTTTTTAAACTAAAAAAAATCATCGGCATCTAGAGGCTTTAGCAAATATTTTTTCAATGGTGCACTTTATTGATACAAGCACATCAGTGCCAACAAATACAAAACACATTAGTTCCTTTAAATAAAAACAAGCATCCGTACTCATCGAAAATTTAAAGCAATATAGGCATCAATGCTTCATAATAAATATAGCACGAGTGCATTTTTTTAATGATATTAGTGCATTATATTAAATGTAGCACTAGTTCTTATGAACTATTATAAAGCATAGAGGAGATAAGGGAAGGAAAAAACATTGGTGAAGTTGGTTGTGACATTGACTTTTGCTGCATTATTAAAATTTAACGTGTGGTTATGATACAGTGGTGCATCGATGCACTTATAATAAGCACTTGGGCGTAATATTAAAAAAAGCACCATGGCATGCAACGAGTAATATGTTACACTGAGACATGTATGTTGTAAACACACAAGTACTACATTTACTCAAACATAGATTAAAATGATCAAATGCAATGTTAATCATTTTATCTTTGGTGAACAATGATTAGAGACATCACATTGTAGAATTCTTAAATCTTGTGATAGATCTAGAACCTGAACGGAAAGGAAATACAAGTAAGGAATTCAATAAGTGAACAAAGAATAAATAATTTAGTGCAAATAATTACTCTCAACATTCCATTCGAATTCAACCCAAGTAGGTCATTCAAAAATAACATGCGAAACTAAGAGAGGCTTAATAAATAACTCCCTCACTAATAATAACAATACTAGACCTATGATATTCCAAGTAACACTTAAATCATGCATAAGAGGCTCATAAGTGCGCATTACCTTAAAGAACCCAAGAATAGAGGGGGCATTACCCATGAAATAAGGAGAAACTCCAAGAAAAGGACCAAACCCCTTAATTTAAGGAAGAATTGCACTTTGGAGGCTAAGTTGAGTAATTGAGTAAAATTAGGTGGATTTAGGCATGCAATGAGTTAAAACCATATTCACGACTGTAGTGGAAGGTTGTGAGGTGGCCTCCTATGCCAAAAAAAAATAGGAAAATCCCTAAAAATTAAGAATCACGCGTCCTCACTCACTAGGTGGTCAAATTGAACATGGATTTGACGAACCAATTACATCAACCAATTTTTAAAGTACTAATGTTGGGAGAATTACATAAGGAAGAAAAAAGAATGTTCCAACCCCCCCTTAAGCCTAACTTAGGTGAAAAACCAAGAAAATAGAGTATTGGCCAAAGATGTCATTTTAGGTACTCAAAATACAATAAATAATATCCTTGTGAAATAAGGAAAGAGGGAAAACCTCATGGAACCCCCTTGCTCCACCCCCCCCTTTAAAAGAGGATAAAATGCTAAGTAGACTAAGAATGTCTACCCAACTGTCTCCACCACTCCCAAGTGAGCATGTAAGTTTGTGAAATTATTCTCTTTGAAGGATTTGGTGCAGATGTTTTCAACTTGATCCTATGAAGGGAAATTTTATAATGCAATCACTCGATCATGAATCAACCCTCGGATGTAATGCATGTGAATCTCAATGTGCTTGGTCCACTACCTTTGAATTGGATCAATTTAAATATATATGGTACCCTAATTGTCACAAAATATGACAGTCATAAGATGCTATTGAATTCCAAAATCTACGAGAAGACCCTACAACAAAACATCCTGTGTAGATGCATTCACTTCACCCCTGTACTCTACCTCTGTTGTTGATAACGCAATATCTGACCGCTTCTTGCTAGAAAAACAAAGAGGATATGAACCAAACCCGAAAAAATAACCTGAGGTGGACTTGTGGTCTGTACCATCTCCAACCCAATCAAAATCTATATACCCAACCAAGGTGAGAGGACAATCTAGTGCATAGTAAATACTAAAAATAGCAGAACCTTTGAAAAACTAGAGGATTATCTTTGCAACTTTCTAGTGAATCTCATAAGGCTCTTGCATGTACCTGGAAACAACTCCAACTGAATAAGAGAGGTCAGGTTGATCTTGTATAAGATACAATAAACTCCCAACCAACTATTGGTAAAGTGTATTGTCCACCAATGGTGTAGTAATTTTATCCTCCATTCTAACCCCTGAGAGAAAATATGATGATGTTGATTTTCACTCTATCATTTGAAAATTGTTGAAAAAATACTATGCATACTTGGAATGTGCCATCTTGATCCCTGAATATGACTGAGAGACTTCAAGGCCAAGCAAGTATTGCAATAATCCCTTATATGTCATGCAAAGCAGTTTTGACCCATGCAAGATTTGATGAAGAACTCCCTATGATATACAAATCATCTACATAAAGTAATATCAACAAAAGAGAGTCATCATGTCTAATCATATAGAAATTTAGATCTAAATTGCATCTAAGGAATCCTTGAGAAAGCAAGAAGGAAACCATATTTTCATAGCAAGATGAAGGATCCTATTTTAGTCCATACAAAGATCATTTAACATAAAAACAAGTGAAAATTCATGGAGATAGCCTTGTAGTTGCTCCATATAGATTTCTTCCTCCATACCTCTATGAAGAAAAATACTCTTCACATCCATATTGTGGACCTCCCAATGTCTATAAAATGTAATGGCCAAAACTAGCCTAATGGAATCTATCTTTGAAACTGGTGCAAAGAGCTTGGTGTAGTCAATCCCATGAACCTGTGAGAATCCTTTGACTATTATCCAAGATTTCTACTTTTTGATATCACCATTTCAACCATATTTGTATGTTATATCTATCGACATATAACAAGCTTTCTTCCCTTACGAAGAGGAACCAAGTCCCAAGTTTGGTTTTCAATGAGAGCCTTATACTCTTCATCAATGGAAGCTTCCCAGAAAGGGTTTCTAGTGGCTTCAGAGTGTGATTGTGGATATAATGTAAGGGATACACAGAAATGCATGGGAAGAAAATATTTTGTGGCATTCAAGGCTTGGGGAATCCCACCAAATTGAGATCTAGTCCTTGTAGGATTCGACGGATTACTGACCATATCATCGACATCATGTAAGGTTTTATTTTCCCATAATGGTCCTTGTGCTAGATCAACCATTTCCTTCCCATTAACCTATGAAAATGAATCTAAAACATGGTCATAATGCTACTTTGAAGTGCTCAAAGAAGAATCATTTACCTCCTCATCAATGGCAGCCAATAGTTCCCTGACATGGTCCTTTGAATTTGCATGCAAGTGGCCTTCTTCAATTTTCACACTCCGCTCAATGAAAATATTTTTAGTAAGAGGGTGCAACAACATATATCCCTTAACACTTTCGGGATACCAAAAAAATATACACTCTTGGCTTTGAGGCTCCAAATCCATCCTATTTTTAGTAAGAATGTGTGCCCATGCACGTGAACCAAAAACCCGAAAGTGTGTGACTTTCAGTTTCTTACTAGTCCAACCTTCAAAAGGAGTGACTCCTTTCAATGATTTATGAGGAACATGGTTTTGAATCTTGTACGATTCTCAATGACTTGAGACACTTGCTTTCTCATTACCTTCTTAAAGGGGATGAATGATAAAATCTTATTAGTTCATCTTTGAATATTGTAGACAAAAAGTAGTCCCTACACATTAAAAATGGTGGACCTAAATAGAATATGGAGGTTACCCTAGGTTTTTAATATAGTTATACAATTCATTGTGTCTTGGTGTTAGAAGTTCAACTCATATCTCTAAATGCCTTTGTGATTAAATTAAAGTGCCAAGTAAAAGTCACTCTCAAAGAGTACATAGAGACAAGCTTAGATATGCAATGTGTGTGTGTGATATGTGTGTCCATGTGAATTCCCATCTTCTAGTATTATAAGTTGGGCATTTACCTCTATGTTTTGAATCACTCTTTTACTATGTAAAATAAATCGCATGGGAATCAAACATTGGTCAATAGTGTAGCGTAATGCTGGAATATTTGATAGGGGCCATAAAACTTGAGAAACTAATTGTTTGTTTCCTTGAGATATGCCCGCTTATATTTCCAAATACCAAAATGTTCTTAAGAGTACAAACAAAGTTCGTTTCATTCCATTTTAAACCAAGACCAAAATGTCCTTAAGAGTACAAATAAAGTTATATTTTTTGTTAAGATTTATATCCACTTCTTGTGCCTTGGATGTTCTTGGTAAAAATGAGGGTATGGAGGGGGGGGTTGTCCAAAACAACCTTTTAGGATGACATTTTGGTAGCACCATGATAGGTGGTATCGTACTACCTTTCTACAAGGGGGGTGTAGGGGTGGGGGAACTACTAAACCCAATGGCCATATCAGTCAATGCAAAACCAAATGGATAACAATATTTTATGGTCAACACCTCACAACCTCTATTAATTTTTCTTAAGTCCAGTATCTCAAGTCCTGCTATATCCATAAGTATTATGACATGCATCATCATCGTGGACATCGACGTTGTCATCATCATCATCATCAATTCCATATGGTACATCAAAACCATCTTGATCATCAACCTCATTATCATCATCATCGTCAACATTAAGTACATCATCAACATAATCATTGTCGTCATTGTCATTATGGTCACTCATATTCCATTAGTGTTATTAATCACTCATCGCCATTAGGATTCATGTCATGTAATTGTAAAGGTCATTTATATGTCGTTACAGTCATTTTGATGATAATAGGGTCGTTTAGATGTCGTTACATACATTTAGGTACCATTAGAATAGATTAGGATAAAAAAGTGCTACCACATGCATAATCATCATTGGCATCCACATCGTCATCACCATCATACAATAAATCAACACCATTGTCGTCATTGTAGTCATCATCAATATAATTGCGATAATAATGAGCAAGGAACCCTACTACCTTGTAAGAATGGATTATATAGTCTTATAATTATCAAATCATATCCATATGCTCCATCATAATTATCATAATGCATCATCGTCATGTTTTTAGGGCCAATCATATGCCATTAGGGTCTATCAAATGTTGTTGGGGACACTCAAATGCCATTAGATCAATTTAGGTGACATTAAGGTAATTTACCCCTCATTAGGATTAATCAAGATCCAAAAGTTCCATGATTACTATCATTTAGGTGCCACTATGATAAATCAAGATACAAAAGTACGATCACACGAATCATGATCATTGACATTGACATTGATATATCTAACGTTATGTCGGATGTTTTACGAACATAGTTCCTAGCTATAAACCTAGTGCAACTCCTAGCATGGTTCCTTTCGAAATTTCTGGCATTATTCCAGGCATTATACTTGGCTCTATACTCGACGGTATGTTGGATGTTTTCTAGGCACAATTCCTGGCTCTATACTTGACACTATGTTGGATGTTTTTCCTGCCGAAACTCATGGCGCAATTCCTGTCGCTAAGCTTGGATTAATATATGGTTCTATGCTATTCAAGACGTTTTTTTGGAGGCTATTCTAGGAGTTATATGGGATGATTTTTTGGATGATAATTGGGATGATAATTGGGATGCTAATTATCGTCCAAAATAGTGCCAACTTTTAAAAAGGGACTTTAATTGGGACGCTAATTGGGACGATAATTGAGACACTAATTGGGGAATTAATTGGGATGCTAATTAGCATCCAAAATAGAGCCAACTTTTAAAAAGAGATGAAAATAATGCCATTAAAAACACCATCCCATGGAAAAGCATCCACTTTTCCCAAAAAATGATGAAAATTACACTAAAAGTGATAGTGGACGCTAAAAAGGAAGCTAAAAGAGACACTAATCACCGGGTTTTGTTGTAGTGTTAGCTTCTCCTTGACAAACTCTTCTATTAAACTATTCATTTTATGTTCCTGAGATGCCAATACATTGGGATCAACCCCTACAACTTGTTCCACTCACTCAGACCCATGATCGACTCTTGGTTGTTTATGTATAGGTTCCTCCACATTCCCTTCAATGTTTTTAGAGATTGGCGTTCCTTCCACTACATGTGATTGCAATATTTCAACATCCAACATGCCTACTTTCCTCTTAATGCCTACATTTGTTGTTGTAGGTTTCCTTTTTTGCTCTTGCTTTGTATTTAAAGGAAGTCCAATTGGGCCAATAAAATCAAAAGGATATTCAATGATTTCATAGTACACAATTTCACAACAGATATCAGCATACGTACAAACTTTTTGACACTGGGTTGTACCAAGGGAGCAATTCTCTTCACCAATAAAAATTGTGAAGTCCACAATGTCACTTGGATCCATCTGCATTTCCATCCATGTGTACCTTTTAGTTGGTTAAGAAATGAATAAAATTATAACAATTTTTAAAATTTTTTGGATATAATATGGCTACGAAATGAGGTGAGTGCATCCATTAATAAATGAAAAAAAAATATTCAAATTTACACATGCATATTAGTTCATTAATAAAACAAAGATCTAGGAAGCAAGGTATACACTTGCAATTCAAATCTCTCATAAGGATGAAGAAATATTACTATCGGGATGAAAAAACTTGAAACAAAATGTATTGTCAGTGGCTTATTCGAATATCCCTCCCCAAACTGAAGAGTCAGCTTCAACGTACCTGCAGAAGATCAAAAGGTGATAAAAAATGGAGATGAAAAAACATAGAAACTCCGTCCAAACCAAATATTTTACTCCACCTAATTAACAAAGCTCCAACTCACTACACAACACATCATCCACAAATCAAAGATACATATGTTTTGTTTTCATTTGCTTAAAAAAAATCATAGAAGTAGATAAAAAATACTATGGATAGTTTTGCTCCATGTGGGGTTTCCTTGTACGTTACTTGTATGGACTTATATGCTTATTTTTGTTCCTTAAAAATAATATAAAAATAAACTAAGAAAACAGAAGCAAAATAAAAAAGGAACTACATGTCTACATATTTTGAAGTCTCAAGAAGCATTCATTAAAGTGGAGAAGCCGATAATGATAGCCTTCACTTCCAAGTTTCCAACAAACTGGTTTCAATGAAAAGCAAACCTTGTGAATGAAAGAACCATGGTCAAATGCGCTAAATTAGGTAATGAATGGATGCTACAAGCCTATATGTGAATTGAAACCACAAAAATATGTAAGTGCAAATTTGTAGATCTCATGCCCAGATTTACCCATCTTCAAACCCACTTCTTTGTTGGCATTGTGTTGTCATTTATGTCAACCAAGGTTCTAATGTAAAAGTAGGTTCTGAGTTTGTTATGATGATAAGATTTGAATGAAGCCTAAAGGCTCCATTGGGTTGAAGGGAGCATGCAATTTAAGCCACTTTGAAGAAGTATAACAAACCTTCATCCAAGGATTTGAAGAAGAAAGGTTTGAAATAGTTGGTCAAAGTTTGTCAAGTATCCCCTTTGTATTTATAGGCTTGGGTTTGAAGTCCACTTATAGAATTGTGTTAAGTTAGTCGAAAATGACTAAGTATGAAATCAACCACTTTTATGGATAAGTTTGGTTTTTGTATCCCAATGATAGAATCCTTAACTAGAGGAAGTTAGGGATGAAAAGGAAACCTTAACCAAGGAACTTCAAGAGAAGGAATTTGAGATCGAATCCATGCAAGAGAAATTAAAGAAAGAAAGCATCATCAATCTAAAATTTGAAAAACATACATTAGAATTGGATCATAACCTCCTCAATCAACAAAGAGATCCAAGTGATAAGAGAGGAATTGGGTTCAAATGCAATCAAGAGAATGTGGAAGTTGAAAAGAGCTCCAAGGAACAAGAAAGAAAATATGAGGAAAGAAATACCTGGTAGGAAAGCATAAAAACCAAGACATATCTCTGAAAACAAATACAAGGTGGTTTTTCAAAGAAGGAACCAACAAAGGAAGAAGGATTAGCCAAACAGGCCCAGGAACATTATCTCAAAGGACAAGAGTGAGCACTTCCAGGTATCAAAATAATTTTCATGGATATTGTTATTCTTGTAGTAACTATGGACATAAGGTTGTACATTGCAAATCTTATGGAAGAAACATTCAAGCTAGAAATAGAGATATGGGTTTCTTTGAAATTCAACATTATAATTGTCACAATTTCAAACATAAGGCTGATATTTCCATATAAGTGAAAAATGATGAGTTTAGCAAAAAGAATTATCAAAATGTGGATATTGACTGTTACCTATGTCATAAATCTAGACACATAGCTCGACATTGTAGAAATAAGTCAACAACTCCTAGGCAAGAACATACCAAAGTGTGGAGAAGGAAAGAGAATCCTTTAGCGAATGAAAGCAAGCATACCAAAGAGTTGTAGAACAAGAGAATAGACAAGATACAATTGCACAATTACATGAATTCAATAACTTAGGAGAAGGATTCCACATGACATACCAATCCTAAACGATCTCTCAAATGATCTATTAGCTCATTGGGTACTAGTTTTGTTTCAAGATCTATGAACACAATCATTGTGTGAGTTTGTATTTTGAAGTTTGGGATGAAGTTGAGCATCAGAGGATGATAGTCCAAAATAAGCTTAAAGAATGGTTGATCATATCTCCCTTGGAAATGATAAAAGGTTGATTTGAAGAAATAGACAGAGCTGAAATTAAATATTGGGACAACATTGTCATTAGCAATAACATTTGACATCCAAGTTTGTACTGTGATTCAAAGAAATATGAGATCAGACTAAGTACACTAAGCAGTGATTATGGGGCAATATTTATTCACATAATGTACAAATGCATATCTACTCGTGTCCTAGGATTAATGGACAAATCTGAAGAAGAGCCTTGAAAACACCCTTATGGACTGATTAAAGCACAACCTTGAGGCATGCATTTCAATGACATAATTAGAGTTGTTGTGTGATCATTTTAGATAAGAGATATTCCAGCTATTGATATTGCATATTTAAAAGGATTGATGAATAGCTTCATGCAATAATTCCTAATCTTGGCACAAAGGTCAAGAGAAATGATAGCACACTTTTCAAGGCAGTTGGGGTCCTTATTAAGGACAGACTTCAAGATTGTTTTTTAACTGAGTTGGAACTACTTAAGAACTGTTAAAAACTGATTTGTGGAATAGAATTAACGAACTACTCGAAGCATTTAATTTGGCCCAGATTTCAAGGTTTGTTTTGAGTTCATTCTTGATGAACTTTGGCTTGCTTAAGGATAATTTTTAGGGTTGTTATGACAGTTTATGGAATTCTGAGTATGCACCTCTAGACAACAATAAAGGTACCTATATGATACATAAAAGATAACAATTATGTAAGTAACAAGCATCCAAAGAGCAAAGTACAACAAACAAACTTTTGCAGCTTAGTGAAGAGAAGCATTTACAACAGCAAGACGAGGGTATATACTATAAACAATAAAGTTTTAAGGACACAATTTGCATAGTTGTTTGAGTATCTTGCTACTGTCTTGGGGTAGAGTTATTCGCAAATTTCAAGGAGTAGTTTGGAAATGTAAAAGGTGTTCTTTCTCTTGCAATTTTTTTGGTTAAGGGGTGTTTTTAAAGGCATGGTGATGCAATGGTGAAGTTGCATAAGGTTTGAACTAGTTATGGTGAAGTTGCATAAGGTTTAAACTAGTTATGGTGAAGTTGCATGAGGCTTGAAAAAAGTATAGAAAAACTACTATAGTAACCCTCAACATTCTGTGATGCAAAATATGTTCTCCTTTCAAATCTTGTTCTCTAATTATTGATCCCAAGATACTATTTTGAATATAAGGAATTCTTATTGAAATATTTTGTTTGTGAGTTGTTTTTGTTGGTTCTAAGTCTTCTTCTTGTTAAGCAACTTTTTCACCCTCGTATTTTTTTATGGATGTGAAGAATGGTTGATGAAATCCATCACTCTAGTTATTAATTGCATTATTTTGATTAATATATCATGCATCTAATTTATTATCTCATTCTACTATAAGGAGAAATATGGGTGTGGCATAAGAAAGGAATTTTCTCCAAAACATGAGATCTAAGTTTAACCCCATCACCCATCATAATATTTTATTTGTTTAATAGTTCATATATGTTATAAATTTATTTGTTTAGTGTTTTTATTTAAATTTGGGAAAACTAAAATTTATGGACAAAATACAATCTAAGTGGTTGTGTCCCTTAAGGTTCTTAAGTATTTGAACCCTACTTTGATAGCATATGTAAGGGCTCATTTGATAAATATGTTTTAATTCTAAATAAATAACAAATTATTTTAGCAATTTACAGAAAAAAAATAATTAATTTATCATGGGTCTATTGACAACCAAACTCATTAACCTCATAAAATACATCAATTCATAGTTTAATACAACTCAAACATTTAGCATAATTTAAAAACTATAACATAAGGAGAAGAACCTCTACTTAGCTAATTGATGATCAACTTAACCAATTGTGCAAGCAGATCTTGACCTATGTTAGTCACTAGCTCATTATCAACAATAGACATTGAGGGGCAGCTCTCCACCCAACCAAACCCCCAGTAAAAATTGAGTCCCCCAATCCCTCAACAATTAAATATATGCCATATTAGGTAAGACCTTACTTTCTTCCCTCTCAACCTATATACACCAATCTCCTCCTTAGCACCCCCTTCAACAAATGCACTCGACAACAACTAAAAAACCAACACAAAACAAGCAACCAACCCCTAAATCAAACAAGAAGACCTGAGTCATTTTCCCTTAGTCTTTCCCCCTTTTATTACTTAATTTTCTAATTTTAGTCAATTTATTAATTATGCATGATTGCAACCAGTTGTCTTCTATGCACTTAATACATATCCAAATGTTAATTAACTCACTTAATAACTAATCTAAATTTAATTGCAATGTACATTTTCCCTATTCATTTATACATATTAATTGAATTTTTACTAATAATATATGCTAGTCATACTTATACTAATATCATTGATTAATTATCCCAATTAAGGTTGGGGTGTTACAAAATGATTCTCCTAATCCACATTTCAACATAAATTTCCTCATTTATAGTAGAAATTAGGTGAAAAGTCTTCTAAGCAATGAGGAAAGGGTGAAATCCACATGGAGTATCTAACTTAGCCACATGAGATATTGTATTGTTGGCAATCTCACATGTAAAATATCATGTTAGGAGACTAAGATAGTTTTTTTTTCTAAAAAACATCTTCTAATTTTGACACAACTTTGTGCTATATATACTCCAACGTAATAAATCTTCTAATTTTTCTTCTAATTTTGACACAACTTTGTGCTATATATAATCCAAAGTAATAAATCTTCTAATTTTGACACAACTTTGTGCTATATATACTCCAACGTAATACCAAATTATGTAGAGTGTCTTTTGTTGGAAATGCCTTTTTTTCCAATAAATAGAATTTTTTGGTAAATGCTAATTTTCCTAATAAAAATATAGACTGATATTTGACAAAAGAATAAGAACTTCCCATAAATATTGCACTTAAGCTCCCGTGCCCTGTGAGAAATTCATTCAACAAAGTTTCTACAACTTGCCACTAATGAAAATCAAGATTTTCATAAAATTTCTTTAAAGAATTACAACTAAAATGGAATTTATAATCAAGAATATCTACTTTAATCAACCTAATATTCTATTGTGAATCTTCTTACTTAGTCTCTATGTTAGTTTTTCAACATTTAAGCTAGCATTATGTTAGGATCTTTTCACTGAGAGAATAACAAGCACAACAAAAACATAAGCACATCACAAGAGACAAGAGACACAAAGAGTTTTGATCGGGGAAACCATAAATGGAGCAAACCCCACAACTTCCTCTAAGATAGTTTCACCACAAGATGTGAAACCCCAAAACAGTAAGATGCACTCCCAACAGCAGTAGACTTCTAGCCCCAGTATATTTCCTTCTCCACTAGTGCGCCACACTTAAGAGAGCAAGTGATGTGTTTCACAAGTGATAAATAGAGAGATTCTCACTCTCTATTTATATTCATCCACTCACTTGAATTGCATTTTCACACGTAGGCTCAACCTAACAATTACTACTCGAGCCTACACCTTAATTAGTGTATAATAACTCAAGTGCCCCGAAACTGTGGGGACTTACCTAATGACTTGATATGACTTGTTTACATTATTAATCCTCCCGATCGAAACATCGGGGTATGACAACATGACTCAAATACATAATAGAAACATCCCGGAATAAACATCGGGTTACAATACATAAGATACATGGAAGAATACATTCCGAAGTTACATATACATCAACACTCCCTCTTAACTAGGAAGGTATTCTTTCGACACGATTTTCAGCACTGGTCTTCTTCTCTGTATCAACTAGATCATCTTCATCTTCAAGTCATCTTCGTCTTCAAGTCATCTTCATATTCAAGTCATCTGGATCTGGATCATCTCTCAATCTGGATCGTCATAGAAAGGGATCTGGATCATTACTCGATCTGGATCATCATAGCACATCATCACTGGGTCTGGATCATCACTCGATCTGGATCATAATCATTGGATCTGGATCATCACTCTATCTGGATCATCATCACTGGACTGGATCTAGATCATCACTCGATCTGGATCTGGATCTGGATCATCTCTCGATCTGGATCATCACTGCTAGATCTAGATCATTACTCGATCTGGATCTCTCGGAGTCATCATAACTGGATCTGGATCATAGCTCAATCTGGATCTCCTCTGGTCATCATCATGTGTGTACTATCTCATCATAGGAAGTTCTACAGAGCCAGCCTTCTTTCATGCTGGCTGTAGGCCTAGCCCACAGGTAGGTCTTCGCCCAGCACTTATATCTGACCTACTCGTCAGAAAGGCACGCCCAGCACTTACATCTGACCTACTCATCAGAAAGGCATGCCCAGCACTCACATCTGATCATGTAGTAAACTACAATCACATCAGAAAGGCCCCGCACTCACATCTATATCATGGAAGGAACTGAATCCTCTCACCAAGATAGAATGGCCTGCCCTTACATCTGACATGGAAGGAACTTAATCCTCTCACCATGAAAGAATGGCCCGCACTTACATCGGCCATGGAAGGAACTTAATCCTCTCACCATGACGAAATGGCCCGCACTTACATCGGCCATAGAAGGAACTTAATCCTCTCACTATGACGGAATGGCCCGCACTTACATCGGCCATGGAAGGAACTTAATCCTCTCACCATGATAGAATGGCCCGCACTTACATCGGCCATAGAAGGAACTTAATCCTCTCACTATGATGGAATGGCATGCACTCACATCTGACCTGGAAGGAACCAAATCCTCCACCCTCGTCAGAAAGGCCCCCAGTCCCAGACTGAGCTACCTAGTAACTGACCAGGCACCTCCACTCTCCCGGGGAGTGGTAATTGCCCTTACATCTGTCCTACTCGACATAATGGCCAACACTCACATCTGACATGGGAGGAACCTAATCCTTTAGCCATGAACAGAATGGTTCAGCCCTTACATCTGACCTGCTCGTCAGAATGGCTATGCATCTCAGCACTCATATCTGACATGGAAGGAACTAAATCCTCTCACCATGACAGAATGGCTCAGCCCTTACATCTGACCTCCTCTTTAGAATGGCTATGGATCTCTAGCACTCATATCTGACATGGAAGGAACTGAATCCTCTCACCATGAGAGAATGGCTCAACCCTTACATCTGATCTCCTCGTCAGAATGGCTTTGGGACTCATCACTTTCCCTGGGAGGAAGCCTCGATCTGGAGAACACCAAGTCTCTCTCTGAAGTACTCAAAATTCACTCTAGCTAATGGCTTCGTCAACACATCAGCTATCTATTCGGCCTCCGTCGTAACATACAGGAGCTTCACTGCTCCTCTCTGCACCATATCCCTGATATAGTGATACTTTATCTCGATATGCTTCGACTTGTCATGGAACACTGGATTCTCTGACAACTTCACGCAAATCTGGTTGTCACAATGTATACAAGTAGCATCCAACTGGAGATCAAATATATCATACAGTAGCTTCCGAAGCCATACTGCCTCACAACTAGCTGAATAAGCTGCGACATACTCTGCTTCAGTTGTACTCAGTGCCACACAGGATTGCTTCCTGCTAAACCAAGAGATCACACCTGATCCCATACTGAAGCAACATCCTGAAGTACTCTTCCTGTCGATGGCACTGCCTGCCCAATCTGAATCAACATAACCCTCCAGGTTAATCTTCTGATTCGCATCGTACTTGAGCCCATAATCAATTGTACCCTTCAGGTACCTCAGAATATGCTTTGCAGCAATCAAGTGAACACTTCTCGGATCTGTCAAGTACTGGTTCAAGGTGTTCACAGCAAATCAAATGTCTGGTCTCGTGTTCGTCAGGTACATCAATGACCCAATCATCTGACGATACATCATAGCATCAACCGACTCTGATGAAGCATCACTCAATAGCTTCAGGTTCGATGCCATAGGTGTGGACATAGCCTTGTAGTCCATCATCCCAAACCTCTTCAGGATCTCTACTGCTTACTTCCCTTGTCCAAGGAAGATCCCATCTGTACTCTGCCACACCTCCATACCTAGAAAGTAATGCATCATCCCCAAGTCCTTCATCTCAAACTCAGCAGCAAGCTTTCTCTTTGTATCAGCAATCAACCCATCTGTGCCTGTCACAAATAGATCATCTACATACAGTAGGAGCATCACTGGGTTGCCATCTTCAACCTTGTAGTAAAGGTTGGAATCTGCTTTACTCTTGGTAAAGCCCAAACTAGAAAGAAAGCTGTCAATTCTACTGTACCAGGTCCTGGGTGCCTGTTTCAAAGCATACAGGGCTTTCTTCAATCTGCATACATGATACTCTCTGTCATGTGTCTCAAAACCAAGTGGATGTTCTACATACACTTCCTCTTCTACTACACCATTCAAGAAGGCAGTCTTGACATCCATCTGGTGTATCTTCCACTTCGTCACTGTAGCCAGAGCAAGTACTGATCTGATGGAAGTGTATCTGGCTACAGGTGCAAAGGTCTCTTCATAGTCTATTCCCTCTTTCTGAGAGAATCCTCGAGCTACAAATCTTTCCTTATAATTTTCAATGCTACCGTCTGTAGCATGCTTGATCTTGTAGATCCATTGGGAAGTGACAACTGACTTCCCTTTTGGTCTTGGGACAATATCCCAAACATCATTCTTCATGATCGATTGATATTCTTCGATCATAGCATCCTTCCATTCTTTCTGTTCTGCCGCCTCTTCATAACTGGAAGGTTCTTTATCAATAAAATCACATAATAAAGCTACATACCCGGAATTTGATCTGGTTCTTTTTCTTTCTCTGTGATTCTCTTCTGGAGCCCCATATCTTTCCGCACCTTGGATAAGTTCACATACCCAAGCAGGTTTCCTCTTATGAGGATTCTTCTCCAAAGGTGGATCTACAGGTCTTTGTGGTTCCTCGAACTCTCGATCTTCTTCTTGAGCTTCTTCGTTCATGATTGTATCACGGATCCTGGGTACTTCTGCTTCCACTTCTTCAGGTTCTTCAGCAGGTCTCTTTCTAGATTTGGTGTAAGCTGTGCCTTCATCAAATGTCACATCCCTGCTGATGTCAATCTTCTTGTATCCTGGAAAGTAGATTCTGTAAGCCTTCGAGCTTTCTGAGTATCCCACAAATATACCCTTCCTTCCTAAAGGATCTAATTTTGTTCTCTTTTATTTTGGAATATGTATGTATACTGGACAGCCGAATATTCTGAGGTGGCTGACTTCTGGTTTCTTGCCGGAGAAGACTTCTTCAGGAGTCTTGTTCTCGAGTACTCTATGTGGAGTACGGTGCTGTACATACACCGCTGTTCTGGAAGCTTCAGCCCAAAGATGCATAGGTAGATCTTGATCATGAAGCATAGCTCTTGTAGCTTCCATGATAGTTCTATTCTTCTGTTCTACAACCCCATTCTGTTGTGGATTATAAGGAGTGGACAACTCCCTCTTAATCCCTGATTCTTTGCATAGCTTCTTGAATTCATTCAAAGTGAATTCTCCACCATTATCTGATCTAATGGTTTTGATCTTCTTTTCAGTATGGTTCTCAATCAAGGCTTTGAATTCCTTGAACTTGCTGAATACTTCATCTTTGTTCTTCATAAAATAAATCCATGTCTTTCTAGAAAAATCATCAATAAAAGAAACATAGTATGCATACCCGCTAAGTGAGTTTGATGACATAGGACTGCATACATCAGAGTGGATGATTTCTAGAATGCTTTTGGCTTTGCTTTCGCTGCTTGGAAATGTCTTCTTCATGTTCTTTCCTTTCGCACATCCTTTGCAGACCCCATCATGTTTTGCTTGAATTTCTGGAAGACCTTCGACAGCTTTACTTGCAATAGGTAGTGCTCTGTAATGCACATGTGCAAGCCTTCTATGCCAAAGCTCATTTGGCTCTACTGTGTCATGGATCAAGGCTTGTTCTGGATGGCCCTTCAATTTGTACAAGCCTCCTTCTTGTTCTCCAATTACCACCGCATCATCGATAGTCTTTCCTTTTGGCCACATGATGACTTGACCATCTATGAATGCCACCCACATTCCTTTTGCATCTAATGCTGAAATGGATAGAAGGTTCTTCTTCAGTCCTGGCACAAAAAATACTTCTTTCATTGTTAGAGACTTACCGGAGTCTAGCTTGAATGAAGATTCCCCACTACCTTTTATTGGATATTGGTAGTCATCTCCTAGTTTCACCTTGTGAGGTGATTCATGTTCTGACAGTCTTGCAAAAGATTCCTTGAATCCTGTCATATGTTTGGAAGCACCACTATCTATGAGCCAATCATCACTTCCATGAGTAATGTTACCTGTGAGAGCTGATATCAGAACATATTCATCCTCGCTTGAAGAATATTCACTTTCATATCTGGATTTCTTTCTGGATGGTTCATCGTCCTCTGCAGCATGAGCATGATGTCTTCTTTTGTTGCTCTTCTTCACTATCTTCTGTTTGTTAGGACAATTCCTTGCATAGTGTCTTGATTCATCACAAGTATAGCATATAATCCTATATGCATCTCTTCTAGTATTATCTTTGTGAGAGTGCTTACCTCTAGAGCCATGAGGTCTCCTTTTGCTTGACTTGGAGTGAGACTTGGAGCGAACCGTAAGAGCTTGGTCTTCACTTCCCATCTTCTCTTCTCGAGCTGCTATTCGAGCTTCTTCTTGAGAGCACTCTTCCCAGAGTATGCTGAATTTGAACAACTTATTTCTCGCACAAATTCCTTGGATGAAGGCATCCCATGTCCTAGGGAGGCCATTCAAAGTAGTCATGACAATCTCTGCATTTTCCACTTCTTCATCAACCGCTTCTAATTGTTCTTTGATTTGAGAAACCCTTGTGAAGTATGACTGGATAGTTTCTGCATTCTGAATCTTCACATTCTTCAGCTGGTTCCTCAGGGTCATCTTCCGATTGATGTTCTTTCCTTCAAACAATTTGGTTAGGGCATCAAACATAGCTTTAGGTGTGTTGAGAGAGGACACCTGTGGGATGAGATGATCCTTGATAGAATCAACAATGATCCTCTTTGCCATAACCATCTTCTTCTTATGTAAGGCCTTTGCCTCATCTCCCTCTGGAACTGGAACCTCCTCATGAATGTAGGAGTCTAATTCATTCTCTTCCAGGACCAGGGAGATCCTATACTTCCAAGCTCGGAAGTTATCAGCTCCCTCAAGCTTTTCATCAAGCTTGGTATTATGAGACATATTTAAATAAGAACCTCAAATGGAAATACAAAAGATTTTAGATCTTACCAGGTTCAAGATGTCGGATCTGAAACTTGAGCTGAAATCCCGCAGAGCTGGTTTAGGAGCAACTAGGGTTTTTCTTTTCCAGAGTTTTGTCCACCCAAATGCCTTCAAATTTGTTCCTAACTTCGATTTTGGGGAGGAGAACAATCCAGGCCTGGGCTCACTGAAAAATTACTCTTCTATAAAAAGCCCTAATTTTCGACCCCAGTGACAGGTCCAAAACTGAAAAACCTCAGAATTGAATTCTGTTTCGACAGAAAGATGCGCCCTAGGGAGGAGAGTAATTCCACCTTACTTTTGCTGAAAATATGTGGAGAAAAGTCCACAAACTAGGAAGCCCTAGTCTCCGCAGCTGCACAGTGTCTTCTTCTCAGGTTAGCTCTGATACCATGTTAGTTTTTCAACATTTAAGCTAGCATTATGTTAGGATCTTTTCACCGAGAGAATAACAAGCACAGCAAAAACATAAGCACATCACAAGAGACAAGAGACACAAAGAGTTTTGATCGGGGAAACCATAAATGGAGAAAACCCCACAACTTCCTCTAAAATAGTTTCACCACAAGATGTGAAACCCCAAAACAGTAAGATGCACTCCCAACAGCAGTAGACTTCTAGCCCCAGTATATTTCCTTCTCCACTAGTGCGCCACACTTGAGAGAGAAAGTGATGTGTTTCACAAGTGATAAATAGAGAGACTCTCACTCTCTATTTATATTCATCCGTTCACTTGAATTGCATTTTCATACATAGGCTCAACCTAACAATTACTACTCGAGCCTACACCTTAATTAGTGTATAATAACTCAAGTGCCCCGAAACTGTGGGGACTTACCTAATGAATTGATATGAGTTGTTTACATTATTAATCCTCCCGATCGGAACATCGGGGTATGACAACATGACTCAAATACATAATAGAAACATCCCGGAATAAACATCGGGTTGCAATACATAAGATACATGGAAGAATACATTCTGAAGTTACATATACATCAACACTCTAAAGTAATTTAACTGAATTTTGACCTTAAGTTGTGAGGCTCACTTTGTCAAACACTGGCATTAGCCCCACTCTTTGGCCCTACCCAACATCCAATTTCACAAGCCTTGCAACAAAAATCACAAATGTATAGAACCATACTACATATAATTACAAGACCCAATCCATGTAATCTATGTGCATAAGTGTGTCTTGCTCCCTATAGCTTAACAAATTACTTGCATAAGAAAACTCCATACCAATTATGATAACATAAATAATTTTACATATTGAAATAGAAATCAACTTGACTAATAAAAATGAATTAAGTATGCTTGCATAAAAGAATAAGGTGATTAAAGAAATTAGCTAAAGCAATAAGCAACATACACTTGTAAATGCAAAAAAGTATTAGATGAGCATGCTGTTAGAGAGTAGCTTTCTAGAAGTAGGCAATGTCTATATGTTAAAGAAAACAGAGCATGAGTGTTTGTAAAATGTGTCATCTAAGTAGGCGCAGTGATTGGATGCAAGTTAATACCACCTCAATAAAAAACCTAAAAATACAAAACCATTCAAGTGTAAAAATTTCTTAATTTCTTGTATGCAACATTAATGATTTTTATTATTACCTCCAAGGAACAAATGTCTCTCACTCTCTGCACAAATTATAAATTGTTTAGTTTGGCTCTTAACCAAGTATATTTTCTTGGGTGTCATTATAGCTTTGTAAAATTAAAAAATTACAGCCATAAGGACTCAAAACCATGCAAGTCAATATTTTCCAAACATGTCATAAGATGTTACTAGAGATTCCATTTAGTTAAGCCAAAATGTTGCTAGCTCTTTTCTCAACATATAGGATAAAATCATAGGAGGCAATGAAGCCTAATTGACAATAACAACTGATATAACCACCATATATCACATAATAATGAAGGTCTTATTTCAAGCATGTAATTGACATGCTTCTATGATGATTGCATAGTATCCATGTCATTAATAGATATTTTTAATCTGATATTTATACAACATGATTTGAGTAATTGATTCCCTGAATATAATCCAACCCTTACACCTAAATCTTCTCAAAATCACTTGGTAGAGCTAGATCCTAGTCCACAACACCATCTAACCATTTGTGTCTACTATTAGAGAAAGCATGTGAGATGGTAGTTTATTGGTCAATGTAGTCCAATGCATAGTGGCATCAAATTCTGTAAGATAGAATGCATTCTAGCTTTTACCATATTATGGGGAAACATATGATGAAAAAAACAACGTTCATCATGTGTAAGAACAAGTGGTTTGTATCATCATGTTGGGATATGCTCACTAAGGAAGATCATATCTTGAAGGTGATGTCGTCCTATTTGGAGGTGAATGTGTAGGAATGTGAGTCATAAGTTGGCTACCTATTGTATTCATTTAAACCCCACTTGCTTAATACACATTGTAGGTTTCTTGTATTTGTCTCTCCTGAGAGAAACTTGGCAGAAAAACTTGAGCAACACTTTCTCAATGGAGTAAGAGGTGAATTGGCCTACATATGTTGCTCATCGTCTATGAACAATATGAAACCCTATGATATTTGTTAGTGATTTGTAAATTAATGTAGGGTACCTGAAAAATTTATAGGAATAAAAATATATAGTTGCATCCATTTCCATGGTTGTGAACAATTACCAAAGTTTATTCATTTGCAAAACTGAGCCTTAAATGCTCAAAATATTCTCTACTAAAAGAAACTTGGTGGACAAAACTTGAGGGGAAACTTGCTCATTGGAGTAAGAGGTGAATTGGACTACATGTGTCACTCATCATCTATCAACAATATGAAATCTTATGAAATATTTGGTGATTTGTAAACCAATGCTGGGTACTTACAACTTTATTAACCAAGTCATAGAAAACTTTCTAGGAAGAAATGTATACCTATGCATCCATTTCCACTGTTTATTAACATGGTTGTAAACAAAGAACATAAATTTATTCATAAGTAACCATCAAACTCTCAAAATTTTAGTGGAGCTTAGGCTTCAGAGAGACTACACAAAAGTAAAACGGTACAATTAATCTCTTGCTTGAACAAAATTTATTTCTTATCATTTTAAAAAAGAAAGAAGTGTGTCTGCATAGAATAAAACTCTCTCACTCCTATGTTGTTACATTCAATTAAGAATTGTGTTTTAGGTGTCCATAAAAAATAGAATATGCAAAAATTAGGTTAGAAATCAGAAGTAGTTATGTCCCTATTAGGTAGTAGAACATATTTCAGTTGATTAATCTCAAATTCACATCTCCTTATTTTTGCATATAGAGATTTCCAGCTCCAGCTGCTATACAATCCTCTTTGTAATCTTGCTGAAGGAATCTAGAATTTTAAGAACATGCTAATAATTATTATTAATTTAAAAAATCATTTGCATACATTTTCAACAATAGAATCTATAGTCAATTCCAGTCTTTAAGCGCTAACTAGCCCAAAGTTTTTGAGTCTTGACCCATCACAAGCTCAAACTCTTCCTTAGGAAACATTTATGGCACCTCATCTCACTTACTAGTAATGTGATAATTTGAGGGCCACTAAAATACCTCTGTAAGAATTGAACCCATATGAGTAAAAAATGGAGATAAATTAGAAACCCACCATGGCTACCCCACAACTAGCTTCAGAGGCACAAAATTTGGAACAGAAACAGTAGTGTTGAAATTATAATAAAAAAAGAGACTAAAACTGGAACTGAAGCATAAAGCACTCAAAATTGATTTGAAATAAAAGTCATGCTCAAAATCTTATGCAAGTACCTGTGTCAAATTGGTAGGTATTGTGCACAAGATATGGAATTCAACGAGGGAGGAGCAGTGCTAAGTGCACCAAAAAACAAGTGGGAAAAATGATCAATGAAACATATAGTGATGTTTCAAGTAAGACTGTAATCTAAAGAATAAGGACATGTTCAAGTTTCAAACTAAAAATTGAAGAAAGACAATAGAAATTATTGGTATGCACATCTGTAATACTTTTTGTACTAAGTTGTGGTGGAAGATAAAAAATAAGGTTAGTAACATACACCACATGTGTTAGTTGCCTTTATTTTCTGTTAAAATCATAATCTATGCTTTCTTGAGAATATATGATTGCGTCTGGAAAATGTCTAGCAACAAATTGGATTGAAAGTGGCAACAAGTTTATACATGGAAGGATGGTTAGGGTCTACAAAACCCTGGTTAGGGATGCAAAACCCTAGTTAGGTTTAAGGTTTAAATCACATGGTTCTACTGGTTGGACGTCTAGACCAACATGGCATACCAGGAGCTAGCAGATTATGAAGGGGAGGGTGAATTGGATGTATCTCAAGGTGTATTCAGGTCCCATAAATAATTCATTGAATGTTGGATATTCTCAACACAAGCGAAGAGCACGGAGACGGTGCATTTGGGCTCTCGGCACGAGCCTTTCTTTGATCGAGACACTTCAACACATGAGAAAAATAAGGGTTCCAGATAGAAGGAACTTGACCTGTCAAGGATTCCTGGATCCAGAGTCAATCGATCGTTGGTGGTTGAGCAAAAGATGGTTTACGCAGAAGGTAAGTTACACGTTTCTGATTATAGAAACCTCGAGTGAGAGGCCATCAATTGATTCAATAAATCTGAGATCTTACCTACAATATCCAAGTTGTTGACGATGAGTTAACCATTTCCAAACTCTGTCAAAACCCCAATGCTCCCCCCACTCCTATTTTTCACGCCGCTTCTCCACTCCTTTTGATAATAAAACCCCCTAAATATTGCATATTTTCTTAGCACATAATATGACTCCAATATAATATGACTCCAACCCTAAATATGACTCCAATATAATGTTTCATTTTTGGATAATTATTAATCCCCCAATATGAACCGACACGATATAGTATTGGTCCGCCATCAAAACCCCCATGATCTTCCTACTCCATGCACTATTCATCAACTTCAAGGTATACATGGCAATTATAACTTTATTAGATGATTTATAGTCAACTATGCTAAGAGAACGAAGGGATTCATGCTCTTACTCAAGCAAGATACTCCATTTCTATGGGAACACATTTGAGGATTTGAAAAAATCATTCATCATCCCCTTTATTTAGTTCACCAGACTATACTAAAGAAGTTATTTTATATATGGATGCATCTAATTCCACGATTGGCATAGTCCTAGTTCAGGAGGATGACCAACTCTAACAGAATGTCATCTACTACCTTAACTGCACCTTAATAAGACATGCACTTAGATATTATCACGTTGATAAGTTAGCGCTTGCAGTTGTTTATGTTGTTCATAGGATTATCCACTATATTTTGCTATAAACAACCACAATTGTTGCGGATGTTAATCCATTTCAATATTTTTTAATCATGGGAAAATTCAATAAGTGGATTATAATACTCCAAGAGTTTTACCTTACTTTCCAGTACGCCAAGTCTAAAAAGTCTTTGGTGTTCGACGAGCTCATTTCAGAGTTACCCAGTGATGACTATTTCAAGGTACATGATGTTTCATTCCCTGATGAGAATATCTTCTTAATATTCACTTCTGATACATGCTATGGATATATCTTAGTTTATCTCTAGAATTTGAAGTGTCTTGCAACCTTTTCATAGGAAAATCGATGACAACTTAGACATAATGCCAAGAATTACCTCATCATCGACGATACTCTTTATAGAAGAGGGGTATATTCCATTCTGCATCATTGTTTAACTCATGAAGATTACGAGTCTATCCTAAATGATGCCAATAGTGGAGCATGTAGGGTCTATTTGTCTAGGTTGGAAATAACTTAGAAAATATTACATGCTGGTTATTTTTGGCCCACCATCTTCAAAGATTGTGTGGAAGCTATCAAGTGTTGTCATCCATGTCATATCTTTACGAAGAAGATGCAAGCACACCCAACTCCTTTATTTCCAATCATTGTGATAGGACCCATCACTAAGTGGGGGGTTGATTTTATGACATGTAACTTAACTTATGTTGGGGGGGCATAAGTATATCATTGTCATTGTCAATTACTTTACTAAGTGGGCAGAGGAAATGCCTACTGTGAATGCAGATGGATAAACAACAACATATTTTGTGTTCAACCAGTCATTTCTTGATTCAGTATCCCAAAGGAGATTGTCACTAACCATGGTATCCACTTTCAAAATAACATGATGACTGACTTGGCCACTATGCTTGGGTTTAGATAGGAGCATTCATCTTCTTACTGCCCACAGGTGAATGGACAAGTAGAAGCTGTGAATAAAACTTTGAAAACCATAATGTAGCATATGATCAACGCTAGTAGGTCGAATTGACACATCGTGCTATACCCAAATATTTGGGTATACCAAACAACTGTAAAAATTACCACAATATTTTCTCCCTTCCAACTTGTTCACAGGGTGAAAGCAATCACACCAATTGAATGTGAAATCCCATCATTGAAATTAGTTGTACAACTCTTACCCAATATATTTGCTTGGAATAACATTTAATTTATTTAGAACATCTTGATGAACAAAGTTGGGACGTGCTTATTGCAAATGAAGCACATAAAATACAAGTTAAGAATCAATATGACAAGTATGTCTGACCTAGGGTCTTTTTCTGAAGGTGGCCTTGTTTTGGTTTATGACCAAGACAAAGAACCTTTAGGGGCATGAAAGTTTAAACCTATGTGGCTCGAACCATTTATAGTATCCAAAGTCTTGAAGAAAGGTGCTTATGATTTGGTTGATTATGACGACAACAAGATGTCGGAGCCTAGGAATGGGATCTATTTGAAAAAGTATTACATTTAGGTCAGATGTTTTTTCTTGTATATAACTATACAATGTTGTAGAGTTTTTCCTTTTTCATTTTTATTATGTAGTTTTAGTTATGTTTCATAGGTCAACCAGGTTGTTTATAGTATTTTCCAATGGTACTAGTCATCATACTCGTAATCTCACTTCAGTGGCTTGGGTGATTTATTCACCTACATGTCAGCTAGTTTCGTCAAGAGGTGCTTGTCTAGACCCTGCTACCAATAACATGGTTGGGTATAGTGTTTTCATTGAGATTCTCATAGATTCTTCACTTCATATAATTTCATGTATTAGGGTCAAACTCGATTACCAGTTAGTTGTGTTTCATCTTAATAATGAGTATCGAGTTAGAGATCATTTTTTGCTACATTAGTTTTTTAAAATAAGGTTAGTTGAAAGACATTTTGACTTTATAGCATATAAACATATTTCAAGAAATCAAAATTATATAATTGATGCTTCTGCAAATTATATTCTTGATTGACATTTGGATCATACACCATAATGAAATAACCATACACACATAGGAAACACATGTAAACATAACTGATATATGTATATATAAATAGGTTCAAAATACAAAAATGAGTTTGAGTATCCACATCTGGTCAATAATATATGTCAAAATACAAAATTGGGATCATAACCCCATGTGACACAAATATCCCTATGGAGAGGGTGGAGCCTCAACTGCCTCATCTATGACCTCCCTATAACATATATAACATATAGCTACTTTGCAGAACAACCTAATCCATGCAAGGGGAACTCCCACTACATGCTCTTGTATCGGTATATGCTCAATGCATAGAGTAGGAACATCATGCGTCAGTTGGGACATATTTCCCTCAATAGTCATAAACATGGCATCCGCTCTGCCAGTATTAGCTGGACATACAAGCACCCTCGGGTGGCCAACCGAACACACTAGTCCTATATATACATTAAAAAATTTGTCTGTACTCATAATCACCAAAATATATACATGTTTATATTTACTAACAAAATCCATAAAAATTTAATATCACAAAAATTAACAACATTCATACCTATCTCTCCCCAAGCTTCTCTTAGAGGAATCATGAGTTTTGCATCTCCGTGGAAGTCCAAGCATGCATAAGGGAGATGCTCAATAGTTGGCACCTGTGGGCTCCACCATGAGTGGAAATCATCATCAAAAGTGGCTCTAGTATCACCACCTCCATATCTCATGAACACTTTACTCCATCAAACCAATCTTGGCTCACGACGATCGACAGGTGGTAAAGTGACCCTTGGGCTCAAATAAGGAACCCTCTCAAAGAAGAATGTAGTCAAGATGCTACCATACCCAAAGTTCTTCTTCTTACCTGTTTTGCACTTAGTGAGTTGGTGATTCGTATTCACCAACATCCTGGTACACCAATGGAATATGATATTCCAAAGACATTTAACACCTAGATTCATGTAGTTTTGAGTGGCTAAGTGTAGTGTTGCTACAACTGCTACTCGAGTAATAGTGGTGATGATTAATTTCAATGGAAAGCTTGTAGTTTGTCCTATGGAAATTTAGCTCCCTACTTTTTGAGACCCTAGCACACAATATGTATTGATGTACTCCTGCATTGAAAGAGAACCAACCCCAAGGATCAAACCTTTGAGGTTCACTGCTACTCCATGGTGTGAAAATATCGTAATGAAATAAATATCGTCAACCATGATCTCTAGTGTCTCACCTTGGAGGTTGAAAACCCACTAATCAAGATCCCATCATTGTACCAAAGTCTCAAGAGGCCTAGATTGGGCCCTCATATTGGAAGTTCAGAATTTTTTTAACAAACCACACCGGCGCAAAGAATTGAGAGTCAAGGGATCATCCATAGCGTACCTATCCAAGTACTCATGTTCCCTCTCTCTCCAAACAATCATCATATCTGCAAAACATTTGGTATTTTTATGAGCGTTGAGTTTAAAAATTGAAACTGCATGACACATGTGTGCAAGTTACCTTAGTAGCATTCCACATGCAGATGGAAAGCATTGCATTAACATTTTTTATTTGTACACGGTAGTGCATAAGTATTCCACCCATGTGTAAGCATTTTTAAATTTGAATGATGCTAAAAAAATCAATAATTCATTAAGAATCAAAATAATTACATGTAAAATGAAGAACGGGGAGAGATGAATTACCTGCACCTCACGAATTTGAAAATTATCCACTAGTTTGATCACAATCAACAGTTGAAATTCTAGGGCTCCTTTGCTCTTCAATATGGTAAAAATTGCAAATAACTTAGTTGTTTTACCTTTTGACTATTTGTATGACTAATATTGAAGGTGTTTTGACTAGGTAAAGTGTAACAAAGGTGGTCCTATAAGGTTTTTGTCCACATTAACCTTGAATTTTTTTTATCATACCCTAACATATAGGTTAGGTCACTGTCGCTTTGCACTATGCATTGATAACTTATCAGATTTTACGCTATAGGACCTTTTTCTCCATGGACTGCGACACTCATTAGAGGAAATTTCAACTCAAAATGGGCCTTTTAACTCTAATTCAAATTCCATGTCATAATGTGTTATCCAATGAAATTGCTTTAAATTTGAAATACCGTATAGGTCTTAAACACTTTTTTAATATAAATTTGGGGATAGGTATCATAAAAAAAAACTATTTTTTTGTTTGTATTTTCGACATATCTCCCCGTGTTTTTACTCAAATTTCGATTTCCAGAGCTCGTTGGATGCGGAATTTAATTCCGCATCCAATGAGTACCCACTCGGCATACTTTTGACGGACCCCGCTACCCCAAAAACAAGAAATGCCTGAAAAACATGATGATGATGTCATCATCACAATTTTTTCAGGTGTTTCTTGTTTTTGGGGTAGCGGGGTCCATCAAAAGTATGCCGAATGGATACTCGTTGGATGCAAAATTTTAATTCCGCATCCAATGAGCTCTCCCGATTGAAATTTGAGTAAAAACATGGGGAGATATGTCAAAAATACAAACAAAAAAGTAGTTTTTTCTTTTCTTCCTCCAAAATTAATAAATATTATTTTATTATTTTAACTATTATTTTATTAATTTTTTTTAGAAGGCCCATTTTGAGTTGAAATTTCCTCTAATGAAACCTTTTTTTCCCTTGTATCGTCATTGTTCTTCCATGGATAGTGCTTACCCCACATGGGACACCCTAGTTAGCCTATTTTTTTCCATTTCGGTGCCCATGCTGCAAATTGTTAGGTTTGCGAGCTTTATTAGTGATTTGAAAAGAAGAACTACATACTCTTCCTTCTTATTTGTTGACCACCATTATATAAAACTCCCATCATGTGGAATTATCTTTAAGCTCTTGTTAGACTACTGAAAATTAACAATATAGTGAGTTAGCATGTTCACTTCAAACTCATTAAAGGACTTGAAGGAACATCCATGTAGGTATAAGTTTAACCCTTTTCCAAATCATGTGGATTACTTATGAGAAAGGAATACTCTAGTTCATTGTGAATATAATATTTCTCCTTGGTTTTGGTTTATCTCTTTTTTGGGCCCGAGGTTCTAAATATTAAAAAAAGGAACCGTTTTGAGCTTACTTTTTCTTTTTCATGCTCTGGTGTAAACATGAAAAAGATTCCATGCGATTTTCATGTTGTTCTCGTGCTTGTTAAACCATTAGTATGTTGGAGTCATTTACCCAACATGCACACTTATTTTGTCAATTTTGGCCTATTTACCCACTATCCTAAGTTTAATTGACTTACTTGGCATCAGCTGAGCACACTATGACATTAGCATGAGCTCACCCACACCCTCCTTCAGTCAAGGAGGCCAATTAATCCTTCTCCTTCAGTCGGGGAGGCTAACTGAGCTTCCTCCTTCAAACAGGGAGAATTCATGGGGTGATCTGAGTGTCATAAATGCACCTAATTGCTAACTGATTGTTACAATAAATTAACTTGAGTTGTGAAGGTGCCTCCATTCATTGTTTTATTATTTTTGGTCATTATTTATGAACTGGAGCTAACACATGCACCTACAACCACTTCTGATGACATGTTTACTTCAGTTAACTCCATCAAAGCTAGTTGGAATTATGGATGCACTACCTCCTTCAGTTGGAAATGCAGTTACATGTGATGAGTCACTTTTAGTTAGACTCAGTCATCTATTGCACTCCGCTTCAGTGGGACTTAGTTGAGAGTTAGTTATTGATTAGCTTGGTGGTTAACTATGTGTGCTGACTGTGGCTGACATTCAGTTAAGCTACACACATCCATTCAATTCGAATGAACTCCTTGATTATTCGAATTGTCTTGGCATTCATGCATCTTGAATGATCATTGTATTGTATTACTCATTCTTTTTTGATATACAGAGCTGCTACTCCTATTGCAGCACCATTATGTCATTTTCATGCTTAATTGTCTGAAATATTCTGTGAGACTGTGTTTTAGTCCCTAGATTACTGTGACAGATTAATATGGTATCAGAGTTCATGGCCGGATGAAGCTCAGATCTCTCAAAAACATGGTTTTTGACAGATCTTGCATGAAAAATTGAGCAAAAGCTCAAAATTCCAGCACTGCACCAGAAGCCAAGGCTTACCACTTAATACCCCAAGTAAAGAAATTGTTGATCAAGATTGCTTGATCAATTATGTTGGGTGTGATGAAAGCATAAAATGTGCAGGTTTTCCGACCTTACGGTGCCCCTTTTGTTGTGATTTGCAGGTTTTAACAGGTACATCTTTGAATGGACTCATCAGTCCCTCTTCTCACCCCATTCACAAGCTATTCAGAATGGAAGTTGAAGATGATTGCATCTCTGAAGAGACAAGGTCTCTATGAGGTGTCTATTGGACTTGGAAAAGAGTCTTATGAGATGAGAATGCCTGGATAAATGATGGTGATAGAGCTTTTGGAGCAATATGTCTGGCCCTTTCTCCTAGCTTGCGCTCTTTATTGGTTTTGCTGAATACCCAAAGGATCTTTGGACAAAATTGGACAGAACCTTTGGCAAGCACCATGAGGATCATAATAGCACTTTGGAGATCACATCCAGTACCACAAGATTTCTTTACTCAAAATTCTTGGCCTCTACTCTCTCTGATGAACTTGTTCAAGATGAAGAAGAAGCAAAATCTTCTACACAGTCAATTCGAATTGAAGAAAGTCTCCTTGCAGTGACTCCTTCTCCTAATATCTGATATCTCATCTCCTCATATGGATGAAGCAGAAGAATACATTCAAATCTCTGATATTGAAGAAAAACATTGTTGCACTTCCATGCAAACATTCACCAGTGATTTTCCTTTGAATTATGTGCAAAATTTGCCAGTAATTGCTTCTGAAAGTGAAGAGAAATTTGTTTTTTATCCCTCTAAAGTTGCTGCCGGTGTGAAAATATGTAATAACCTGGATATTTTGGAAAAAGTATCAGATTACAAGAGTGATCAATTCGCTCCCCATGATCTATATCTTCCAGCAAATTCATGTAGGATTGCATGCACCAAAATTCAGAATTTTGAAGAAAAATAAAATTGTGCATCTACTGTCTCAGTTGACCATACTTTTGGATATGATATGAACCTTGTTGGATCTGATATGATCTTATCTAGATCTGATCTTATATTTCTTGGTTCAAAATTTCAGGTTCATAAACCTTCAGTACTGCTTGTAGTTGTTCTCATTAACGGTGTGAAGAAACAAGTACCGCAAGTCTCCTTCGAAACTGCTGCTGGGGATTTGATTTCATTTCACAATTTTGGATCTGTTGTGAACCTATTTAGATCTGATTTAATTTATTATCTGATATTATTTGGTTCAAATTTTAAAATACAAGAGCTTTCAGTCATGCTTGTAGCTTCTCTCACCAATTCCAGTGTGAAAAATCAAGTACCACATTTTCTCTTCAAAACTGTTGTTGGGGATTCGATGTTAGTTTTCTCTTATGAGATTGCTGATATTTAATTTTGTGAATAATTAGCTATTTATTAAGCTATATCAGATTATGGAGCTCAAGCATTCTCTCTCCACAGTCGTAGGGCTTCTGTACCTTTGGTCACATGCTCATCTCCTCACAGAACTAGTAAAGATGAAGACATTCTGCATTCACTTGGACACTTGCTCCTAAGAATTGGGGATGATTTTACCACTCATGGTTTTCTGTTCAAGGCTGCAACATATCAGTTTATTGAGCGTTCCACACATGTTTCAAATCCTCAAACACTTTTTCTCTCTTATCAGCTGATTTCAGTTGCTCTACATGGGTCCAATTTTCATCCTGCAACTGTCTATGTTCCTAATTCATTTGAGCACATTCTTCTTCTTCCAAATAGGAAGATTCCTCCAGACATATTCATTTAGTTTGGATTCATAGGTTCACATGCACAATCTCAGGATGCTACTGCATAGAAGAACCAAAAATTTCTTGATTTACTGCTTAGTTTGAGGGGGGGCATTTTCCCCATGAGGTTTTTCCCATTTCCTTGGTTATATTAAGCAATTACTTTATTGTACAGGGTGACTTATGGCCTTTGTTTCCCAGGCCCTACCATTTCATGCATTGTTTTTACTCCTCCTGAGTATAGCTTAAGGGGGGGTGTTGGAGTCATTTACCCAACATGCACACTTATTTGGTCAATTTTGGCCTATTTACCCACTATCCTAAGTTTAATTGGCTTACTTGGCATCAAATGAGCACACTATGACATCATCATGAGCTCACCCACACCCTCCTTCAGTCAAGGAGGCCAACTAAGACTTCTCCTTCAGTTAGGGAGGCTAGCTAGGCTTCCTCCTTCAAACAGGGAGCATTTATGGGGTGATTTGAGTGTCATCAATGCACCTAATTGCTAATTGATTGTAATAATCAGTTAACTTGAGTTGCGAAGGCGCCTCCATTCATTTTTTGATTATTTTTGGTCATTATTTATGAACTGGAGCTAACACATGTGCTTACAACTACTTCTTGTTGGGTATATGTTATATTCTTTGCATGTGCGTATGGAGGGGAGGTGCGCATGTCAGCGCTGCAGCTTGGCTATTTATAGATTTTATGTCTATTTATAGTTGTTTGTGGCTATTTTTAGAACTTGTCTAAAAATATGTAACTTAATCCCGGTTAAGGGATTAGAGGCTTTTTCTAATCCGAGTTAACGGATTAGGGTATTCGGATGTTGTGGAATACCTATATTTTGTTTTGTGAGGATTTCATAATGAAAATGAAGAGAAAATAGGAGGTGTGGCTCCAAGGTTTTCTGGTTTTCCTGGTTAAGGGTTTCTAGGGTAAATCTATGTGTTTATGTGTGAATGATTTGTTGTGATCTCTATTTTTGCTTAAAATAATATGTATGCTTTGCTTCTCTACACAGGTTTAAAACTTACACTTCTGATGACATGTTTAATTCAGTTAACTCTATAAGAGCTACTTGGAGTTATGGATGCGCTACCTCCTTCAGTTGGACATGCAGTTACATGTGATGAGTCACTTTCAGTTAGACTCAGTCATCTATTGCACTCCACTTCAGTTAGAACTTAGTTGAGAGTCAGTTATTGATTAGCTTGGTGGTTAACTATGTGTGCTGACTATGGCTGACATTTAGTTAAGCTACACACATCCATTCAATTCGAATGACCTCCTTGAGTATTTGAATTGTCTTGGAATTCATGCATCTTCCATGATCATTGTATCGTATTACTCATTCTTTATTGATATACAGAGATGCAACTCCTATTGCAGCACCATTATGCCATTTTCATGCTTAATTGTTTGAAATCTTATGTGAAACTATGTTTTAGTCCCTAGATTACTATGACAGATTAATATGATAAAATAACATCAATTTTACAGTTTGTTTCCCATACTCACAAATCAATAGAACAACGTGAGTGACCTTGATTTCTTTCACACTTGTTAAACTCTTTAAGTTATGTGCTTTTTATCGAAGGACCATTTATCTAGTGATAGTTTACCCCTTTTTCGGACTTGGCGGAATAACTATGAAAAATGAATACCTTAGTTCTCCTGGGCTAAGCGAGTTGATCTCCTTTGTATTGTTTTATAATTTTTATGACCTGGGAGATTAACTTTACAAAAAAAAAACCCTTATAGTATTCTTTGGAGTTTTCAGAATCTCAAAATGTAAAAACATCAACAAGCATTCACTAATTCGAGCTCATAAAATCCACAGATAAGTGCATTATCAAGCATTCTTCTATCTCTTCTTCGAGCTTGTTTACAAATGAGTAAGGCCTCGAGCTTACTTTCTTGGACTCGTTAAGCTTTTACAATAAAGATATTAAAAAAGAGAGAGAAAGGGAAGCGAAAGATCTCAATTATTTGTTGAAAATATGGTAGCAAGACTGAATATTCCTTGAACAAAGCAATAGTCTTGAGTCTTCGGTTCTAGTTTTGGCCTTAGGATAAATCTAATCTCAAAGTTTTTACTCCTACGGTTGGTAACTCTTCCAAATATATGGATAATATCTCAATATATCCTATATTGTAGATTTTTTTATTAGTCCCTATTGTGTCTAAAGTTGCCTCAGTTACTTGTGTGTTGTTCTCATTGTTCATGAATACCACCTGTGTCGGTCATTCTACAATTTTCCTTGATTTTCGATGTCAGCCATACCTGATATCAATATGTACTCAGTATTATTTCACATCAATCCAGTATCCAAGTTTTCCTTGTGTGAGATGATGGAAGATTCATGAATTGCATCCTTCTCACAAGTCTCTTCCCATCGAATTCAACTCATCTTTATCTGGGAAGGATACTTAGAGTTATGGATAATACCTTGAAATTTGTGGTCATTAGTAGTATATTCTCTCGCTATCAAGTTATCAGAATACATCAATGTATCTTACTTGATATATTCTTCACGTGTTCAACTTCAAGATCTATTATTCAAACTTTTAAGAATGTACTAGTTATCTTGGGTCTCATTTTCATTATTGGTGGGTTCCCTCACGCTTGTTAACAATTTACCACATTGACCCATAATCAAAAGGTTTCCTCCATGTTCGACTTCAACTCCTTTATTCACATGGCTAGGATTCATACCTTTGATATGGTTTGCATGAAGACCGTGGGTTCACATATTGTTATAGCTTGAGTTACGCAAGACCATGATATTTGATGAGACATAGCTTCACTATGAAGATCCACTTTGTATTTCAGTGGCTACGACCCACTTTGTATTTCAATGGCTACGACCCACTTTGTATTTTAGTGGCCGCGATTCCCTTTGTAGATTTTGCATGGCCATGATGTCCACCTTCAGACTATTTATATGTTTGAAGAGGATTTACATTATATTGGAGATCATGTTTTGTCCTCTCGAACATAGCATCATACCAGGGATGATATTGTAAAATGAACCTTGTTTTGTTTCAAGTACTTTCTTGCGACTTTCATTTTGTGTTTCCTAAACTCCTCCACTCTGGTATTTTATAATGTATTTCAAATATCATTTCCCCTTCTGACCTCATACATTAGGTGGATTCTATTATCTATCAAATTGACACTTCTCCGTCTGAAGGACAATGTTGAGTTTTCGTTCACACAAAAGGACACTATGGATGGAAGAGCCTATATTTTTTTTTTGCTGATCATGGCCTAGATCACTCCATGATTTCTCAAGTGCGTGTATTTTTATATTTTTGTCTTAGGATATACACGTTGGTGTAACTATGACAACTCATGTTCCACATGTTGGTGGTCTCCTTTACTACTAGTGTTTTTTCTCTAAAAGTTGCACACGTGGGTTGCTTTAAGGAAACTACTAGTCCACACGCTAGTTGCTTTCCTTCCACTAGCATGTCCCTCCAAAAATTATGAAAAATAAAAAATAAATTTAATTAATGGTAGTTGGGATTGGTACCATGACCTCCCTACCTATCCCAATGGCTCTCTACTTGAAACTAACCCTCTCATCCTTACCATAAATACAAGGGAGAGGTCATAAGGAGGGGCAGAACACACTCATGGTAAGGTTATGTTGGAGGAATTTTGGTAGGAGTGAGTAGAAATCCATATTATAGGTTAAAGAAGGTTCCCAAGCAGGAACACAATATAATATGTACTTTCTAAAATTATTTCAATGAATAAATAATATTTTCCTTCCCTAAATGATTTGTTTATTTGGTTATGAATGAATACAATTTGTGAAAGTGATTCAGGTTATAGTATCCATTTCTTTTCAATATTTTTTATTAATTTGTTTATACCCAAAATCATTTGAGGAGGGTAATGTTTATGTTGCAGGTTCTGGAGCAAGGGTTTGGGAGAAAATATGGAAGAGTTGCAAGCTAGGATCAACCTTGGTTTTGAAAGGTACTTGATCCTTGCCTTTTAAATCCTTGTTAATTTTGTACATGCTATGTTTTATTTAATGTCTGAAAGTACTTTGGCATTCATTTGAATCTTAGTATGTTGGTGACCTAACACCAATCACATGATAAATTCCCCAACAACATTGTTTGACACAATTGCTTTCGAAATACCATGCAATCTAGCTACGTCTTTCATATAAATGTATGCTATTTCAGTTGATTTATGTGTAGTCTTAACTGGTATAGAGTGAGATGCTTTAGTTAATTTGTCTACTACTACCATAATAGCATCATGTTGTGACCTTGTCTTAGGTAATTTCATGATGAAATCCATACTAACTACATCCCATTTCCATTCTAGTATTTGTCAAGGTTGTAACAATCATGTAGGGTGTCTATGTTCAAATTTTACTTTCTAACATTCTAAGCATCTAGCTATGTAATATGCAATTTCATTTTTCATTCTTGGCTAGTAATACTACTTCTTAACTGCTGCTACTTTTGTTTGATAACCATACGGTCCATCATGCATTTCTTTTCAAACCAATTTCTTTACATTTTTTGAGTTAGGAATGTAGACCTTGTTCTTATATTTAAGTATTCCATCTTCCAGTTTATAGTGTTCAAACTTATGTGATGTTCGTTTTTGCAACAAACGTACTTTTACTTGTTGAAATAATTCATTTGTATTGTTTTCCCATTTTATTCTATCCTTTAAATTTGAAGTGCTAGTACTGATAGTGATGTGCATCTCATGCATTTTCCTATTAAGTGCATATGCCACTATTTTCTTTTCCTTTTATATGTTTAAAGTCAAAATAATAATCACATAGTAGTTCCATCCATCTTCTTTGTTTTGCATTTATATTAGGTTGTTCGAAGAAATATTTTAGTCCATGGTCATAAGTTCTTAATTCAATTTTATTTCCCATTAGTAGTGTCTCCATATCTTTAAAGCATGTACTGCTGCTGCTAATTCCAAGTCATGAGTAGCATAATTTTGTTCATGTTCCTTTAACTTCATAGACTCATAACAAATAACATATCCATTTTTAGCTAACACACCCTATACCCTATTGCCATGCATCTGTACATACCATGAAATTTTCATCTGGATTCACAATTTTCAAAACCGATGCATTAGTAAGCATCTCTTTAAGCTTCTGAAAACTTGTTTCACATTTAAATGTCCAACCAAAATTTATACCTTTCTTTTTTAAATAAGTTATCGGATGTGCAATCTTTGAAAATCCTTCTATAAACCCACAATAGTAACCTCCTAATCCCATAAAATATCTAACTTCTGACACATTCTTAGGTGTTGGACAATATATAATTGCTTCTATCTTTTTGGTGTCAACTAAGATTCCTTCTTCTGATACGATGTGTCCTAAGTAGTGAATCTTTTTCTAATAAAAAGATCACTTACTTAACTTAGCATAAAGTTGATTCTCTCTTAGTACCTGCATTACTAGTCTCAAGTGTTCTTCGTGTTCTTTATTTGTTTTAGAATAAACTAGTATGTCATCCAAGAAAACAATCATAAACTTGTCCAAATATTTTTGAAAAATCCCATTCATCAATAAAGGTAGCTAGTGCATTTGTCAAACCAAATGGAACAACTGTAAACTCATACTGCCATATCTTGCTCTAAAAGTTGTCTTACTGATGTCCTCTTCCTTAATTCTGACCTGATGATAACCCAACCTAAGATCTATCTTTGAAAACACTATGAAACCCCTTAACTGATAAAATAGGTCATCAATTCTTAGTAAAGGATACTTGTTCTTGATAGTTGCTTTATTTAACTGCCTGTAATCTATGCAAAGTCTCAAGGTGCCATCTTTAATTTTTATAAACAAAATTAGTTCTCCCCAAGGTGAAACACAAGGCCTAATATAACATTTATTTAATAACCCCTCTAACTACATCTGTAACTCTTTCAATTTGTGTGCACTCATCCTATAAGGGACTTTATATGAAGGAACTATACCGGGAACTAGATCAATAATAAAGTATATATCTCTTCTAGGAGGCATTCCAGGTATCTATTGAAATACATCTGTGAATTTTTGTAATGAAGGGTAGTCCTGTAACTGAGGTTCCTTTTCCTTAGATTCTTCTACGTGAGCAGCATAAATCCGACTCCCTTTTATAAAACAATCATTTAACTGTAAGGTCATAACATGTCTTAAATATATACGTCTATGTATTCCTTTAACTGTTACTATGTTTCCTTCCTCACCTAGATATGTGTAAGTCTTATTATAACAATCTAAGATAACTCGTTGTGTAGTCAACTAGTCCATACCAATCAAAACAACATAAGAACCTAAGGGGATAACATTCAAATCTACTAGAGTCTTTCAAGAATTGATTTCCAAAGGACACTGTCTTACTATTTCTGTGACTTTTCTTTTAGTTCCACTTTCTAACTATACAAGTCCTTCTACCTCAAGGTTACTTTTATTAAGATAACAATTCAAAACTACGCTCGATGCAATATAATTGTTACTAGCCCATGAATCAATTAAAATAGACACAGTTCTATTATCAATGTTACCTACCACTTCTATCATGTGAGACTGATGACATGCCTTCCTACCTTCCAAAGCTACATAAATCCTCTGAGTATGACCAACATCAACTATCGTTTCTTCCTAAGTGCTGTGAATCTTGTCTCCTTTCTAATGTGGACAATCTCTTGCATAGTGATTCTCATTACAATTCCAACATCTAACATGAGGTATCTTATTTGAATCTAGTTGTTTATGAAAATCACCACTTTTGTTGACAGGAGGTTTGGTTCCCTTATTTATTTGGTCTCATGTAACACTCTTCTTATCCTTCAAGTTCTTATGTTCCTTATTCTTATCCAACTTATACAAATGTTTTTCCTTCCCGGTTACTTCTTTAAGGGTCTTAGGCATATCATACTGAATCTTATCCTTGTAAAAAGTTGGAAGTCCACTTTGAAATCTTTGAATCTTAACTTTATCATATTTTATATAGTTTGCATGTGTTAATAGTTCAAGATATATCTTATCATATGCATCCATAGTTAAATTGCCTAGCTTAAGTTCAAAGAATTATTTCATCTTAATATCATAGTATTTCTTGGAAAGGTATTCTTGTTGAAAATACTTTTTAAACTTTTTCCTAGTGATATTTTGATCATCAATATATTTCAATTTAACTAGGTGTTCCCACCAAAGAGAGGCTCTTCCCTACAAATGATAGATAATTATTCTTTCTTCCGTGTTTGACGAATAATTATGCAATTGGAAAAACTTTCGTAGCCCTACTAAAGATGTTTTTTCTTCTTCACCTTGTTTAACTTCACCATGAAAGGTTGGAGGCTTAATATTTTTTAATTCTCCCATAAAATGATCATGTTCATAACTTATCCTTCTACTATTATGGTCATCATCTGTCTAGACTAGTCTCAATACTTCTAGTTGTTTTTCTCAAGGGAGGTGTACGATAATTTTCTAGTGGAAAGTCCATCCTAGGGTAAGTTTTCCTTCTTTTCCTTTCTTTCTTGTCTTGGGTATTATTTAAGGATATTATTTCTTTCATGATCTACTCTTGAAGTTGAGTGATCCTTTCATTAAATTTCTTAATCGAGTATTTCGAGTCAAGGGATGAACTACTCCTCCGCTTTCTTACATACCCCTCTTCAAGGACATAAGGGGTTGTCTGTTTAACTTCCATCCTCTACTGTTGTTCTCTACGAGGTATCCCTGGGTTAAACTATTTACTGTGAGATGCTACATGTTCATTATAATTTTTGTTAACATTCCATTATCAAATTGATTTATTTTCTCAAATAATAATAACTTTCTAGTTGAGAAGAAACAAGGTAAACTATACTAGTCTTCAATTTTTGAAATAAATAACTAAGCAAAATACATAAAAGGATATTATTCTTTTCAAACATCTTCAAAATTTTCAAAATAACAAATAATTTTTCATCTTTCACAAAGATTGCAGAACTTTCATAATTAACTTTCATATATGCAACATTTAACTTTTATTCAAGTAAGCAAATTTAAAACGACCAATAGGCCCAACAATCACAGTGTTGCAACTGCAGCTATGATACCACCTATAATGCCCCCAGGGCTATCAGAGTATCTAAGGGACACATTACCAACTCTATAAGTTTAATTATATAATTTTATCGCATCGTATTAGTCAAACAAATATTTAATTTCACTTTTAGTGATTTAATTACGACAAAATCCCTTTAATTACTCAATAAAATAAAACAAATTCAATAACTACTCCAAAAAACTATACAAGGAATAGGATAGTTACTTAACATCATCTAAAATCATTTAGCATCATCAAACCTTCAATCCAATCCATATCATATATGATAACCACTTCTAAATGCTAATTATTCTTATTCTCAATTAACTAGTAATTAAGGTGTTAATTACGACACTTAACGATACTTAGTATGCAAATGACGACACTTATCACAAATGCAATTGCTTAAAAAAAACCATTGATTATAAATCCCAATGTATTAATAACATATAATTACATGTAAATAATGCCTACTTGCCAAGATTACAATATTTAAGCATGGTAATTATGAAAGAGAGTCCACAAGACTAATTAACTAGTTTTCCAATATAAGCAACCAATCTTGCACAAAATCAACTTGTAACCATGACATTAAACCCAAAATCAATCCTGCATACATTAAAAACATATTTAATTTTTCACCTACATATAATTAAAGGTTTAATTGCATATCATTCCAATTGCACATACGGTGATATTTTCCATCAATTCCAATGAAACTAGTTAATATTCATCACAAAAAATTGAGTTTAAATAACTGAACCAAAATGAAGTGAATACATAAGTAAAGGATCACACCAAATAAGTATCCATCTACAACACAGTAACATTTTAGAAACATATCACATGGATGTAGCATTTTGTTTTTACGAAAAATAGAGATTTCAATCCATAACTAGTTATTCATTTTCATCGCAATGTACCTAGTTTCCAATTTATCTTTCCAAATGATAAATAAAGAGAAATATATGGATAATATATATCATGTAAATAATGATCATGGTTCACCTACATTCATGTGTATGTATAATGATCATGGTTTGCCTACATCTTAATTGGCGATAAGATCCCAGTCTAGGCTATTTTACTAGAGATTGATGAAGAGGGGAAATCAGTACTAGAATATGAAACAATCCTTGACACAAAAACCAAGAAATTGTGAAATCTAGAAATTATTAAGTAACTCATTAAGTGGAATAACTTTCCAATAGAAGAGGTGACATAGGAAGATGATTTATTTAGGCATAAATATATAGAACTAATCAAGTATAGAGGATAACACTTGTTTTAGGGGGAGGGGCACGTTAAGCCTTATATATTGTAATATTACATTTCTATTGCTATATTAGTATTGTCTTTATTGGTCGGCTAGGACCTTAGTTGTAAATTGTATGGTCAGCTAGGAATGTAATTGCACAATTTGTCTCCTATATATATACAAAGGAGACCAATATTTAGGATCATCTCATCTTGTCTTGTGTATTTGCTACATTGTATAAGGAGGTTTTTGTTGGAATGTGTAATTTTAATATTACATGCGTAATGATGTCTAGTATGATGTCGTAAAATGTCTTATCTAGCATTGCAAGGCATAAATAACTTTAATATTATATACAAGGAGTTGTCCCACATGCATCATGGAGAAATATTATCCTATTTCCATTCATTATATAAAGGGTGTAAAATAATTTATCTTACATGTATTTTGGAATGCTATTTTTCCATACCTCTTGGTATATAATAAAGGTTAAGGAGAGCCTTTGGGCATACCATTCTATTATGTTCTGATGCTATTGTAAAAGGTATGGAGCATATGTGGGGTGGATATCTCTTGTAATATTGGAGATTTATAAAGAATAAATAAGACTAAACCTTGCTATGGATGTTTCCCCATTTGAATTTTTAACACGTATAATTGTTGTATTGTTGTATTGTTCTCTTATTTCTTACATGATTATTGTTGCTTGTATGGATAGAAGGCTCTTCCACTAGAACTTTTCTATTGATTTACATGTTAGTGTAAATGTATTGTTGTATGTTTATGCATATTCGCAATATTCTAACATGGTATTAGAGCTAATTTCTATGCTCTACCTTCTTCAGTAATTCGTTGATTTTTTTATAAGCAACAATTTTTTTAATTTTGTGTTGGGTCCTCTATATTTTGTAGAGTTGGAATTTTATATATCAAATCCAAGTGGTATTTTTTTAGATCTAGTTATTTTTCTACATGTTTGAGATTTTTTTCAAACCCTAACCCTCACCACTAATTTATAGAACTTTTTTTCAGATTTTTTTTCAAGTTTCTCTTTAATTTTTCTAGAAATTTGGATTAAAATCGATTGTATAGTAACTTGCTATCAAGGATATATTTGTTTTGTAGAAAATATAGTTTGTTTTTTTCTCTAGTTGTGTTTTGTTGTAAGTTTTCATATAGGACAATGACTATTTCACAATTTTCTGAATTTTTGATAGGTTTTAGGGAAGTTTTGGCTAATTGTTATCAACCCAAATGGCACTTCTCTGTCCGAGTGCCGACAGTTCATATGTTAGTACACAAAAGGACACTTTTGGATTGAAGGTTGTCAAAACACTATAGATGGGCATGACATGAAATGCATTCACTCTCCAACCAGCTTGCCATTTTATCTTTCTATGTGTGGATTGCCATACACGACTATGTCCATTGAAACTCGCGTACATACGTGACTATGTTCGTTGACAACCCACGTACTGTACGTGACTATTCGCATTGCAACCCGCGTACAGATCTGTACGTGGGTTTCCCTTAAAGCAACTCGCGTGTCATACGCGGGTTGCTAGTATCAATAGTCACGTACACATCCATCAGCATTAAAAATAATAAAATGTGATTAATGGAGATTAGTTGAGCCCTAAACATTAACCATCTCAACTGTCTCAACCTCCTCAACCTTTGAATCTGCTCTATTTTCCAAAGTATAAATAGAGACCTTGGGGAGGGCATTAAGGGAATCAATCTTGGAGAGAAAAGTTATGCTGGTGGTATATCTTCAGAAGTCTTTGGAGCAGCAGAACTCAGAGTCCTTTGGTTGCAGAGGAGTCCTTGTTTCAGGCGTTGGGTTGTACACTTATCTCATTCACTATTGTTAATAAAGAGAATTATTCTTCCAACTGTGTGTTGAGTCTCTTTCATGTATCATGGTTGATAAATATATTTGATTAAGCACTACATATGTTATTTATCTAACCTTTAATATATACATGTATAAGTTTGTACTTGGAGAATTTGCTCTTTGCAGGTGAAGGAGGTGCATCCCTGAAAGCTTTGGAGAGAAGTAGAGTGGGAGAAGACAAAGCTTGGATCAACCGTCAATAATCAGGTGAGTCCAACATATCTTCCTATTTCCTTTCTGTACTTTAAAGTTGATTGTCTGCAAGTTTTAGATGTATGTTGGTAACCCCAGACCCTAGGTTATAAGGGTGTTTATTCCTGAACAACAGAACTGGCGACTCCGCTGGGGAACCCAGACTGCTGTGGGTTATATTCTATAGATTAGTGCCCAGTCTTTGCCTTGATTCAGTGTGTGGTGTCTTGTCTTGGCTCATGCTTAGAGTGGTGTTTGAAGGCCTTTAAAAATTTTCTTTTTATTTGAAAATTTTATACATGTACGCGGGTTTCTCTTGCACACAGTCGCGTACAGAGGTCAGCATACGTGGGTTTCTCTATAGCACAGTTGCATACAGTACGCGGGTTTCCCTTGTACACAGTCGCGTACAAGCCTGAGCATTAAAATTTTTGGGTTAGGGTTTGCTTGTCCCTGTCCTTCTATAAATTGTGTTTGTTGATTGGCCTTCTTTATGAGCATTGCACTGTGAGTTTGATGACCTTGTTAGCCATACCTTGTGCTTTCTTGTAAAGCCCTTGAGTTCTTATTGTTTGGATTGTCTTTCTGTTAGCAACTTGAAGTGGATCTTCCTGTTGGGTTATAGGTGCAAGTGTTGGTTGTCTGAATCAGTGATCAGGGTTCTAGACTCCGTATTTTCCTTTCTATTTTCAAATAGTATTGGTTTGCCACTTGCCTTTGTTTGATCTCAGTGATTTCTATTCATTGTGTCCACCCAAGCTTGGGTTCCAAGTCTTCCTTAGGTGGTTGATCTTTGGTTTTATGAGTTTGCTTTAATTCATTTTTCTTATTTTATACAGTTAGTTTATTCAAGCATAATCAAGTATTGTGCATTTAGGTGCATAGTAGTCTTTGAGCAATTTGAAAAGTGAAAAGAAAACATTAGAAAATTTTGCATTTTCTTTGCATATAGTAGTTTTTCTTTTTCAATTTTTAAATATAATCTCAAAAATTACAAAAATATAGTCTTAGTTTTCTCTTTATTCGTTGCATTTTCATCAGTTTACATTTACAAAAAAAAAGAAAGAGAAGCTTGTTTTTAAGTAGTGATAATTTGCTTTGAAAGTATACACCAATTGTTTTTTACATTTCTTATTGAGTAAAAAACATCATAGTCTTTCACTCCACTTGCCTTCTGAGTAAAAAATAGCCCTTAAAATAAATGCAATAATTAAAATTTATTAGTAATTTTTGTTTTTTAAGGCCTTACACCTACTAGCTTAAGCTAGACTTGTGGGATAGGAAGTGTAAACTCCCCATAAGTATTTAAATTTAGACATAGTGGTCCAATCGATAGGTAAATCCTTCTCTTTATTGATAGTATCTGGGAGGCTCCTCTCAAACGGGAGTCAAGCACGAGGCCGCATGGAAGCATTGGACTGAGGAGATAACCCTTTGATTCCTTGTCGAAACGTAAATCAGGATTTTTACGCATCTGGGGATTCTGTCCTAGATAGAGTTTCGAGCTCAGCTACCCTGCCCATGCATACAAATCAGGCTTACGACTGTCCCCCCAGACTGTTGGTATAGTTAAGGTATCCTCTAGTCTCTTGACATCTAGGGTTCATACATAGGTAAACCGGAAGGCTATTTTTGGTTCACCTTGGGCGGGATTGTAAGGTAACCCTTTTTGAAAGTGTAGGAGGGCAATGGGTGATTCCTCTGCTTGTGCCTAAGAACCTCTTCAAGGACACCAAGCAATTGTCTTTCAGCTTTCTTCAGGAAAGCATATCTTTTACCCTTGTTGACTGTTGAGACTTTAGGATTTTTCGTAGTGATTTCTCTGTGGTTTGTCCGTGTTTAGCCGACCGTAGGGTTTGAATTGTAAAATTTACAATCATGGAGGACCAACCTATCAGAAGGTCACGAAGGTTGCAAAACCTTCCTCCTCTCATCACATTGGAACCTCCACCTCCACCTCAAAGGCGGATATTGGACACGGATGGTTCATTTGAACCGATAGGAGTTAGTGAAGTTCCAGGTGAATCAGAACTTAGGGCAACCCTTTTTTATTTAAATACAGTTGAGATAGAATACTTGCAGGCTGACGAGTTTGCAAGGAATTTTAATACACCCTTGACTGACTTAAACGATCCAGTGATCATCTAGGTTCGTACTTTTGATCCACCTGTTATTGGTGTCCCTGTGGGCAAAATAATGTCTAGTGCAGGAAAGAGTTCTTTCATTTTCACCTCAGCCATCCCGACTGAAGGGGTCCTACCTCCCCCAGTAGGTTCCCCTAGATCAAGCATACTTACTATGCCCTTAACTCCAGCGACCCGAGTGGTTCAACCACTGGTTCCCACAAGCATAGCAGGTGCTTCTGGTGGTATGATCACTAGGATTCCTAGTGTACCTACAGTTCCAACCTCTTTCACACACACTGCCCAGAGTGGTCCTATAGGATCCTCAGATTTTGTCCAAGGATTTCCTTGGAATGGGTGGCATATACCCCCATCCACTCCATACATAGGCCCACCACCCTCTTATGTAGGAGTGCAGTTTGGAAGCACTAACCCTTATGGTCAAGGTTTCCAAACCTCAGTCTCTACTTCGTTCACGAGCTCTCCCTTTTCTCTTTTTAGCAGAGGGATACCCGCTCCTGTATTTCAAACCCCAGTTTCGACTGGGGCAGCCAGAACCTCTTATACTGCACCTTATACCAACAATTCTATGGCTCACGGATGGAATCTGTTTCAAAGTAACCCATCCACTTTGCAACCGGCGGCAGGGGGCAACCCCACCTTTACATATGGGAATTTTGGGGCAAGTCCCTCTAATCCCCAGACTGGCACTTTTAGTGCTCTGGTTCGACCTAAGCTTCCTTTCCTGGCAACGTTAAACTTGCCATATTTGTGTAAACTGATGAACAACCCGGTGAGGCATGATCCCTCCTGGCCACCTGTCCCCACCAAATTTCCCTTGGACATCCCAAAATTTGAAGGCAAAGTTGGTGAAGATCCTGGGGCTCATGCCACTACTTTTCATTTATGGTGCTCTTCCAACTCACTGAATGAAGATTTAGTTAGGTTGAGGCTGTTCCAAAGAACATTGACGAGTACTGCAGCAAAATGGTACATTGAGTTGCCTTCTGCTGCATTTAGTAGTTTTTGGGACTTGGCTAACGCATTTCTTAGCCACTTTCAGCTTCCTGTCTGATATGATTTCGGAGCAGACTTGTTATCTACCTTCAGGCAGAATAAGGCTACCCATATCTCGGATCACATCCAAGAATGGAGGAGGTGAAAGAGCCTTATTAAAGCCACTATTCCTCCTGAGTTCTTACTAGAATGGTTCCTTAAATCATTATTGCCTTATATATCTAAGGACGTATCTACTTCAAGAGTGATGAGTGAGGAAGAAGCTATCCTCGGGGCCCAGCAATTAGATTTGATTTACTCTCAGTCTGGGAGCTTGTATGAGATTATCCCTGAGGCACAGAGGCCAACACACGATGCAGAGAAACCTAAGCCTGGACCCCATGCTAATGGTCTGGTTGGGTCCGTTAATTCGCCCACTGTAGAATCTTTGGCCAAATAGCTCCATTAGCTGTCCGTTAAACATTCTACGACGGAGGCAGCAATGTTAGAATAATCAACCCATAGTTAGCTACCTTAGACATTAATTAATCCATTTTTGTCTTATTTTCCTAGTTTCCATATTCCACCTTATACAAGTTGTCATCTACACATCCATAGTGGTCAAACTTGCTAATTTTGAAAAGCTAAAAAGCCACTTGAGCAAAAGAGAGACAAGAACAAGTCTCCGGAGGAGCCTCAAGGTTCCAAGAAGAACTACCAGAAGAAGAAGAACAAAGGATAAATGAGCAAGTGCGCATACTGCAGTAAGGGCAATCATTCTGAGAGCTCCTCCATGAAGAAACAAATAGACATGCTGACCCAACTCCTAGAAAAGAATGGCATCTCCCTTCTAGACATCTCAAAGAAGATGGAAGGAGGATCAAGTTCAGAAGATAGAGAGAGAGTTCATGCATTGGTTGCTGGCACATCAAGCTCACCTAGTTTCATCATTCATTCTAGAGCTTCAAGACATATGGTTTCGACCAAGGAGGCATTCACCTCACTTGACATGTTGAAAGGTCCACCAATAGTACTGGGAGATGACTCTCTCATTGAAAGTTTGGGAAAAGGGAGGATTGATCTTGATCATGGTAAGTTCAGCAATGTGTTGTATGTTCTAGGTCTTGCCTCTAGCCTCTTATCAGTGTATCAAATGACCCACACAAGGTCTCCAAAGAAGGTCATATTCCCCCCTGATGAAGTTGAGATCACAGAGATCTCAAGTTTTAAAGTCATTGCAAAAGGAGTTGCAAATCATACTTTGAAGGTATACATGTTCTCACACTTCCTACCCTACTCAAACCTCTCTGCTCTTCTGATTCATGCTAATGAGGCAAGCAAGCTTTGGCATGAAATATTTGGCCACCTAAATTACAAGTATCTTTTTGATCTTAGTGAAAAAGAAATGGTCATAGGGTTACCAAAAATTAAATTTTCCAAAGGAGTCTGTCAAGGTTGCATCCTAGGAAAACACCTAAAGCATAAATTTGAGAGAGCTAGTTATGAGAGAACCTCTACACCTCTTGAGTTGATCCACAGTGATGTTGCTGGCCCATTCCCTCATATGTCAATGTCAATGAGTCAGGACAAATATGCATTGAATTTCATAGATGACTTTTCCAGGTATTGTTGGGTTCACTTCCTGAAACACAAGTCTGAAGTTTTTGGCCTCTTCAAAGTCTTTAAGGATTTGGTTGAAAACCAGTCTGGGAGGAAACTCAAGGTCCTCAGATCTGACAATGGTGGTGAGTATGTCAAGTCTGAGTTTATTCAATATTGCATAGATGCAGGTATTCAGATGCAACATTCTATCCCTTACACACCACAGCAGAATGGTGTTGCTAAGAGGAAGAACAGATCACCGAAAGAGATGGCAACCTGCATGATGGAGGCTAAGACTTTGCCACCAAAGTACTGGGCCGAAGCTATAAACTATGCATCCTATATCCAAAATAGGGTGCCTCATAAACAGCTTGATGGTATGACTCCTTTCGAATCATGGAGTGGGCACAAGCCAGATGTGACCCATTTCAAGATTTTTGGCTCAAGGACTTGGGCTAGAACTCCAACAGAAAAGAGAAAGGCTTTGCAGCCCCAAAGCCAAGAGTGTCTATTTTTTGGGTACTCTGAAGATTCAAAAGGGTACAAGCTGATCAATTTGAGCACAAACAAAGCCTTCATTGAAAGGTATGTTCAGTTTCAAGAAGAACCCCTAGCAGCAGTGGAAGTTGGAGAATCCTCTTCACCACCAGAACCTCTGAATGTAAGTGAAGAGATAGTTGAACATGTTGATTCTGATATGTCTGATAATGATGATTTTATTACAGATCCTAACATCCCTACACGGCCAAAATGGGCAGCCAAGACCATTCATGCAGCTGGAGAACTAGCTGGAAATGCTAATGACCCTAGGAGGACTAGATCTCAATTTGAGAGTGCTCTATGCATGAAAGATCCTATGTTTGCTGAGAAATGGTATCTGATGGTTGAATCAGATCCTCAGACATATGAATATGTAGCAAAATATCCAAGATGGCAAGCAACCATGAAGGAAGAGTTCAGCTCACTCCAGAAGAGCAATACTTGGGAGCTGGTTGATCTTCCCCTAGGGAGGAAGCTAGTTCAGTGTAAGTGGGTGTACAAGACCAAATTTGCTGCTGATGGTTCACCTATAAAGTACAAGTCCATATTGGTAGCCAAGGGCTACTCACAGGTTCATGGCATAGACTACAATGAAACCTTTGCACCAGTGGCAAAGACGGACTCCATCAGGCTAGCCTTAGCCATTGCAGCTTCAAAGCAATGGGAAGTACATCACATGGATGTGAAGTGTGATTTCCTTAATGGAGATCTCACTGAAGAGATATACATGCAGAAGCCTCAAGGATTTTCTATTAACCCATCTCTTATGTGCAGGCTAAAGAAGTCATTGTATGGGCTTAAGCAAGCCCCCAGGGCTTGGTATGCCAAGATTGATAGCTTTCTGCTATCACTGAATTTTGTTCGATGCAAATCAGATCCAAATTTATATTTGAAGCTGATTAATGGTTCATTAATGATCATTGTTTTATATGTTGATGACCTTCTCATTACAGGAAGCTCAAAGGTTGAAATTGCTTCCTTGAAGGATGCAATGAACCATGCCTTCTCCATGACAGATTTGGGGCTATTGAGCCAATTCTTGGGGCTTGAGATTGCTCAAACCAAAGCTGGAATCAAGGTGCAACAGTCCAATTATGCCTTGGATTTGCTGAACAAATTCAAAATGAAGGATTGCAAGCCAAGCAAGACTCCTTTCCTTTCAGGAGTGAAGCTTGAAGAAGCTGATTCTTCACCTATGGTAAATAATACACTGTATAGGCAATTGATTGGATGTTTGTTGTATCTTACACATAATAGGCCTGATATTTCTTATGCAGTAAGTGTGGCTTCTAGATACATGTATCAGCCTCATGAGATCCATTGGAAAGTAGCCAAAAGGATCCTTAACTTTGTTTAGGGAACAAGGACACATGGGATCTTCTATAAAGCTAAATCTGATCTTGATTTGATTGGGTTTACTGACAGTGATTGGGCAGGTGACAGCACAGATTGAAATTCAACATCAGGATATGTGTTCATGCTTGCAGAAGGGCCAATCAGTTGGTCAAGCAAGAAACAGAGTGCCATTGCACTCTCATCTACAGAAGCAGAGTACAGAGGAGTTGTAAATGTAGCAACTCAATGTTTATGGTTGTAGGGGTTACTTGGAGAGTGTGGCTTCGAATCAGAATACTCAACTACTATCTACTATGATAATTAGAGTACCATTCAAATCTGTAGTGATCCAGTTCAGAAGCAGAGAGCCAAACACATTGAGATCCATATGCACTACATCAGACAGCTTGTGCATGATGGCACCATTCACCTACTCTTCTGTTCATCTTCAGAACAAGTAGCTGATATCTTCACCAAAGTTTTTTGTGAGAAGACTTTCAGCAATCTCAAATCATTGTTGGGGATTGTTGATCATGCTGTGAAGCATGAGTGATGACAAGATTTCCAAATTTTGTTTTACAGTCCATGTTTAAGGGAGGATTTTCCCACTGGGTTTTTGTCTCTTTCCTTGGTTAAATGGACATGCAGTATGTAAAGGGTGACTAAGCCTTGTTGCTAGGTGCTATAATTTTCTGATATATTACTCATAAGTCAGGATTAAGGGGGGGTGTTAGAATAATCAACCCATAGTTAGCTACCTTAGACATTAATTAATCCATTTTTGTCTTATTTGCCTAGTTTCCATATTCCACCTTATGCAAGTTGTCATCTACACATCCATAGTGGTCAAACTTGCTAATTTTGAGTCATGGAGCGCTTGGGAAACCTCCTAGAATCAAATCTACTTTATTCCTAGCCTCCCTAGCGCATGTCTACTTTTTTTCTGCTTTATTGCCTGCTTTTTCGGTGTTTTAAGGCAATTGGGAAAGTTTGACTAGGTGAAGTTAACTTGTTCTTTGTCCTCCACATCCTCCACTCTTTTCTCCTATGAAAAGCATGTATGAGTTTTCCTTCCATCCACTATTAGCTTTCCTAATTGATTTTGCCAATTCGTGAGCTCCTAGACAGTTTTGGAAACTGCTTTATGCACCTATGGGGGATTTGCTTAGATTTAGTAAGCCTGCTTTTGACTAGATTCGAATGGCATCTTCATGCATTCAAATCCCTCATTTAATTATTTATTATGGTAGCCTATGACTTCACAGGGTTGGCTATTGTACACTTATTCAATACAGTTTAGTGTTCAGCTCCATATTCAGTCTCTTTTGTGAGTAATTTTGCATGTGCAATTGGAAATTGATGTGAGTGTAATTGTTCTAACACTGGGTTCAATTTCCACAAGAAAAGGCTACCCCCACACCCCAAAATACAAATTTTTTTGCACAGACCTCTCAAAAAGGCAATCAGCAGCCTGATGGGAAAAACGAAGAGAGGAAATAAAGGGGAGGAAAATCAAAACAAGCAGAAACCTACAAATCATGCTGATGGGGGCAAGAAAGAAAAGAAAAAGGTGAAATTCCCATGTAATTTGTGCCATGAGGATCACCTCACCCATCTTTGCTCCCTTATGTAATAAGCCCAGAAGCTAATAAAAGCTCAACAACCAGTTGTCCTGAAGGATCCGTTTCCCTAAGGGCAGAATTCTGCTTCAGCTTCGAATGCAGCAAAGGGCACCCCAAATGCCCCTGACCCCAATTATATCAACATGGTTTGATCTTCAACTTTGCTACAGACCAGGAATAAGAACTATGAAAAAAAGACCTCTGAGAAGGGTAAGTCTATAGGTGAAACTTCTAACCCTCTCATGATTGAGAAACCTGCTGAAACTATGCCCAAGATACCGAAAGGTGTCTTTAAGAAGACTTTGCATAATCCTGATGCTAGGGATGCATCCAACTACTCCGTGGTTGAAGACTTAGCCTAGACACCTTGTGCAATGTTGGCTTTAGAGGTGTTACAGAGTTGTCCCGCCCAGCGGGATGCACTCTTAGCAGCCTTAAGCAATATGGACTCTTCGAGTGTCATGGAAAAATTTCACTTATCTGATGTCAAAATTCGCCTACCTTACCATGTAGCCTTATCAATAGATGTCATCCATGGTGGAAATACCATTGGAAGGGCAGTTGTTGACGAGGGTGCTTCTACATGTGTTATGTCCTTGTCATGTTGGAAAGCTCTTGGATCCCCAGAGCTGGTCCCGTCAAACAAGATCGTTCTGTCTGCATGGTATCCTACCGGCTTTTGAAATTAAGCTAGCAGGGAAAGCGGTGTCTATTGAGGTAGAGGTGATTGATGCACCTTTGGACTATAATTTGCTTTTGGGAAGAAGCTGGACTTATGCCATGTATGCTATTGCATCAACTGTCTTTAGGGTGGTAGTGTTTCTACACGAAGGGAAGTTGGTTACTGTTGACCAACTCAATTTTACTTGAAAAGGCTGCATGGAGTCTAATGAGTCCACTGTGCCATTGGTTGATCAGGTCAAACATGCTGCACAGAGCTTAGGAGCTGGAATGTACGCATCACTGATGGGCACATTCGATCCTCTAGCTCCTATTAATTATATAGGTTCTACTAGTGTGGGAAATTCCATTGCTACGGTTGTTGATAGGACTGATCCTTGGGTTCTCCTTACCCACCATGAACCTGAAGTGCCCCTATCGACAATGGAAGTATCTTATCAAGCTATCACACAAACTACTGTTGATCCCATTCCAACTCCACTTTCAGTCTTAGAGGAATTGGAAGAAGTCTATCTACATGCTTGGGCAGAAAACTCTTTGCATTCGATGGATTGTTTAGATATGGTTTTACCTTCTAACGAAGCCATTGTGGAAGCCATGTGCAAACGAGATAAGATCTGTGAAGATCTTCATCATCGATCCTATTTTCTTCCAGAGCTAAGCAGGATAGAGAATCAAGAGTTTCAGGTGAGACAGATAGATGATGTTGATATGCCCATTAACCCCTTACCTAGGGAAGGAATGTTTGCTGAGGGGAATATGGAAAATATTTCTGCTACCATCCCTATCAACATCTCTGCAAATCCTGACATTGTGGAAAATATACATATCGGCGCAAACTACTCTCCTGAGGAGATTACCATTTATACCGCCTTGTTTAAGGAATTTCGTGACATTTTTTCCTGTTCATATGAGGAGATTCTAGGCATTGATCCATCTATAGTTGAGCATGAGATCCAAACATAGCCTGACGCTAAAACTGTTCGGCAAAAGTTGAGACCTGTTAACCCTCGTAAAGCGGCGGCAGTGAAGGCTGAAGTGGAAAAACTGCTAAAAGCTGGTTTTATTTATCCCATAGATTTGACAGAATGGGTATCCAACCCTGTTCCTATTGATAAGAAGCAAGGGACCATACACGTCTGTACTGACTTCAGAGATTTAAACAAAGCATGTCCTAAGGACAACTATCCCATGTCATTTATAGACCAAATTCTTGGTGCTTGCGCGGGAAGTGAAGTTTTTTCGTTTATGGATGGTTTCTCCGGATATAATCAAATTGAAATAAAATCGGAAGACCAACATAAAACTGCTTTCATTTGTCCTTGGGGTACCTTCGTGTACAAAAAAATTCCCTTTGGATTGAAAAATGCTGGAGAAACCTTTCAGTGGGCAATGAATTTTGCCTTCCATGATATCAAAGCCATTGTCGAGTCCTACCTTGATGATCTGCCTACACATTCTCGTAAGAGGATTGACCATCCAGATCACTTGCGTTTGATATTTGAACGATGCTGATACTATAAAATCTGCTTGAATCCCCACAAGTGTGTATTCTGTGTCGAGTCAGGGAGACTGCTCAGATTCATTGTTTCTAATAGAGGCATTCAGGTGGATCTGTTAAAAGTTGAGGCCATTGTAAATCTGCCTCCTCCTCGTTCTATCAGGCAACTTAAGAGCCTGCAGGTAAAGTCCAATTTTCTTCGACGTTTCATTGTAAACTATGCCAAGATTACTATGGGTTTCATGCGCCTGCTAAAATAGGACACATCATTTGTATGGGATGAAACTGCACAACTCGCATTTGAGGCATTGAAAAAATCTTTGTTTTCGTCACCAATGTTGCGTCCGCCAGATTACTCTAAGGATTTTATATTGTATATGGCCGCGTCTGAGTCGACCATAGGGGTAGTCCTAGTCTAGGAGGACAATAGGCTCCAAGAGCATGTCGTTTACTATCTTAGCCGTGCTTTAGCCAGACTTGAACTGAGGTACTCCCACGTCGAGAAATTGGCCTTAGTAGCTGTTTATGTTGTTAAGAGGTTATGTCACTACATCTTACTAAGGACTACAATGGTAGTGGCAAATGTTAATCCTTTTCAATATGTTTTGTCCCGACGGATAGTTGGAGGCAAATTCAACAAATGGATAGTCATTCTCCAAGAGTTTGACTTGGATTTTCAGTGCGCCAAATTCAAAAAATCCTTAGTTTTTGCTGAACTTATTGCAGAATTTCCATAGATGAAGATGTAGCCATTGAAGAAGACTCATTCCCAGATGAGCACATCTTTTTGATTTCCACCTCTAATCCCTGGTACGGAGATATACTTATCTATCTCCAGAATTTGAAGTATCCTGCAGCTTTGTCGTGGGAAGAGCGACGTAAACTACGCTTACATGCTAAGAACTACCTCATCATAGGAGATACTTTATATCGTAGGGGGGTAGGTTCCATTTTACGTCGATGTCTTACCCACGAGGAAGCAGAGATTGTCCTGAATGAAGCCCATAGTGGAGCGTGTGGGGGTCATTTATCTGGGTTAGACACAACCCAGAAGATATTACATGCCAGCTATTTCTGGCCCATGATCTTTAAGGATTGTGTGGAAGTCATGAAGCGCTGTCATCCTTGTCAGCTTTACACCAGGAAGATGCGGTCACATCCCGCTCTGTTATTTCCCATTATCTCAGTGGGCCCCTTCATGAAGTGGGGGATCAACTATGTGACATGTAAACCAGCCTCGGCTGGGGGGCACAAATATATCATTGTCGCCGTGGATTATTTTACAAAATGGGTGGAGGCAATGCCCACCTTTAGCGCTGACGGGGAAACTGCAGCTTTTTTCGTGTTCAATCAAATTACAGCATGATTTGGTATACCCAAGGTGATTGTCACTGACCATGGCAGTCATTTTCAAAATAGCATGATGACGGAACTAACCACTATGCTAGGATTTAGACAAGAACATTCATCCTCATTCTATCCTCAAGCCAATGGTCAGGTCGAGGCTATTAATAAAACTTTGAAAACTATCCTCAAACGTACTATTAATGCATCCCGTTCAAACTGGAATATCATGTTGTACCCTGCTCTTTGGGCGTGTCGAACCAATGTAAAAACTGCTACGGTTTTCCCCCTTCCAACTCGTCCATGGAGTAGAAGCTGTTACCCCGATCGAATGTGAACACCCGTCTTTGAAAATTGCTATTCATGTGTTACCGGATACAACTGAGCTTGAAGAATGTCTATTACATTTAGAACACCTTGATGAAAAGCGTAGAGATGCGCTAACAACAAACCAAGCTCAGAAAAATAGGGTCAAAAGACAATATGATAAATTGGTCCAGCCTCGAATTTTCTCTGAGGGAGAACTTGTTTTGCTCTGGGACCAAGATAAGGAACCCCTGGGGGCAGGAAATTTCAGGTCTATGTGGTTAGGACCTTATATTGTGTCGAAAGTATTAAAGAAAGGCACATATGATATGATAGATTTCGACGGGAATAAGCTGGCTGAGCCTAGAAATGGGCTCTACCTGAAAAAGTACTATGCTTAGGCTTAGCACTTTTTCTTGTATTTTATTGTATGTATTTTTATGTACATTAGTTTGTCGGTTTGAGTTTTTATATCGTCTGCTGGTTGTTTCATATGTCTTCCGAGATGTTCGTAGGTTTCGCTGATGGCACCAGTCGCCACACTTGTAATTTAGCTTTGGCTGCATGGGTCATTTATTCGCCCACATGACATCTAGTTTCCTCAGGAGGCGCTTGCTTAGGTCCTGCTTCCAATAATGTGGCTGAATATAGGGCCATCATTGAGCTTCTATGGGATGCTTTGTTGCATGGTATCACTCAGCTGGAAGTTCGACTGGACTCTCAACTGGTGGTTTCCCAGCTCAATCGGGCTTACCAGGTGCGAAACCCTATTCTATTACGTCAGTTTATGCAAGTTAGGTTATTGGAAAGAAATTTT
>LPNX010553668.1:807960-853800 GCA_001517045.1 Pseudotsuga menziesii
TACAAAATATGGATCAAAGTCCATCAAATGCCCTATATCTAAGCTGGACCACCCTGGTCCCCCCGGTCTCCCTGTACTCTGGCTTCTTCAGCCTCTTCGGCTTGAACAGCCTCAAAAACATCTATGTATACTAATACTGCTTTGGCTACCCACCTCAAAAGGCGTATCTAGATAGGTGGTACACCAACCACGAAGTCCTACATGATGGCTGGGATGCGCTCAATCTGTAAGGTGGGTACTCTCTGGGTAAGCCTGGCCAGCTTCCCCTCCAGAACCCTAATCAGCCCCTGGTCTTCTCCCAAGACAAGACGCACATACATGCATGGATTCCCTTCAGGGCGAACTGGTCCAATATCTGCATTTGACATTTTAATAGGATTAGAACTCTTATACATATGTATATATCTCTATATTTTAAAATTCATAAAAAAATTGAAATTTGAAAAGAAAAAATTACCTAACTCTCCCCATGCTCCTCCTGGAGGAAGGACGAGGTCTGCATCACCCCGAAAATCCATTCCAGCATATGGAAATTGCTCTAAAGCTGGCAACTGACTCTCCCACCAAAAGTAGAAGTCATCATCATAGACACTCTGCACGGAGCCACCACCTCCCGGCGGAGGAAGATATCTCCCCATCTACTCAGCCTAGGCTGACGAGGAGAACGAATTGGTAAGGGTACTGCAGGGCTCAATCCCAGCACTCTCTCAAAGAAGAAGGCTACCAGTATGCTAGAATATCCAAAATTATTCCTCCTTCCTCTCTTGCAGTCAAAGAGTTGTTTTCTTATAATCGGGATCACTCCCGAGCACTAGTCATATAGGGCCCCCTGCATACAATCCACTGCTAGTCTCTTCTAGTTCCATGTCGCAAGATGAAGAGAAGATGATCCCGCAACCCTCACTATGGTACTTGTCAATACCTGTATAGGAAGGTCACGTATGTGTACAATGGGGATGCAACTACCCCTCTTTTGTGTGCCTGGTGCGCAGTATACATCAATATAGTTTTGGACACTTAGAGGATCACCGTCTCTGTCGGTGCCTTCTAAGTTTACTAGAGCTCCCCATCGTGATAGACCCGCAATGAAATAGATATCCTCTGAATTAATCTTTAAGGACTCACCTTGAAGGTCAAACATGCCCAAGTCATGATCCCAATAATTTATCAAGAACTCTAAGAGGTGGACATTGGCCCGCATAGGTGAGGTACAGAAAAACTTTAAAAACCCACTTGAACGTAAAACATTCATGGTAGGGGCAGCTTGCAGTGCTATTTGATCCATATCTTCATGTTCATGCTCCCTCCACTCAAGCACCATCTTCAAACCTGGTAAACAAGCATTTGCAAACCTTTAGTTTCATGTAAAATTTCAATTTTTTAACCCTATATGCTTCTTGTTCACCTCACGCAGAATACGCGACTATCTATTAAGGCATGTCGTGTACTGTACGCAAATTTCCTTCGGACAACCCGCGTACAAAACACGTGTACACGAGTTTCAATATAGAGAACCCACGTACACAACGTTACTTTGTTGGGGGCACTTAAAAACATAAAATTAGGGCCTAATTTTGAAAATTGCTAGGATCAAATTGAAGAGCTTGGGGTGTAGTATTACCTGACACTTGCGGATTTGGAATTGGTCCATTGGATTGTCCACACCAAGCAATTGAAGGTAGAGGTGAAAACTTGTCTTTTATGGCTAAAAATCCAAATGGTGAGTTTTATTTATGTTTTTGAACTATTTATCGAAATTTTATTTCTTAAGTGGGTTTTTTCCCTATAGTTCACAATTTCCATAACTAATACCATATCTTTTTTCCTTGTAACAGGTTTATCATCGTTCTAAGGTGTTTTTTGCTCATATAGGATGGTTTTTTGTCACTTCACATGCATTTAGCATCTATACCTGCTCCATCTTAAACCTAGCAACTAACATTTTAACCACGGACTATGGTATGTTTAACCATTAGCTCCTTGTCTTTACCATCGTTCTTCCGTGGATAGGGCTTTCCTCTCATGAGTATCCTCATTTAGAACCTATGTTGTCTTTTGATACTCATGCCGTAGCTGTCTTAGGTACATGGAAATATTTTTAGATATCTTTCACGCCAAATTGAGCCTCATTTTGGTCTCTTTTTACAAGCTATCCCTTTATAGGAATCCCTGCCCTTATGGATTTTCTTTAGGCCCAGGTCTGACTCCTTAAAACAGACTTGACTGCTGAGTTAACTTGTCCATTCAAGCTCGTTAAGAATACGTGAATGGGCATCCACATTGGTGGTAGGTTATCTCTTTCTCAGACCATGTGAAATAATATGAGAAAGGATCACTCTCTTTTCTACGAAATTGAGAAGAGTATTCTCAGGCATAGGTTTATCACTTTTCCGGACCTGAGGGACTAAATTTACGGAAAAGGAACACCCGATTTGAGCTCAGTTTTCTCTTTTTCGTGCTCTAGACCTAAACATGAAAAAGATTCTGAGTGTACTTTATGTCTTTTTCATGCTCGTTAAACACTAAAGAATAAAGCATCGAGTTTATTGTTGTAAGCCCCATTTCTCGTACTCAAATGGATCTTTCCGAGTGATCTTGCTTTCCTTCAAAGTCGCAAAACTCAAGCTATATGCTGCTCTTGAAGGAGCATTGGGTAGGTGGTAATTTAACCTTTTTCGGACCTCCCTAACTAAGTATGAAAAAGGTTCACCTTTTCTTCTACGAAAGTTAAGAGAGTTCTTCTGTGGCATGTTTTATACTTTTCCGGCCTCAGGAGATTAAATTGGACGAAAAAGGACCCCCCTGGAGTCTTCTTTGGAATTTTCAGACTCTCTAAATATGAAAATACCAGCTGAGCATGTACTAATTCGGGCTCATAAAATCCACGAATCAGTGACACTATCAAGCATTATTCCCTCTTCTCTTCAAGCTTGTCAAAAAATGAAGAGAGATCCAAGTTGACTTTCCTGGACTCGTTAAAATTTAACAGGGAAGGTAAGGAAGAAGTTTTCTTTGGTTTTCAGTTAGTGGCAGCATGTCATCCTTGAACAAAGCACTCTCTGGTTTTTTCGATACTCATGTCTCAGTGTTCACTTTCAGTTCAGCTATTACTTTGAGTTTCTTACTCCTCCTCTTGTCAGTTCTACCTGGGGAATTTGATCATGTCTCCTACATGATAGATAAGTCTAGTTGTTCTATCTGTAAAGTTAAAAAGATGCCTTGGGTCATCTCTATGTCGTGTTCATTGTTCAAGGACTTAACCCTGTGTTTGATCTATATCCTGATTCAATCATTGTCATATATGTTATTACTTGTGTCTTCCTTCCTTTACCCAGTTCCTAGTCACTCTTGTGATCCGTTGGAGGATCTATTGCCTTCCTCATCATAGTATGGTTCCGCATCAGCATTTCCTGACGACGAAGACCTAGAGTTTTGATGATTTTACCTCAGTATTGGTGAATTCCTTTGCTTCAGTTGTCGATTATCACCTATTGATTGACAATCTGTTGAATCCGCTCCATGTTCGACTTCAATAACATCTACTCACATGGCTTGGATTGTACTGGTTCTTTGGATTTGTTTATGAAGACCTTAGTTTCCTATCTATGGACTAAGTTGAGCAAGACTATGTTGTACCTATTTACACAGCTTCCAGATCTTTGAAGACTCATCATTATTGTATATTGTGGCTTCGATCCACCTTTGTAATATACGTGGTCTAGTAACCATACTATATGATGTACTCAAATATTGTAATGGAGCTAGTGTTCCAGTCTATTGAACATAGCATCCTCAGATATGACTTTGTATATGACATTATTATGTATTTGTTTCAGGTACTACCTTTGCTCCATTGGATTTTTGAGTTCTCCAAAGATAATGATTATAATGTATTTCGGCCATCGCTTCCCTCTGACCTCACACATTAGGGGGCATCTGTTATCAACCCAAATGGCACTTCTCCGTCTGAGTGCCGACACTTCATATGTTGGTACACAAAAGGACACTTTTGGATTGAAGGTTTCCTAAGAACTATAGATGGGCATGACATGAAATGCATTCACTCTCCAACCAGCTTGCCATTTTATCTTTCTATGTGTGGATTTCCATACGCGACTATGTCCATTGAAACTCACGTACATACGCGACTATGTTCGTTGACAAGCCACGTACTGTACACGACTATTCGCATTGCAACCTGCGTACAGATATGTACGTGGGTTTCCCTTAAAGCAACTCATGTGTCATATGCAGGTTTCTAGTATCAATAGTCACGTACACATCCATTCGACATTAAAAATATTAAAACGCAATTAATGGAGATTAGCTGATCCCTAAACATTAACCATCTCAACTGTCTCAACCTCCTCAAGCTTCGAAACTGCTCTATTTTCCAGAGTATAAATAGAGGCCTTAGGGAGGGCATTAAGGGAATCAATCTTGGAGAGCAAAGTTATGCTGGTGGTATATCTTTAGAAGTCTTTGGAGCAGCAGAACTTGGAGTCCTTTGGTTGCAGAGGATTCCTTGTTTCAGGCGTTGGGTTGTACACTTATCTCATTCACTATTGTTAATAAAGGGAATTCTTCTTCCAACTTTGCGTTGAGTCTCATTCATGTATCATGGTTGATAAATATATTTGATTAAGCACTACATATGTTATTTATCTAACCTTTCATATATACATGTATAAGTTTGTACTTGGAGAATTTGCTCTTTGCAGGTGAAGGAGGTGCATCCCTGAAAGCTTTGGAGAGAATCAGAGCGGGAGAAGACAAAGCTTGGATCAACCATCGATAATCGGGTGAGTCCAACATATCTTCCTATTTCCTTTCTGTACTTTAAAGCTGATTTTCTGCAAGTTTTAGATGTACATTGGTAACCCCAGACCCTAGGTTATAAGGGTGTTTATTCCTAAACAACACTAATTCACACCTTTTGGTCTGACAAAGCGCAAATACTTCTAGAAATTTGTGTCTTTCCTTCATCAAAAGCACAATTTTTTTCTTGCATTCACACCTTTTATACATTGAAAGTACAAATACCTCTGTTTCAACATTTTTTCACCGAATTCAATTCTATGCTTTTAGTTTAATGTTACATGGTTACATACCCGTTTGTTAGTTGTTGTTAGACTTTGGTTTCAGTGAGAAATTTCTGGCTTTATTATCACTTTTCTTATTTTTGTGACAAATCAATTTTTTTTTAATTTAAGGGTTTCATTATTTTGTCACACCATGACTTCAAAAGTGGTCTCTATTCTTGCATCAGTTGGATCTAACTATCTGTCTTGGAAGAGAAATGTGATTGATGTGTTTAAGAGGAAGAACTTGTGGATATTGGTGATCAAATGAAACCAACCTATGCAAAAGACTTGGTAGTATGGGAAGATTGATGTGATCAAGCAAGAGAACTCATTGGACAAACTATTTTGGATAGATTACATGTACACATTAGGTTGAGGATAGCCCTATTGAGATATGGAAAACCCTACCTTCTTTATTTGATAAAAGTGATTATGTTTATGATTACTATATTGAAAATAAAATCCATGAGTTAGACCTAAAGCTCTTGATAGAATAGTGACATTTCTTACTTAAATTAAAAGTTATAATGAAAAGATAAATAATTGTGGTAAATATTACAAGAAGAATGATAATGCTCTTACTATTCTTGTAGAGTAAAAGTTACCTTCATGTTTTGATATGTTCATCCAAACTAGGAATAGTGCTATTGAAATGTCTAAAGGAATCATGAAACCAACGTTTGAATATTTTTGTAAAGGTTTGATAAATGAGCAAGATAAATTAATTGCTAGTGGCCAATTATCTAGTAGTAAAGCTCTAATGGTACATAGTAAAAAAAATCCCAATAGAAGTTTTTAATAAACATTATAAAACCAATAATCAAGGATCTACTTCTAATGATGATGCTTCTAACATGGTGTCTAATAAAAAGAAAGTGTATAATCCTTGTAAGAATTGTGAAAAAACCAACCACCCTAAAAATATTTTCTTCAAATGGAGACGTGGACTTGCAAAATCAAAGAAGAAGTCTTCTGAAGAACAATCGATGTCCATGTGTGACTATTTTGTTCAACTTAGTAAGTCATCTTCTAATGTAGAATAGATAATGGATTATGGTGCTTCTAACCATATGTCTAGTACAACTTTTTTATTTAATTCTTATGACACTAAAATACACACACAACATAAAGCAGCTATAAGTGATGGTAATCATCTTTCAATTTTAGGATCTAGTAGTGTCAATGTTCCTATGGTAATTTGAAAGATGTGTTTCATGTTCAAGGAATTCCCATCAACTTGATTTCTATTTATTGTGCATGTTAGAAAGGTTAAAAATTTGAAGCTTGGCGTGATAAATATGTGTTAAAATATATCAAACATAACTTCAAAATTGTTTATTTTGGTTTCGTTGATCATAATGTTGGATTATATAAGTTTATTGGCTTTAATTTAAACAAAAATCAACCTTTTTGTTCCTATGTTGCTCATGTTGATAAACAATGTAAATTATGGCATGAAATATTAGGTCACTTGAATTATGGTAAAATGAAAATAATGTATAATATGGTACTAGTCTTACCTTCAAATTATTCCACTAAAGGTTTTTATGAAGGATGTCTGCTTGGTAAACATCATATGGGAATGTTTAATAAAGGTAAATCTTGGTGTGCTAAAGAACAATTGAAACTAATAAATAGTGATATTTATTGTCCTCTTGAAACTCCTTTGTTTCATACTATCTATTTTCTTACTTTTATTGATGACTTTAGTCATAAATCTTGGGTTTAGTTTTTGAAGAATAAAAGTGAAGCCTTTGGTATATTTCAAGATTTTAAATCCATGGTTGAAAAATAATATAGTAAAAGTATTAATACTTTGAGAACTAATAACGGGGGTGAATTCACTAAAAAGGAATCTAATGCATATTTATATAAGCATGGTATTGAACATCAAAAGACTGTTCCTTATACACCTCAACAAAATGGGGCAGTTGAAAGAAAGAAAAGAAATTTGATTGAAATTGATAGATGTATGCTTTAGTCTAAAGGATTGCATAATTTTTTTTGGGATAAAGCTATTTGTTTTGTTAACTATATATTGAATAGAGTCCCTACTAAAGCAGTTTTGTAGGTTACTCTTGAATAAAAATGGAATGGAAGAAAACCTTATATTGGTAACTTTATGGTACTTGGAAGTGAATGTTAGGATCATATTCTGGATGAAAAACGAAAAAAGTTAGAACCAAATTCTCACACATGTATTTTTATTGGTTATTGTGAGGAATACAAAGCATACAGAATGTTTGATTCATCTAAATAAGGTGTCATCATTAGGCGAGATGTTCAATTCAATAAAGTCTCTTCTCCTCCAAAGTCAGTTGGGCTTCATGTTACCTTATATTTTCCTTCAAATTATGTTACTCATATATCTATTACCCCTTATGTTCCTTCTATTCATATCCTTGATCCTAGTTCACCTTCTTCTTCAAGTGTTCCTCTTGAATTTCCTAAAGATATTAGTGCGGTTCCTACCTATACTTCTCTTCCTATTTGGGCCTGGAAAACTCTTGAATCCGTAGGTTCTAAGATTGGTATTCCTTTCGATACTTGTCAAACTAAATCTAAATTTTCTCTTATGACTAATGTATTGGCCACATATGATCCCTCTACCTATAATCAAGCTAAAGATAAACTTGAATGTGAGAAAACAATGACAATTGAATATGATTATTTAATGAAAAACAAGACATGGACTCTTGTGCCTCTTCCTCTTGGAAACAATTTAGTTAGATATAAGTGGATACATAAAATAAAGTTTATTGTAGATGGAAAAATTAAAAAACAGAAAGATCGGTTAGTAGCGAAATGATTCTCTCAATAAGAAGGTATTAACTTTATTGAAACTTTTTGTCCATTTGCTAAAATGAGAACAATAAGAAATATTTTTTCTATTGTTGAATCTTATCATGGGAAAATACACCAAATGGATGTCAATAGTGTGTTTTTGAATGGTGATCTATATGAAGATATTTATATGCAACAACAACTTGGTTTTATTATTGTTAACACTTCAAGTTTAGTATGCAAATTGAGAAAGTCTTTATATGGTCTGAAAAAAGCACCTATAGCTTGGTATGAGAAAATTGATGCTTATTTCTTGAAGAATGGTTTTAAGCGGTGTATATAAAATACAAATAAGTATGTTAAGAACTTTGATGATGGTGTCCTCATTGTGGTACTTTATGTGGATGCTATTCTTATTACTGGAAACCAATTTACATTTATACAGGAAATACATAATAATCTAAACAATGAATTTGAAATGACCGATCTAGGCCTAGTACATTATTTTTTGGATCTACAAATTTAGCATATAGTTGATGGTATATTGTTGTCTCAGCCTAAGTATTTGACACATTTACTTGCTCAGTTTCATATGAGTGATTTTAAGTCTTCACCTACACCATTCAAGTTTGGTGTAAAGTTAACCGTTGATTGTGCCAATCCTCTTTCTGATGCCACATTGTATCATCAATTTGTGGGGATTTTGATATATTTGACAAACAATGGGACAAATATATCTTTTGCAGTCCACATGGTTTCAAGGTTTATGAAAAATACTCATGAAATTCATTGGAAAGCAGCAAAGAGGATTCTCATATATTTACAGGGGACAATGCATTATGGTGTTTTCTATTCTAGTAGGGATACAATTTCACTTCTTGGTTATACATATTCTAATTGGGAAATGGATTCTTCAGATAGAAGGTCTACTACATGTTACATTCATTTTGGTTCAGGTACAATTTCATGGTATACTAAGAAGTTGAGAACTCTTTCTCTTTCTTCGTATGAAGCAGAGTACAGGGCAACTAAAGAAGCATCGTGGATTTGACATGTTCTTATTGAGATTGAACTATTACAGAATTCTCCTACCAAATTAATGTGTGACAATCAAAGTGCAATCTAGCTTGCATACAATTTAGTGTATCACTCCAAGACTAAAAAAATTGACTTGGATACTCTTTACATTCGATATCTTGTTGCAGATGGTGTTATTTGCTTGGAGTATTATCCCACTGAAAAGAAAGCAACATATGTCTTCACCAAATACATGACATAAGCAAAGTTTGTGGATATTTTCAATCTATTGTTAATGATGGAAGTTGTCATCAAGGGGGAATGCTAATGTAATGTCATCTTCCACCATTTATATGTTGTTCTCCTAGTCATCATTAAGGGGAAGTGTTGGAATGTGTAATTTTAAAATTACATGTGTAATGACATCTAGAATGATGTTGTAAGATGTCTTATCTAGAATTGGAAGGCATAAATAACTCTAGTATTATGTAAAAAGAGATATCCCACATGCATAATGGAGAAATATTCTCCTATTACCATTCATTATATAAATAGGTGGAAAATTATTTATCAACCCTGTAACACCCTGGTTTTGACCCCGTTTCCATTTAAATAATATGATGTAAGTAATCATGGCATGGAGCTCAAGGAAAAAGCCCCACCATCGATTTAGTGTTTATGTTTCGACGATTAAGATTTAGGCCGATGGTGTTTCTATGCTAGCTGAATGTATAAGTTTGGACATCATGTTAATTTGCAATTTTTTTAATTAAAATCCTACAGCCAGCTATGTCAATGCAACAAAATGAGATGGGGGCATGATTTTTCCTAAGGATAAGGGGGGATTGAAAGAGGAGGCAGCAATTTGAAATGGGCAGAGCACCCATTTCTAAAAAAATGTTTCTTTAATTTTCTTGGGCAAGGAAAATTCTAGGAACGCCTACCTTTCCCTCATGCATTCGCGTTTCACCTTCCCCTCACGATTTGGGCAGTAGGTGGAACGTTTTGGGGAATCCAATCTTCATTCATGTAGCAAGCAAAACCGCTCGGAGTCTTGATCCTTCAGGAGAATTTTCTTGTTCTGTGAATTGTTTTCCTTTTTATGATTTTCCTGTTTGTTAGTCGTTTCCTAAATGCGAATACCCAGAATCCAATTTGTGTTTTTGAATTGAATTACCAGCAAAGGATTTCATTTTTGGTAATTGCAATAGTCAGTCTGGCTTAGGCAATGCTCATAAATTCATAATTGCTATGTGTGTGTGTATTCCTTTTCTTCTGTTACGTTTTGTTAATCCCAGAACTAAGATCGTTGGGTGTACATCCTCATTTGACATCTGAACTGATTTGGGGAATGGAAATGGAGTCTGGACTTGCTTGATAAACCTAGTGTGTGAAGGAACTTCACAGGTCAATCTAGAGGGTTGGTTTTCTTCATTGCATACGCTGAATAGCATTGGAAGGGAAGGAATGGCCTGAGGGACTATGTAGCAAAGAAGGGGATGTTTCCTTGTGTTGGGTGTGTAAATGTTTAAAAGTCAGGATAGATCCGGTGTAGGTGTCCATAGCTTTGGGATTGAGCTCACTAGCTTAGTAGTCAGTCTTTTCACCTCCTTGGTAGCCTGATAAACCCAACTCTGTTGGCTTGGCTGTGTCTCATGTGAATCTTAGCTAAGTGTAAACCACTGATTGTGTAAGCTTGATAAACCCAACTTTGCGGCTTGGATGTGTCTCATGTGAATATTGGCTAAGTGTAAACCATTGTTTGTGTAAGCCTGATAAACCCAACTGGAAGGATGGCTTGGCTGGTAGCCTAATAAACCCATCTAGTGGCTTAGCTGTGACTTGTATAAACTTTGGTTATGTGTAAATCACTTTCTATGTAATCCTGATAAACCCAACTGTGTTGGTTTGGCTGAGTTTTATTGTATCCTTGGCTATGGGGAATTCTTCTAGTGTTCCTTATTCCTTGGGGAAATCATGCCCAGCTCGGGGGTGACAGTGTTGCTGAGCGATTGATGAGCACACTAGCCTATGGTTGAGTGGAACGTTGCAACGAAATAGCTGGTTGCAGGACAAGCTTCTGATAAAGATAAGTATCTCTTGTGTTTCAATCCCTACAACTGTACTTGTCTATAAATTAATATGAAATGATGAATGCTTGAATGAAATGTGTTGTGTTTCAGATGTATATTTCATGAATGATGCATCTATGTGTGTAATTACTTCAATGAATTTTCTAAGTTGTTATGAAGTTAGATCGGTCGGATTGGTGATCGCCTGGATGTTGGAAAACAGTTGTATACTTAGAAAGTTTCATGAGCAGATCAAATTTCTGTAGATTTTCCCTTCCGCGATTCCATTTCCGCAATTTGCAAGATGCAAGATGTGGGATGAAAAAATGACGTTTGGAGAAATATGCTTTCCACAATTCCCTTTCCGCAACTTGCGGGATGCAGGATGCGGAAATGTCGTTTAGCGAAATCTGCTTTCTGCAATTTGGGGGATGCAGGATGCGGAAATGACTTATGGTAAATCTTGATTTCTGCAACGGTTGTTCTGCATGCAAGATGCAGGGTGCGAGAGTGAAATTTTGATATGTTTTCGATTCCGCAAGTGAAGCTCTTCGCACCATTGATTTTATGCGGGATGATTCTCCACCGTTCGATCTCTCTGCAATTGGGGAAGATAAATAATTATATGCGGTTTGGATCAGAATGTTAGCAAGGGAAATTATTGCTTGTGTGGATCTTTAAAGAAAAAAAAAGAATCAAAAATCATCATACAAGTGCAGAATTAGAGATAGGTAACTCAGGTAGTAGAAGAGTTGGGTCATGTTCTCTCCTTTAGGGTGGGAGGGGACATGACAGTGTGATATCAGAGCTGCGGGTTGTAGAATTGGGCCTGGATGGGCTGGAATCAATTGTTAGAAAGATAAGAGTACCCTCTGATACCAACTTGTAGTACACTACAGTGTGGTATCAGAGATGTTGGTTGCAGCGTTAGGCCTGGATGGGCCGGAAAGAAAAGCAGTTACAGTATTGGGCCTCAATGGGCCGAGTTGGACAGTTACAGATCTGTTGGTTAATAGTTCCAATGTATTGTTGGCTACATAACAAAGAAAAAAACTGCTATGGGCAGTGGGTAAGTGATTTTGGTTTTGATTATATCTAACAATTTTGTTATCTAACACATTTTTGCAGAATTATAGTCACCTTTAGAAAAGGCAGTGCGATTTTGAATAGTTGGTTCGGCCATGAGGACAGACGATATGAATGATTATCCACGGGACCCCAATGTGCATGAGGAAGATGCTATGGGGGGAAATGTCAGAATGTGAAATGTTGAGACAAAGTCTAATGGGAGAAGGTTTCAAGATACTCCCGCACACTTTGCAGCCACCATGAGAAGCATTAGGGTGGAGATATAGAGCTATAGAGCAGACAACAAAAGATTGATTAAGTCTCAGGAGGAGAAGAATCAGCTGAACGTAGCCATATTGCATAGTTTGATAGACATTCAGAGAAAGATGAACTCTGGCGACCGGATAGTAAAGACAGAATAAAGTAAGAACGTTGCTAGAGGAAGAAAGCGATCTCCTAGTGGGTCGTCTAACTTTGAAAAATACACTGATGGTTCAAGTTTTTCCTCTCATGGGAATAAAAGGAAGAGATCTCCTAGTGGGCCATCTGAATTTGAAAGATCCACTGAAGATTTAGGCTCTTCATCTCATAGGGGTAGGAGGAAGAGGCGTTACCAGAACCGCTCACGAGATGAATTCAGGAAGGAAAAGCCACCAACCTTTAATGGTGAGGTAAAGACTGGGGAAGAATCTGAAGCTTGGCTTCTTGGGTTGAGAAAATATTTCCAAGTCCAAGACTATTCTGGAAATATGAAGGCTAGGGTATCCATATTCAACTTGACTGGAAGGGCGTATATTTGGTGGGAACACTTCAGGAAAGTGAAGAAGATCAATGAAAGGAAGATTGTATGGAAACAGTTCTAGAAATATTTCAAGCAGAAGTACCTCTCTGACTGGTACTATGATGATAAAATCAAAGAATTCCATGAGCTAAGATTGGGACAGAAGAATATGGAGGAATATGCAAACAATTTCTTGGAACTGCTGAGGTATGTCAAGTATATTAAAGATGAGAAGGTAAAAATCCAACGCTTTCTGAGTGAACTGCCTCAGTCCTACAAAGACCGAATTGAGTTCTATGAACCCAGAACTCTGGAAGAGGAGATAAGAAAAGCTAAGTACTGCTACGAGCAAACCTGACTACCAGAAGGCATGGAAGAACAAGATGAATGAAAAGTATGATCAAATGAAGAAAGGTTTCAAACCTTCTAACTTCAGGAATCAGTAGAAGCAACCATCCCAAGTTGAGAAGCATCTAACTAGAGTGGTGGAAGAAAATCCAAGAGAACCGCAGCAAAGCAAAGAACCACTCCAATGTTGGAAATGTGGAGGAATCCATCTGCGTAGGTTCTGTCCACTAGAAAATGAGAATGCAAGGCCAACATACAATATTCAAGAGGTAGAAACAGTGGGACAAGTAGCAAGGGCCATACCTAGAATTTATGCAGCCTTGGAATACCGCTAGGCAGATCACCAGTCAACGGTGGTTGAAGTTGCAGGTAATATTGTTGAGCAATCTATTTCTATTTTGATTGACCCTGGTTCCACTCATAGTTATATTGCTCCTAGAGTAGTGGAGGTTTGCGCTCTTAGGAAAGCAAATCATAGCAAGTTGTGGTTAGTTCAACTAGCCACTGGAACTAAGAGAAAAGTTAATGAAGTGGTGGAGAAATGTCCATTGGTGATAAATGGACTGAGCACTTGCGTATATCTGAATGTTCTACCACTCGATTCCTATGATGTTCTCATTGGAATGGATTGGTTAGGAGCTCACAGGGTGAAGCTTGGTTAGGAGCTCAAGGAATACCAAAGGTAATTTTTGTAAGGAAGATTTCAGCGATGCAATTGAAGAATTTTTGTAGATTAAAAGGTTGTCAGTTGTATGCAGCCTACATTGTGGAGATAGCAGGGAATGAAACTCTCAAGTTGGAATACTATCACATGTTGCAAGAATTCAAAGTTGTTTTTCCTGATGAGATTCCAAGGCGTCCTCCAAAGAGAGACATCGATTTCATGATTGAGCTTGTGCCAGGAACAACACTAGTGTCCAAGGCACCTTACAGAAGGAGTACACCAGAAACATTAGAGCTGAAGATGCAGGTGCACGAGTTGTTGGAGAAGAAGTATATCAGGTCGAGTGTGTCTCCTTAGGGAGCACTAGTTCTGTTCGTGAAAAAGAAAGATGGTACACTCATATTGTGTATTGATTACAAATAGCTAAACAAAGTCACGGTGAAGAACAAATATCCCTTATCGAGAATTGATGGCCTCTTTTATCAAATGAAAGGAGCAAAGGTATTTTCCAAGATTGACCTAAGGTCTGGTTACCATCAGGTGAGAATCAAGGATGAAGACATTCATAAGACAACCTTCAGAACAGGGTATGGACATTATGAGTTTGCAGTGGTACCATTGGTCTCACAAATGCACCAACAACATTTATGTGCCTTATGAATGGTGTCTTCAGCAGGTGTTTGGACAAATTCGTTCTTATTTTCCTTGATGACATTCTTGTTTACTCTAAGAATGAAGAATAGCATGAAGAACATTTGAGACTAATATTGAAATTGCTCAGAGAACATCAGTTGTATGGAAAGCTGAGAAAGTGTGACTTCTATAAAGATATAATTCAATACTTAGGTCACATTATTTCAGAAGATGGTATATCTGTGGACCCTGACAAGATTGAAGCTATTAATAATTTGCCTAATCCAAAGAATGTGACAGAGGTAAGATATTTTATGGGGCTTGCAGGATACTACGGGATATTCATTGAAGGATTCTCCAAGGTTGCACATGCTATCACTTCCTTGCAAAGGAAGGGTATAAAGTTCAAATTGACCTTGAAGTGTGAAGACAGTTTCCAGTGGCTAAAGTATCTTCTCACCAATGCACCAGTATTGAAAGTTGCAGACCCAGAAAAATATTTTATGGTATGTATGGATGCATGTGGTCAAGGACTTGGAGGAGTTATTATGCAACACAACCACGTGATATGCTATGAATCCAGAAAGCTAAAGGAGCATGAGAGGAATTATGCCACTCATGATCTGGAACTTGCAACCATAGTACATGCTCTCAATATGTGGAGGCATTACTTGATGGTAAGAAAATTTGAGTTAAGGACAGAGCACTGTGGTCTGAAATATTTGTTTGATCAGCCTACTCTGAACGCTAGGCAAGCTAGATGGCTGGAATTTTTATGTGAGTTTGATTTTGAAATCAAGCACATAAAAGGAAAAGAGAATAAGGTAGTTGATGCACTCAACAGGAAGTTGCAGGAAATACATGTGGCATCTCTTAGTATTTTCCAGTCAGATTTGAGACAGCAGATTGTTAATCATGTTGCTGAAGATGAATTGTATGCGCAGGTAAAGGATAAATTACAGCAGCAAAGCCTTGAAAAGAAGTATGAAGGTTATAAGTTAGAAGAGGATGGACTTCTTACTTATAAGGGCATAATGTATATTCCAAATGTGGCAGAGTTGAGGAGGGTTGTTATGGATGAAATCCGTCAAACTCCATATTCTGGTCACCCAGGATATCGGAAGACGATTGCTATAGCAAGAAAACAATACTTTTGGACGGGCATGAAGAAGGACAAGGATGTATATATTTCAAGGTGCATGGCAGCAAGTGAAGGTTGAACATCAACATCCAGCATGTTTGTTGCAGCCTTTGCTGGTTCCAAAATGGAAATTGGAAGTTATTTCCATGGATTTTATTATAGGATTTCCAATGACTTGGAGACAACATGATTCCATCATGGTTGTGGTGGACAAGTTGATGAAGGCAACTCATTTTATATCGGTTAAGTCCACATACAAGATGGATGACATTGCTAATATTTTCATGAAGGATATTTTTAAATTGCATGGATTTCCTAAGGCAATAGTCTCCGACAGATATGTCAAGTTCACCTCTAATTTTTGGAAAGGATTGTTTGCAAACTTGGGTACAAAGTTGAATTTCAGTACTACCTACCATCCTCAAACTGATGGTTAGACCGAGAGAGTTAACCAAGTGCTCGAAGACATGCTTCGCATGTATGTGATGGACAAACCATCCCAAGTGGGAAGACTATTTACACTTGGTAGAATTTTCTTATAAAAATGGACAACAAGCATCCTTGGGGATGAGTTCATATGAAGCTTTGTATGGTAGGAGGTGCAAAACACTAATAACATGGGATAACCCAGTAAATAGAGTTGTGATCAATCCAGAATTGCTCAAGGAGATGGAGCAGGAAGTTGTCAACAGAGAGCAGGAAGTTGTCAACAGAGAGCAGGAAGTTGTCAACAAGAGAGCAGGAAGACTATTTACACTTGGTAGAATTTTCTTATAACAATGGACAACAAGCATCCTTGGGGATGAGCTCATATGAATCTTTGTATGGCAGGAGGTGTAGAACACCAATAACTTGGGATAACCCAGTAAACAGAGTTGTGATCGGTCCAGAATTGCTCAAGGAGATGGAGCAGGAAGTTGTCAACAGAGAGCAGGAAGTTGTTAACAAGTTGACGAAGGCAGCTCATTTTATACCGGTTAAGTCCATACACAAGACAGATGACATTGCTAAGATTTTCATGAAGAATATTTTTAAATTGCATGGATTTCCTAAGGCAATATTATCTGACAGAGATGTCAAGTTCACCTCTAATTGTTGGAAAGGATTGTTTGCAAATTTGGGGACAAAGTTGAATTTCAGCATTGCCTACCATCCTCGGATTGATGGTTAGACCAAGAGAGTTAACCAAGTGCTTGAAGACATGCTTCGCATGTATGTGATGGACAAACCATCCAAGTGGGAAGACTATTTACACTTGGTAGAATTTTCTTATAACAATGGACAACAAGCATCCTTGGGGATGAGTTAATATGAAGCTTTGTATGGCAGGAGGTGCAGAACACCAATAACTTGGGATAACCCAGTAAGCAGAGTTGTGATCGGTCCAGAATTGCTCAAGGAGATGGAGCAGGATATGCAGATAAGCATAGGATCAACAGAGAGTTCAGTATTGGGGACCATGTTTACCTCAGGGTGAAGGCAAAGAAAAGTTCCTTGAAGCTTGGGAGTTGTGCCAAGCTGTCTCCTAGATACCGTGGGCCATTTGAAGTGCTTGAAAGAATAGGACCAGTTGCATATAGAGTTGAATTTCCTGCTAGAACTAGGGATCATGATGTTTTTTATATTTTTTTGCTTAAAATATATGTACATGATCCTAACCATGTAATAAATTGGGATGTGATTCAAGTGGAACCAGAAGGAGAGTTCCAAATCGAGCCAAATTGCATCCTCGCCAGGAAGGTCACAACACTCTGGAACCGAGCAATAGGATAGGTAAAGATGCAATGGGAGCACTAAAGTCTTGAAGAAGCTACGTGGGAGCTGGAGGATGACATGCGACTGGCACATCCATTTTTGTTCAATTCTGCAGATTGTTGAGGGCAGTAACAACAAAGAATTTTTGTTGAAAGTTGTAAAGCACTGAGGACAGTGCTATTGAAGGGGGAGGGGAATGTAACACCTCGGTTTTGACCCTGTTTGCATTTAAACAATATGATGTAAATCATCATGGTGTGGAGCTCAAGGAAAAAGCCTCACCATCGATTTAGTGTTTATGTTTCAGTGATTAAGATTTAGGTCGATGGTGTTTCTATGTTATTTGAATGTTATAAGTTTGGACATCATGTTAATTTGCAATTTTTTAATTAAAATCCTACAGCCAACTATGTCAATGCAACAAAATGAGATGGGGGCATGATTTTTCCTAAAAATAAAGGGGGGATTGGAAGAGGAGGCAAAAATTTGAAATGGGCAGAACACCCATTTCTGAAAAACATTTCTTTAATTTTCTTGGGAAAGAAAAACTCCAGGAATGCATGCCTTTCCCTCATGCAATCGCTTTTCACCTTCCCCTCACGATTTGGGAAGTAGGTGGAATGTTTTGGGGCATCCAATCTTCATTCATGCAACAAGCAAAACTGCTCGGAATCTTGGTCCTTCAAGTGAATTTTCATGTTCTGTGAATTGTTTTCCTTTTTACAATTTTCCTGTCTGTTAGTCGTTTCCTAAATGTGAATGCCCAAAATCTTATTTGTGTTTTTGAATTGAATGACCAGTAAACGATTTCATTTTTGGTAATTGCAGTAGTTGGTTTGGCTCAGGAAATGCTCATAAATTCGTAATTGCTATGTGTGTGTGTATTCCTTGGCTTCTGTTACATTTTGTTAATCCCATAACTGAGATTGTTGGGTGTACATCCTCGTTTGACATCTGAATTGATTTGAGGAATGGAAATGGAGTCTGGACTTGCTTAATAAACCTAGTGTGTGAAGGAAGCTCATAGACCAATATAGAGGGTTGGTTTTCTTCTTTTCATACGGTGAATAGCTCTGGAAGGGAAGCCATGGCCTGAGGGACTGTGTAGCAAAGAAGAGGATACTTCCTTGTGTTGGGTGTGTAAATGTTTAGAAATCAAGCTAGATCCGGTGTAGGTGTCCATAGCTCTAGGATTGAGCTCACTAGCTTACCAGTCAGTCTTGCCACCTCCTTGGCAACCTAATAAACCCACCTATGTTGGCTTGGTTGTGTCTCATGTGAATCTTGGCTAAGTGTAAACCACTACCTGTGTAAGCCTGATAAACCCAACTCTGTTGGCTTGGCTATGTCTCATGTGAATATTGGCTAAGTGTAAACCACTATCTGTGTAAGCCTGATAAACCCAACTGGAAGGATGGCTTGGTTGGTAGCCTGATAAACCCATCTGTTGGCTTGGCTGTGACTTGTATAAACTTTGGTTATGTGTAAATCACTGCCTGTGTAAGCCTGATAAACCCAACTGTGTTGGTTTGGATGAGTTTTATTGTATCCTTGGCTATGGGGAAGTCTTATAGTGTTCCTTATTTCTTGGGGAAATCATGCCCAGTTCGGGGGTGGCAGTGTTGCTGAGAGATTGATGAGAACACTGGCCTATGGTTGGGTGGAACATTGCAACGACATAGATGGTTGCGGGACAAGCTTCTGATAAAGATAAGTATCTCTTGTGTTTCAATCCCTGCAACTGTACTTGTCTATAAATTAATATGAAATGATGAATGCTTGAATGAAATGTGTTGTGTTTCAGCTGTATATTTCATGAATGATGCATCTATGTGTGTAAGTGTGTAATTGCTTCAATGAATTTTCTAAGTTGTTATGAAGTGAGATCATCGGATTGGTGATGTCCTGGATGTTGGAAATCAGTTGTATACTTAGAAATTTTCATGAGCAAATCGAATTTCCGCAAATTTTCCCTTCCGCAATTCCCTTTCCGCAACTTGCGGGATGCTGGATGCGGAAAAGATGTTGGGTGAAATCGGCTTTCTGTAACTTGCGAGAAGCCAGGTTGTGGAAATTTCATTTGGAGAAATTTGCTTTCCCCAATTTTTCAGGTTGCGGGATGCGGGATGTGGAAATGACTTATGGTAAATCCTGATTTCCGTAAATTTGATCTCCGCAACGGCCGTTCCGCATGTGGGATGCTAGATGCAGAATGTGGCATGCGGGATGTGGGGTGCGAGAGTGAAATTTTGATATGTTTTTTATTCTGCAAGTGAAGCTCTCCGCACCATTGATTTTCTGTGGGATGATTCTCCACCGTTCGATCTCTCTGCGGTTGGGAAAGATAAATAGTTTATACACGGTCTGGATCAGGATGTTAGTAGGGGAAATTCTTGCTTGTGTAGACATTTAAAGAAAACAAAAGAATCAAGAATCATCATACAAATGCAGAATTAGAGATAGGTAACTCAGGTAGCAGAAGAGTTGGGTCGCATTCTCTCCTCCAGGGCGGGAGGGGACGTCTCAGACCCACACATATTTTGGGATGTTATTCTTCCATACCTCTTGGTATATAATAGAGGTGAAGGGGAGCCTTTGGGAATACCATTATATTATGTTGTGATGTTATTGTAAAATATATGGAGCATACATGGGGTGGATATCTCTTGTAAGATTGGATATCTACTAAGAATAAATAAGACCAAACCTTCCCATGGATGTTTCCCATTTGGGGTTTTACCACATAAATATGGTGTATTTTTCTCTTGTTCTCTTGTCTCTTATTTCTTACATGATTATTGTTTCTTGTATGAATAGAAGTGTTAGAAAAATAGGATCGTGGAGCAATAAAAATAAACAATAAACAAGATGCAAATATTAAAACACATTGCAAGAGAGACACAAATATAACATGGTTCACCCAATATGGGCTATGTCCACACAGAAATCACTATTCCTTTATTATTGTACCATCCAGCAAAATGAAGGGATACAACTTGCAACGACCCCACTGCACTTCCTCTTCACTCTCTTATAGTCTCTCTCACATAATCATAGAGATTGTTTTACAATGCTACAATACAATACATAGTTGTATTACAATGTTTTCCTTTTATAAGGGAATTACCATGGGAAAATACCATGGGTCACCCAATACCATGGGCTTGCAAATTACTGGCCAAAAAACATCCCAAAAATTTCTTTTAGGGGCTTCTCCCCTGCACCCCCCTGTTAGGACGAGTGTACAATAAAAATGGGGTACAAACATGGATAAACAATAAAATCTATGAATCTGGAATACCGGGATCTAAAACCAACAATATCCCACTTGGAGGTTGATCACAACAACCCCACCATTGGTGCACTTGCTGGACTATGCTCTGAACCTTAGACTTGGAAAATTTCTCTTCTTCATCTTCATGCTTGAATACCAACTGCAACCGAGCAGGAACTATGTTACTCTCTAGTTACTACCTTTGTCAACATGTCTACAAGATTCTAGCTAGTATGTATCTTTTCCAACTTTAACAGTTCATCTTCCAAAATATATCTTATGAAATGGTACATGAGTTGTATATGTTTACTCATCAAATGAAAAGATGAGTTATTTGCAAGATGAATGGAACTTTGGTTATCACTGTATAACCTGATATTCTCCTCCTTCTTACCCAATTCCTCCATGAACCTCTACAACCAAATAATCTCTTTACTAGCCTCTGTAGTAGCAACATACTCTACTTCCGTTGTTGAAAGTGAAACAACCTTTTGCATTTTTGAAATCCAACTTATTGTTATTACACCTACAGTAAAAACATACCATGTGGTGCTCCTCTTGTTGTCTTTATCACCCACCATATTTGCATCAACGTATCCATGTAAACCAATGTCTAAACCTCCAAACATAATGCATGAGATGTGGTACCTCTCAAATACCTGAGAATCCATAGTACTTTCTTCCAATGCTCTTTACCTAGTTATTCATATACCTACTCACAACTCCCACTGCATGTGCAATATATGTTCTTGTGCACACCATGGCGTACATCAAGTTGCCAATTGTTGATGAATAGAGAACCTTGGACATGTATTGTATCTATTCCTATGTCTTGGGACATATATCCTTACTTAGTTTGAAATGGTTGGTCAAAGGTGTACTAACTATTTTTGCATTCTACATTGTAAACCTCTCCAACACCTTTCCTACCTTTCCTATGTACTCACCTCGAGACAATGCCAATTTGTGATTTTTCATGTCTCTTATTATTCTCATACCAAGGATTTTCTTTGCAGCACCCAAATAATTCATCACAAATGATTTAAATAGTTTCCTTTTGAGCACATTTATATCATGCAAATTAGACCCTACAACAAGCATGGCATCCACATAAAATAACAATATAATATATCTTCCATTCTCTAGCCTCTTGCAATAAACACAGTGGTCAAAATAACATCTACTATAACCTTGTTCTATCATAAACTTATCAAATTTTAAATACCACTTCCTTGGAGCTTGATTCAGGCCATACAAGCTCTTATTCAACATGCAAACCAAATTATCCTTCCCTTTGACCTCATACCCTTGTGGCTACTGCATATAAATCTCTTCCTCCCAATCCCCATGGAGAAAGGCTTCTTTTACATCTAACTGTTCAAGATGCAAATATTCTATCCCCACTAGACTTAAAATGGTCCTAATTGAAGTCATTTTAACAAGAGGAGAAAATATTTCATCAAAGTCTATACCTTTCTTTTGTGCAAACCCATTTACAACAAGTCTATCCTTGTACCGCTTCTTGCCTCCATCTTATTCCTTCAACCTGTAAACCCATTTATTCTACAATGTTCTTTTTCCTTCAGGAAACTCAACCAAATTCCAAGTCTGGTTTCTTACCAATGAGTCCATCTACTTAATCATGCCTTTCTCCCACTTCTTTTTAGTTTTTACCTGCATTGCCTCTTCATAGCATTCTAGTTCATCAGGTTCACCAGAATCAATCATCAATAAATAATACAGTGATTCAAGGAGATAATCATTTAGGGGGTCTACTTAACCTGGTAGATCTTCTTACATTTGCAGGAATTTGAGATACATGCTGCTACTCTTGATTTTCTGGTGCCTTTGGAACTTCATTTTCTTTGATTTCATCAAGCACTGTGTACTCGGTGTTTTCCTTTTCCACTTTATTTCCTTGCAACTGATCTTTGTACATAACCTTTTCATTGAATACGACATCTCTACTCCTAATGACATAAGCGATAATCAAAATCATCAACCTCGTATCCAATAAAGGTACATTTCTTGGATTTACCCTCAAGCTTTGTTCTATTTTCTTGGATTTACCCTGGCACTGTATTCTCTATACGGATCCCATGGTACGAACAATAACTATCAAACTCCTTACTGCAATATTCACCTCCATTATCAGATCTGATACATTTCAACCTTTTCCCAGTCTCATTCTCAACCAAATCTTTCCACTTCTTAAAAGTAGAAAACACATCAGATTTATGTCTAATGCAATAAACCTAAGTTTTTCTAGTTGCGTCATCAATAAAAGTAACATAATAACGAGATCCACTGAGATATTGTACCTGAGCCGATCCCCATACATTTGTATGCACAAGCTCTAAATTTTCACTCTTCTTTTATTTCCCAACCTTGAGAAATCTAACTCTCTTTTGTTTTCCATAAACATAATTCTCATATAATTCCAAACTTACATGCTTAGATATAGAAGCAATTTCCTTGAGTGGAGAATTTATATTCCCTTCTCACTCATGTGGCCAAGCCTATGATGCCACAATGCTGCACCTTATTCTATGGAGCTATAGAGATAGAATAATCAGTATTATGAGGATATAAATACAACTTACCTATCCTATCTCCTTTTGTTATTACTAGTGCTCCTTTAGTGATCTCCCACCATGTTTTTCCAGTGTAGACAAACAACCGTTATCTCCCAACTTCTCTGTTGAGATCATATTTATTTTCATAGCAGGAATATTCCTTACATCTTTTAGTATCCATTAATTTCCATTATTTAACTTAATATGTACCTTATTGATTCCAACAATTTTATATGGTTTATCATCCCCCAATAAAACATGTCCAAAATCACCTGGAACATAATCATGAAAGAATTTACTATGGGGTGTAGCATGGCATTAATCCCTTGAATCTACTACCCAGTAATCACTAGTATTATCTAATGCAAGAATCAAATCATCTTGTAACACATCACCTACTACATTTTCTTCTTGAGTAGTCTCTTGCTTCCCGTCTCCTTTCTTCTTTGGAGATCTACAGTCTTTCTTCACATGTCCTCTCTTACCACAGTTCCAACAGTCTATCTTTCCTAGTCTGGACTTGGATTTTCCCTTTCTAGACTTGTTCCTGGTCTCCTTCCTTTCTCCCTTTGCCTTCCCTTTCTCTCCATGGTTAACGCATTACCTGATGTCTCACCTGTGCTTTTTCTTTGCATTTTCTCACTAAGAATAACACAAAAAACATCATCAAATTTAAGAGTGTTTGAACTAGGGACATAGTTACTTGCAGCCATACCCAAGCCATTCCAACTTTTTGGCAATAAGCACACGATTTGAAGATCCCTAACCTCATCATCAAAATTCACTTTTACAAAACTTAGATGACTAGTAATCGTATTAAATCCATTTAAATGGTCGGCAATAGATCCACCTTCTGACATCTTCATATTGAATAAATGCTTCATTAAAACTATCTTATTGGAATCCAAGGGTTTTTCATAGAGCTTATTCAATGTGCTCATCACACCCTCCATTGTATTTTATTTCGAAATATTGAAAGCCATTGATGAAGCCATGCACAACCATATTTTTCCTAATGCCTTTCTGTCAAGAGCCTCCCATTCTTCATCCTTCATAGTCACCGACTGTTTTGTTTTTTTTCCCAATGGTAGGTATAGATCCTTTTGGTAGAGATAGTCCTCCATTTTCATCTTCCATAACTGGTAGTTTTGGCTATTAAATTTCTCGACCCTAAACTTTCCTTCTTCTGCCATTTCTCCCACTTGAACCAGGAACCCTTCTTTCCTGTGAGTTTACAAGCCAAATAGACCTTTTGGCTCTAATACCAATTGTTATAAAAACATGACCACAGAGCAATAAGAATAAACAATAAACAAGATGCAAATATTAAAACACATTACAAGAGAGACATGGATATAACGTGGTTCACCTAAGATGGGCTACGTCCGCATAGAAATCGTCAGTCCTTTATTATTATACCATCTAACAAAATGAAGGGATACAACCTGTAGAAACCCCACTGCACTTCCTCCTCACTCTCTCACAGTCTCTCTCACACAATCACGTTGATTATTTTACAATGCTAAAATATAATACATGATCATATTACAATGCTTTCCTTTTATAGGGGAATTACCATGGGAAAATACTGTGGGTCGCCCAATACCATGGGCCCGCAAACTGTTGGACAACTGTTGTAAAGGAAAGTTTCCTATGGCTAGGGTTTAGGAGGCCATAAACATACCGGGGTTGAAAGGTGGATGCAAATGGTTCTGCAGGAAAATATAAACAATATTCAGAGATTAGAATGGTTCATACCTTAACAAGCGAAGGTTGATCCAAGCAGCCCTTCAATCCTTCTCTTGCTCCTCTTGCTCCTCTTGCTCCAAGAGACCTGTAAAATGAATTATACCTTCCTCAAACCAACATGACCACATATAAATGAATGATAATCAAAGAAACATGAAATAATAATCTGATTAACATCATAATATGATCATAAACTGATATTCAATCACACATTGAACAATTATTTGAGAAGAAGAAGGAAATCACATTTTTATTAATCTTGAAAACAAGTACAAATATACCTTCTCTTCAAGTTCGGCACCTCACAAAACCTTGATCTGGTTCTGTTGCTTCTCTTCTCCAAGGAACTCAGCCTCCAAGCTCTGCAACACAAGGAGAAAGCTTCTAGGGCAAAGGTGTGGGCAAAGAGAGTCCCAATTCCTCCAGCATAATGATGCAAAGATTCCATTCTCCTCTCATGGACCTCCCTACCTATATTTATATGCTTAATGAAGAGTTAGGGTCGAAGACAAAGTAGTTACAACTGAAGGAGTTAGTTGCATAACTACCCAAACTACCCGAATTTCAAAATACATATTTTTTTTACATTTTCAAGAGGCGTACACAGATTGCAGAGACAACAGTCATGTACACAAGGAGGTATACATGGGTTGCAATGCATAAAGTTGTGTATTTAAGGCGCACACGAGTATTATATATAGCAAGTCACGTACGTACGTGGGTTTCCTTAAGGAAAATCGTGTACACATCAAAAAAACTTATTTTAAGGGTACTTCTGGGCATTTTCAGACTTTGGTGTCTTCTGGAAAGTTTTAGCTAACACATATACCTATCCAACGGTGTAGAGATGAGGTCAAACAGAGTTACAAAACGCAAGTTATGGGTCCTCAAGTTAGGTTTTTTCTCAGTAACTTTCAGTGACTTTCATGAAGTGTCATCATGGAAGTGTCGACATGTGACGGAATCATGGGAAAGTAGTCATAGGCAGAGATGTGTCATTTTGAGCTATAACAGATGCCCCTTAATGTATGAGGTTAGAGACAAAGACGATAGTCGAAATGCATTATAAAGGAAACAACTGAGTATGGAGACAGCAAAGAATCCAAGATCAAAAGGCTCAAACAAAGGTACCTGAAAGAGAGATAAATGTCAAAAAAAACTGATCTCTGGGACATACAAGTCCATATACAAAACATCACCATAAAGATATAGGCAGATCCAACAAATGTATAACTGATGAAACTATCATGGTCGCTCAATATGCAAAAAGGTGCCATATCAAATCTAAAGGAGTCATGGCCACAAATGAACAAGGTGGATCCATACTCAACAATAGATCATAGCCACAAAAATACAAGGTGGATCTATGCCTCAGCAAAATGTCATATCAAGTGTGACAAGATCTTGCGTAGCTTGGGCAGTAGAAAAAATGATGATGCTACTGTCAGCCCAAGGTCTTCAATCCAAACCACCCAAAAGGTACGAATCCTGACCATGTGAATAAAGGATTTGAAGTCGAACATGGAGGAAACCATTTGATTACTAGCCAATAATGAGAACCGTTAACAAATGCGAGGGAAACCACCATTAATGAAAATGGTCCCCAAGGCACCTAATACATTCTAACAAGTGTGAATACAAGGACTTGAAGTCGAACACCTGAATAATCCATCGAGTAGGAGACATTAAGATATTCCCACTACCCAATAGCGAGGGAAATTGCCATTGATGACTGCAATCTCCAAGTTATTGTCATAAAACCCTAAATCTCATTCCCAAAGAAAGATGTGTTGCAGTCGATAGGAAGAGATTTGTTGGAAGGAAAGCATTAAGGCATCCTTCATCATCCAACATGAGGTAAGTCAAAGACTAATTGGATTTGGAATTGGTACTGAATTTCACAACAAGAAACGCTGAAGACATGATGTAATGAACTAATACCAGGGAATGGCCGACACAAAAGGTCAAGGCAACTACAGAATGGCCGACAAAGGTTTTAATCCTTGAACAGTGAGCATGACACAAAAGTGACTTAGGTAGCTTTTGACACAAAAGGACTAACGAAACAAATATGCAATGTAGGAGACATTGACAGATTCCCCATATAATTGGAAAAGAGACCAAATGGAGGAGTAAGAAACTCTGAATCGGGTTAAGGTCAAAACACTAGGACCCAACTGTTAATAGACTCAAAACTAGTGCTTTGTTCAAGGAAACAAGGCTTGCTGCCATGATGTAAAAAACATGTGAATGAACTTCCCTTCCCCTCTTTCTTGTAAAGGTTTAACGATTCCAAGAAAGAAAACTCGGGACCATCTTCATTTTTGGAAAGCTCGAAGAAAAGACAGAAGAATGCTTGATAAAGCACTAAATCGTGGATTTTATGAGCCCGAACTAGTACATGCTCGACAGTTTTTTCATAGTTTAGAGAGTCTGAAAACTCCAAAGAAGACTCCAGGGGGGTGCTTTTTCGTACAATTTAGTCTTCTAAGGCCGGAAAAGTATAAAACAAACCATAAAAGAACTCTCTTATCTTCTGAAGAAGTAAGGTGCACCTTTTTTGTATTTAGTCAGGAAGGTCTGAAAAAGGTTAAATTATCACCTACCCAACGCTCCTTCAAAAGCAGCATATAGCCTGAGTTTTACAAGTGTGAAGGAAAGCAAGATCACTCAGAAAGATCCATTTGATTATGAGAAATGGGGCTTAAACAATAAACTCGATGCTTTGTTCTTTAAGTTTTAACGAGCATGACAAAGACATAAAGTACACTCGAAATATTTTTCATGTTTAGGTCCAGAGCACGAAAAAGAGAAAACTAAGCTCATACCGGGGGTTCCTTTTCCGTAAGTTTAGTCCCTCAGGTCCGGAAAAGCGATAAACCTATGCCTGAGAATACTCTTCTCAATTCCGAATAAAAGAGAGTGTTCCTTTCTCATATTATTCCACATGGTCCGAGAAAGTGATAACCTACCGCCAATGTGGATGCCCATTCACATATTCTTAATGTGCCTGAACGGACAAGTTTACTCGGCATTCAAGTTTATTTTGAGGAGTCAGACATGGGCCTAAAGAAACTCAATATCTTTCCCGTGAAGTTTTAACGAGTCTGAAAAAGTCAACTCGCGGCCTCCTTACTATTTTTAACGAGCTCGAAGGAGAGTAGAAAGAATGCTCTAAATGCGAGAAGACGAGTGTCATAGACAGACGAAACTAGTTCCAAGTGCAAGGAAAAAACCTATGCATAATGCAAGGAACATGAACAAGATAAAGACACTCGGGGAAGGTCTCCTCAAGGTAAAGCGTGTTAAGTTGCAAAGGAAAAATGATACAAGGCTTAGCGATGATGAGAACAAAGATGAGGGCTTATACAACGAGCTAGAAGTGTGGAAGCCGACATTAGGCTCATAAGCGCGAGCAGGGCACATACAAATGTAGTTACAACTTGAACAACAAGACAAGGCCAGTAAACAGTTGTGAATCCAACTAAGAATTCTATCTTCAAGAAACAACAACATCAGGATCACATTCAAAAGAAAAGATTCGATGCAGGTCACTTTGGCAAAAATACATGTGACTTTACTATCTTCTACAAAAGGAAAAGTCATGGCAGAATCAAACAAAGAAGATTCTATAATACCAAGGCTCGAGGGTCTATAATATTCAAGATCAGACTTAGAAGGAGAGCAAAATTCAACAAGGGAGATAGAGTCTGCAGGAACAAACTCAGTATCACGGGAGTTGAAAAATTCATAAGAAAAATCAAACTCATCAGGATCATTGACTTGCTGTTCGAAGGAAGAGTCAAAAGACTCAACAAGACCAACATAAGAAGAAAGGTCAGGCTTACTAGGAAAATCAGGGTTAGACTTAGTCACAACTGAACCAACATCCAAAAGAAGGTCAGACTGTATCAAAGACTCTAGGAAGGTTTCATCCAAATGAAGGAGATTCTCTGAGATAGGACACATGTCTAAACTTTCAAATGGATCGACGGAGTGGAGAGCGGGATCCACAGTATGTATAGGATGAATCACCTGGTCAAGTACTGGGACCAAGTCCCGAGAAGGTAAGCATGAAAACGGAGGCTGCTTCTCAGTAGCAATTGAACGCAAAGGACATGAGGCCACATAACTCACATGTGGTGGGGTAGTGTCTATAGAAACATTGGGAATCAATAAAGGAAAGACCTGGTCTCTAGTTGGGTCAGGAGATGGATCAAGAAAATCCAACTGATCGATAGTGACAATTTCTTCGCCATGATTAAAGTACATCACACGAAAGAATGTTGACACCACAGTTTGCATGGCATAGACATAATCATGTCCAAGGAGCATATTGAAGTCCAAGGGGTCTTCTATCACCATGAAGTCAACTAAGACGCTCTTCCCACCCAAAGTAACAGGTGTTTGAGAAAGAATTCCCAAGGCTAAACAAGTTCTTCTATCAAATGCCAGTAACTGGCTAGTAGTTGACACAAGGCTGGGAGATCCCATGCCTTGCCAATCACAAGCAGACAAGATACTAACTGAGGCTCCTTCATCAACAATACAATGAGCAATTGTGTATGATTCAACTTTGATCTTTATCTGGAAAGGTGCATCAGAAGGAAGGCACGGCTCAACTAAGCTATCCTAATCAAAGGAAGCAATCCGAGAGCTTGGTGGGGGTTGATCCGAAACGAGTTCAGTGCCCCCTTGTTCAGTAAGTTCTGAACTGGAAGTGAAGAAAATGTGACTAGCAGACACTGTACTCTACAAAGGAAGAGTGGGATTGATCGACAATGAAATCGATTCAACCGCTTCGTGAAAGTCACTCTCCAAAGGGAGAGTGGGATTGACAAAAGGTGACATTGGTGCAATCACATCAGCATCACTCTCCAAAAGAAGAGTGGGATCAACCAAATCTAATATTGGTTCGACCACTTGATCAACCAAAGGTTGAGTAGGTTGTTCAGGAGAAGGAAATTCTTGAGTCTTGGACCACACTCTTCGCACCTCTACGATAGCAGGGCACTGGTGAGTAAGATGATCTCCCTCACATAGCTTACAAGGGAACTTAAGTTTGCACTTCGAACGACTAGTTTTCTCAATGGTGTCAACATGACTAGCAGTGGTTGACTGTTTGCTCTTAGCATGACCTACAGAGGCTGAGAGTTTTCCCCCAGTATGAACTACAGAGGCTGGGTGACTGGGTCCAACTTGATTAAGAGAGGTTGGTTGTTGAAAAACTTCAGGATGTTAAAAAACGGGATTACCATGAAACCAAACTCTTTGCACCTCCGCGATAGAAGGGCATTTATAAGTAAGGTGGTCTCCCTCACAAAGCTTATAAGGAAACTTGGGCTTGTGTTTTGAATAGTTAGTCTTTTCAACAATGTCAACATGACTCGCAGTGGCTGGCAGATTTTCTTCAGCATGAACCACAGAGGCTAAGAGACTGCCCTCAGCATGACTTACAGAGGCTGAGAGACTGGGTCCAACATGACTTGCAAAGGTTGGACGGGCACCACCAGCATGAACAACAGAGGCTGAATGGTTAGGATTAACATGCTTTGCAGCAGTTGAGTGTGTGCCCCCAACATGAACTTTAGAGGTTGGGTGGATGGATCCAACATGACTTGCAGAGGTTGGATGGAGAGGTTCAACTTGAACATCAGAGGTTGAACGGGTGCCCTCAGCATGAACTACAGAGGCTGAGTGACTGGATCCAACCTGACCTGGAAAGGTTGGAAGGATCCCACCAGCATGATTAACATAGGCTGGATGGTGAAGATTAACTTGACTTGTAGAGGTTGAGTGCTTAGATCCAACATGGCCTGCAGAGGTTGGATAGGTGCCCCCAGCATGAACTATAGAGGCTGGGTGGTGAAGATCAACTTGACTTGCAGAGGTTGAGTGCTTAGATCCAACATGACTTGCAGAGGTTGGATGGGGAGGTTCAACTTGACTTGCAGAGGTTGAACGGGTGCCCCCTTTCTTATGTGCCTTCTTCCTATTCCTCCTTCTTTTACTCCTTTTAAACTATCGGTTACTAGTATCATTACTTTCACCGCATGAGGTAGAAGGAGGAGAAGAATCAACTACAGGTGAAGAGGAAGCAGTGTTTTGATGCCCTTGATATAAGGAGCTCACTTGAGAAGCATCAAGAGCATTCAGGACGGTTGGAGTGGAAAACAACCACACTGGTAGCCCTAGGGTGAATCTAGGTAGATTCAGGGTGGCCATCAAGGGAACACCAACATTCCTTGTGAGAGGAATAGTACAAGGAGTCCCAGCATGGGGATCCCTTGGTTGGTATTCAAAGGGGTGTTAGCCATAGTTTCAAACTAGGAAGCAAAGTCTGAGTTCAACTAGAAACCAAAAATACAAAGCACGCCTGAAGGCAAACTAAGTACAGACAAACCACACAGCACTCACTAAAAAATTCCTAAAGCCAAACAGACAAATAGGTATAAGATATTCTTTCTAGAAGAAAGATGATAGATAGTTACTTGGCGTCCCTGTAGATGTTCTTAGGCACAAGCAGAGGAATCACCCACCGCCCTCCCACACCTTCTACCGGGGTTACCTTCCAAGCCCATCCAAGGTCAACCAGAAATAGCCTTCCAGTGTACCTGTGTATGAACCCTAGATGTCAAAGAGACTAAAGGCTACCTTAACTATATTGACAGTCCGGAGGGATAATCGCAAGTCTGGTTCGTATGCATGGGCAGGGTAGCAAAGCCTGAAACCCTGTCTAAGACAGAATCCCCAGATGTGTAAAAACCTTGGTCTACATTTTGACAAGGAATCAGAGGGTTATCTTTTCAGTCCAAGTCTCCACACGGCCTCGTGCTTAACTCCCGTTTGAGAGGAGCTTCCCAGATACAATCAACATAGAGAAGGGTTTACCTAGTGATTGGCCAACTACGTCTAAATTTTAACACTTGTGGGGAGTTTAAACTCCCTATCCCACAAGTCTAGCCTAAGCTAGTTGGTGTATGACCCTATAAAATAAAACTTACTAATAATTTTTAAATTATATCATTTATTTTAAGGGCTTCTGTTAGTCAGAGGGTAAATGGCGTGAAACTTATGTGGTCTTTTGACTCAAAGTTGAAACAAAATGACTAAACAAAGAGAACTGAAATGCAAAAAGCAAAAACTATTCTCTTTCTTTTTCAAATAGAAAATTGAAAGCCACAAAAGAACAATTTCTTTTTATTTTTATTTAAAAACAATGATATGCCATGCAATCTAGACTAAGAACCTAATCTACATGCATATAAAGCAAACATGTGTTTTTTTATTTTTCTTTTATAAATGCAAAAGAAAAACTACTTACAAACAAAAGTATGCAGATAACAAGAACAAAGCAAAAGGAACTCTGCTATACAACCACCAAACAAACTCTATAATTCCCTAAAGTCAGTAAAAACCCTACTTGGAAGGAAAGCTTTCATAAGAGACAAGCCAACTAATTTGGCATGGTGAAGTTAACCAACAAAACAAGAAGGAAACCAACACCAACAAGCTTCTAAACTCAGACAAAGATCACTAACAGAGGCTGACCAGAAACATAAGCCAACAATCATACCAAGCAAAGGAGGTGGGGGGAAAGAGCAAAGAACAAACCCTAATGTTATAAAAAGGCTTACCACATAGATAAAGAACAACCAAAAGGGATGATACTAACTCCATGGAATGATGCACCTGTAGAGGACACCAAAAGACCTACCAAACAACCCACAACAACAGAAAAAACCACAAAAATGAGGAAAAAACATTGTTTAAAGGGGAATACGCGAGTTGTACTACTGACAGCTCGCGTGTCATACGCAGGTTGACAGGATAGCAAGTCGCGTGTACAAGCACACATGGGTTGTATTACTGACAAGTCATGTATCGTACGCGAGTTGACAGTATAGAAAGTCACGTGTACCAAACCAAACACGCAACTGTTTAGTCTGCAACTCGCGTATGGGTGGAAAAAAATCCCAAAAAAGGTCAAAAACTGCCTTAGGAAGGTAGGGGAGTTGTTCTATCAGACTTATAAAGTGTTCCTAAGTGGTAAGAAGGACCTGAAACAATGCAAAAGACTGAAAGAAAGATAGAGAAACCCCAAACAGACAAGGCTCTCCCCAGCGGAGTCGTTAGTTCTGTTGTAAAGGAAAGTTTCATATGGCTAGGGTTTAAGAGGCCATCAATGTACTAGGGTTGAAAGGTGGATGCAAATGGTTCTGCAGGAAAATATAAACAAGATTTAGAGATTAGAATGGTTCATACCTTAACAAACGAAGGTTGATCCAAGCGGCCCTTCAATCCTTCTCTTGCTCCTCTTGCTCTTCTTGATCCAAGAGACCTGCAAAAAGAATTATACCTTCCTCAAACCAACATGACCACATATAAATGAATGATAATCAAAGAAACATGAAATAATAATCTGATTAACATCATAATATGATCATAAACTGAGATTCAATCACACATTGAACAATTATTTGGGAAGAAGAAGGACATCATATCTTTATTAATCTTGAAAACAAGTACAAATATACCTTCTCTTCAAGTTCAGCACCTCACGAAACCTTGATCTGGTTATGCTGCTTCTCTTCTCCAAGAAACTCAGCCTCCAAGCTCTGCAACACAAGGAGAAAGCTTCTAGGGAAAAGGTGTGGGCAAAGAGAGGCCCAATTCCTCCAACATAATGATGCAAAAATTCCAGTCTCCTCTCATGGACCTCCCTACCTCTATTTATATGCTTAATGAAGAGTTAGGGTCGAAGACAAAGTAGTTACAACTGAAGGAGTCAGCTGCATAACTACCCAAACTACCTGAATTTCAAAATACGTATTTTTTTGACATTTTCAGGAGGCGTACGCGGGTTGCAGAGGCAACAGTCACGTACACGAGGAGGTATACATGGGCTGCAATGCAGAAAGTCACGTATTTAAGGAATACGCGAGTATTATATATAGCAAGTCGAGTACGTACGCGGGTTTCCTTAAGGAAACTTGCGTACACATAAAAAAAACTTATTTTAAGGGTATGTTTGGGCATTTTCAGACTTTGGTGTCTTCTGAAAAGTTTTATCTAACACAGATACATTTCCAACGGTGTAGAGATGAGGTCAAATGGAGTTACAAAACGCAAGTTATGGGTCCTCAAGTTAGGTGTTTTTTCAGTAACTTTCAGTAACTTTCATGAAGTGTCGACATGCGACGGAATCATGGGAAAGTGGTCACAGGTAGAGATGTGTCATTTTGAGCTATAACACCAACAAACATCCCACAAATTTCTTTCAGGGGCTTCACTCCTGAACCCTGTCGGGACTCGTTGGACCATAGTCCCGCTCAGACCCCTGCGGGGGGATGATGTCCCCCTACACCCCACTATTGGGATGAGTGTACAATAAAACTGGGGTACAGACACGACTGAACAATATAAACATCTATGAATCTAGAAGATTAGGCTCCATAGCCAACAAGAAGGCTAGACTAGTAGATATTTTCTATTGATTTACATGTTAGTGTAAATGTGTTATTGTATGTTTATTCATATTCTCAATATTATAAATGTTTCCCACTTGAAGAGGCTTCATATTCATCTCTTTTATTCTCTCTTAAGGCATTTGATTACTCTATCTTTATATTTTATGCTCTTTTGGGAATTTGGCACATAACAAATGGTGATGAACGACCATCTTATTTATGATCGAAATCAAGTTTTTATTGATTGTCTCAACAACTCCACTCCCTTATAAGTAGTAGTTAAGTGAGTATCACAAAAGGATGCCTTTTCCAAAGAAAATTTAGTTAATCCAAAATGAAAAATACAAAGAATTGTGAAACAATAACATATATGTGATATTAAACCTTGGGATGAGGTGCTCCTAAAAAATGTATTACTATTATTTCATTTGGCACATTGATTGAAGGAGTAATGTTTTTCCACCTAATAAAGTAATGTGGCAATACATATATATGGTTGCGTTTCTTCACAGAATGAGGATTGATCTCACCAATTATGTGCAAGCCCCATTTCTTAAAAGATCCATTGATAGTAACTGAGTGTAATGGTATGATTGTTTCGTCTCCTTTCCACCACACATTTTGCATGCTCGACATCTTCTAACACATGCATGTGTAGATTTTAAGAGTGTCAACTAGTAACACTTGGTGTGGCTTATATTTTCCTAAGTACTAGCGCGAAGCATAGTTCAATAGAAGGTGAATTCAAAGAAGCTTCTAGTTGATAGAAGATTGAGTATGTGAAGCCCAAGTAGTCATCTTATACATCCTCTATGCCAAGTCTCTAAAGGCGTAGGCACTTTTGTGAACGTGGGACACACTTAGTAGATTCCCTAGTATATTCAAGAATATACTATAACCACTCTATTCGGCTATATATATGAAGATTGAACTATATCTATAGTTAGTATCTAGTATATCAGAAGAGAATAGAGGTTATATTCATCTAGAGAATAGAGGTTATATTTATCTGTTAAGTTGGGAAACATGGAGAATTGTGTCTCATCTTAAGTTCCACACATGACTTACTTTATAATGCTTAAACCTCTTAATACAAGGGACACCTATTATGCTAATGTATATGTGTTTGTGACGTGTCTTTATAATTTGTATGTCATTTTGTTTACTTTGCATGCTATTAGTTAATATATTAACTTGAAAGAATTTTATTCGTGGATAAGCAATGTATTTTGCACCCCCACTAAATTTTTATTACGTGCTTATTAATAACGTGGTAATTACATATTTGTCTCATGTGAGACCTCATTCCTTATGGAAGGTTGAATGTGTAAATGCACTGCATCACATCGATCATATGTTGGCCACCTTTTATGGACCCTTGGGTATGTCCATTAGCAAACATCATGGTTTTTTTGCTCGGAAATTAACCAATATAGAGTAACATAAATGTGATGGATGTTGATGAAGACCAAAATTCAAGACTCAACTGAAGAAATAACTCATGAGTTCACCTATCAAGAGAGTGCCTATGTGGGGATGATGTTGTGTGGTTAAGATACATACTTGTTTGAGTGCATGTATGAGATTTTCTATGTAGAACTCTGGGTAAACCTACTTGAATGCCTGGAAAGACTCATGGAGCATCATTGACATTGGCTTCCATGACCAAGAGTTGAGTGGACCACTGAGAACCATCAATCCAAATCCCACATACTATTGATTTAGTTGCTATTTTACCTGCTTTTACTTGATCTATTTCTTCTTTTCTTAGTTTTTGTAGCTTGTTTTATTTTTAGCTACACTTCTTCATATGTGAGTTATCTTTTCTTCGATTCTTTTTAGGATTTTATTCCCGGGAATATGACCAAATGATGGCCATATAAGTTCTATGCATCTCCACCACTTTCATAAAGTCATGCATATCAAATCTTTTTTCCCCTAACCTATAATCCTCCATATTTTTTAGTTTCCATTTTTGCTAACACATAGTTGGTTAGTCCATACAATCCAACTTAAAGAGAATAATCTAAGCACATAATATTTTATATAGAGGAGTTAGGGTGGCATTAAATCCATGAAGAGTTGTTTGATATGCAATGTATTGAATGAGAAGTCAATTTAGCACATGCATTGTGAGTATGCCAAGAGCCTTGGTTGCTCCATACACTTTGATGTAAGTTGACCTCTCATTTAGATACCAATGATCAACTCTTTCTAGGAATTGGATGGACTATTCATACATCCATAGGCATTTCTTAAAAAAAACATCACTCATACAAGGAAGTGAATAAATGATCACATATATTGATGTGTTGACTAATTTACTTATGTTCCCATAGGTCTTAGTAATATTCCTGAACTGACATACACATTCTAGCTTCACTCATCTTAGGGGAATGATTGACAATACATGGAATATCCCCTTGATAAGCTAACACATAGAGTTCAAGTGGCCTACTACGTTTGGGGTACTTGGCTATTGTCATTCATCTATCATCATATGCGACATGATATAAACCCAGTTGAAAATTGTTCCTTCTTTTAATATACTATATAAAAGGGGAACAATGCTCCTTGTAGTGTGTGGCATTTTTTGTTGAGATTACAGCATCAGGAGTCATTCTCCAGTCTTTTGAGTAATATCAAGACAGTAGACTTGTGTAGTCCTACAAATATCCTCATATGATTGAGGTGGCGATGTTGTAAAGTCTTGTGAGTGATATCAAGACAGTAGGCTTGTGTAGTCCTACGAATATCCTCATATGATTGAGGTGGATAGTAGGCTTCTGTAGTCGTACAAATATCCTCATGTTGTGAGGTGGTGTACTTTACTATGTAAAGTAGATATACTATGTGATGTATGGCTAGTCATGGCCAATAGGTGCTATAAGTCTCCTTTAGGGATTAGCTACCCCTAGAGTTATTTACTTTAGCATATGACTATATGACTTGGGGCAATACATATGATCATAGGTTCGAAAACGATCTTATGAGTATGATATGATTAATTAATGAAAACACACATGGACCATGGAGAGATATTTAATATAAGCACAAAGATAGAGAGAGAATTTGAATTGCAGTTATGGTAAACATGTTCAGTTAATTAAGGGTTCAAATCCTTAATTTATGCAAATGGTTATTGGAAATAAACACTGATGGAGATGCACTAGTTCTGTTCAGTTACATTCGGTTCAACTCATCTAACTACTCAGTTAGAGTTAGTTAATTAATGGAAGGCACATATCTTCATGTGGAAGATAATTATGGAGTGCCAACTTGACACCAGATCAGTATGGGGTGCATGATTAAAGATGAATCAGTTTTCTAAGTGTTAACAAGTTGTTGCTACATGCAACCATTCTATTTTTCATTGTAAAACCTAATTTTACTTGTTATTAAAGTGCTATGCACTTGGCAAGTTAGATACGATGTTCCATTCGATCTCCTCTCTCTGGTGCTCTGTGTGAAATCAATGTGCTATTGTGTTGTAATCATTCTCTACTACTTATCAATCATACTCTGAGATCGTTTGCTAGGTTTTTTATCCTCCGAATCAGTAGAGGGTTTTCCTGAGGTATATCCTGTGTTCTATGGTTTGGTTTATGTATTTGGATTATTGATGAGGTTTATATGCACTGTTATTATGGATTAAAGTTTTAAAGTTCAAGTTTCTTCACATTTTGCTCAATCACTAACATGGTATCAGAGCAAGGGCGTACAAGAGCTTAGTTTGCGCAAGCAACTAAAGCCTACATGGTCTTGAGAAGTATTGAGCAAAGAGCTTGGAGCCATGGCATCGATCTCCATCCAACCGGAAGACCAATTTGAAGATACTTCCAAATTGAAGGCAAGAGTGTGAATCATTATTGGGGAGAATGATCTAGATGTTTATTTGACCTCAGTGAGTGAGGACTCTTTATGCAGGGAGAATTAAAGAGAAAATCAATATGCACAATTTTCGTCACTTTTCAGGAGACAAATTTCATGGAGACATTTTGATCAATATGGGAGGAATCAGACAAAACAGTTGAAAACCCACTTCCAAAATGGGATGATTTAGCTTAATCCTGAGAATATTTCAAAAATACGCAACTGTGTGAGAGATACTATCAGGTATTTGAAGATGAAATTCTTAGAATTCGTGTTATGGTCGTTTTCCCAAAGTTGACCAATTAATGGAACAACCCCAAGAACTTTGAGTTGGATATTATCATTATTCAATGGATTTTGTGTATAATGAGAGCCTCATAGAGTTGAGATCTCATCCAAAGAGGAGGATGATCGTTGGAAGGAGTTTTCTTTAAAAGAAGAACATTCACTTCAGGTTGCATGGGATCCAGTTTCTCCAGGCAGAGATTTGCTACCTCCTGCATGCACTCAAATTTGCAAAGAGATCAAGACCGAGGGACTGCAGTAATTTCCACAAGGAAGCAAAGATCAAGAGGAGCATGCAAAACAATAAAAAGATAAGTACCCAATTTTTTTATTATATGCAATTTAGATCCATATGTTTTTGAATGTTTTCATTACAGTCATATAAAGGATGCATGATTGTTCATAAGATATGAATATAGAGCATGCATGACTATTTCATAAATATATGAATATAGAGTTGCATGCTTGTTTCATAAATATAGAGCTGCATGATTGATTCATGAGATATGAATGTTGGACATGATTGATGAATGTTGTGCTGCATGATTGTTTAATTATCATATGCTTTTATAAAATCAGATTATGTTTTATTACAATCTGTATTCCTGGATTTGGAATTGTGTTTAGCTTATACATTGTTGTTCCTATCTTTATTGGAATGTTATCAATCTCATGAGTCCAAATTTTGTGAGATGATATAAGGACTATTGAAAGACTTATGTAGGACTGATATAAGGCTGAAAATATCATTCATAATACATGAGATGTAGGGCAGCATGATTGTTTCATAAACTACGAACATAAGACTACATGATTGGCTAGATATAGGGCTTCATGCTTACCTCGTGATATATGAACATGGGGCTGTATATTTCTTTCATAAAATGAATTTTTGGACTGATATAGGACTTCTATAGGGCTGCATATTAGTACATAAGATTATAATGGGTTATGATAAATTGGTTGGTCAATACCTGTACATAACTAGGGAAAATTAATATGCCCTTACCTACAACTAAACAAGGACATGAATGTGGAGTCTTTCTGATGGCTGATACTGAAAGAGAACAATTCAGGAGGTTCCTATGTTTCTTGGGAAGCAGACAAAATAGATGGATTAATTATATTCTGATAGATGTGAAGACTCCTAAAGATATTCTATCTTATTTAGATTCATGTGTCAAATAAGAGCTTCATATATAGATGAGCATAAATCTCCATGATGGAGGACCCATATTATGATTCTCACATTTACATGGTGAGAGGGAGTTGCTAGTCTCACTAGATTTTGAAGAACCAGTGTAACTAGTTGATGTACCTCCTATAAAAAGGAGATATGGATGATGCTCATATTCATAAAGAAGATGAAAACTGTATTCAAGAATCTTGTTATGATTCTTATGATTAGTGGTGTGACAGTCACCAAACAAATATTTTCCTCAGTTAAGGAAAAATGTGTAGTAAAAGAGCCTCAAGAGTTTCAGGATGATGGAATACAAATCCATGGCCACACATATGAAGGTAAATATGAAATTTTATAATTCTTATTTCATATTTGGAGGATCTCAAGTCAGTTGAGATATATCCGGTTAGTCACAGGTCCTAGGATCTGTTATGTGCTTTGTAGTTTGTACATAGACATGTACAAAGCATGTGTTGTGGTACCTACTTGGTACAAGTGTATGTGGACTCATATATGTCTTGATCAGTAAAAGAGCATTTTAAATATATATGAAATCTGACTAATATAGTGATCGAGGAAGATCACATATGTTGCTCTAGATAAAGCATGTTGAAAAGCAGTAAATCTTTTGAGGGTTCTAGTCAGTTATATTCGAGACATGGTACATATCCATATATGAGCAACATTGCCAACATTCTTATTAATCTTCTGTCCGGGACAAGATTGGTATAGTACATAATAACTCCTCTAGTTGAAGAGGAAGTATTGATGTGTCTTCATAGGCAACATCAGATAAATTCCCTGCCAGTTAGTCATCGTACATTACTTAGGCAACCAAGGGATGTGATAGCTTGTGGAGAGAATCCACATGAGAAGAGACATGGTCAAAAGTATCAGAGACTATTTATAGTCTGGACTATATTCAAGAATAGTTAAAACCCCTCAGAGAGGTAGTTGGGGTGCTACAAATATAAAGAGAAGGATCACTGAGAAAGTGATCATGACTTGAAGAACATCACAGAGAATGGCAAGATCACAAAAAACTTCTCCAGATAACAGAAGATTCAAGAAGTCAACAAATGTTGAAGAGTGAAAGAAAATATAAGTCTTCTACATGTTATTACACATTTGTTGTATAGTGTTGTATGTGATGGATTTAAAAAATCCATGGAGAAACTTTATTCTGAATTGGATCCAGATGATGCTACTTTGTGTAAGTAGCTGGTTGGTCTTTGAGCACACATGTTGTATTTTATGCTTACTACTAAGCATATGTTTGAGTACCTTTGATGTACATTAGAATAGGATCTTTATTGTATTTGATACAGGGCAAACCTATTATTTGATTGTGTTATCCAGCTATTGTTTTAGCCTGAAATAAGCGATGTAATTTGAGGCTAGTACTACAAAATCTCAGTGTATTGCGGCTAGTACTACAGAAGAAAGATGTATGTATGAGAGTACTACAAAAGCAAAATTTGTTTTTCGGATAGTACTACATACTGAGGAGTTGTGTATGTTGGGAGGCTACCTACTAGGGTGAAATACTTGAGCCTACAGTCACTAGGTATTAATAGTCAAGTTTTCTTGAAAACCCTATATGTGTTTTATGATCAAACACATTCGAGATCAAGTTTTACTTCGTTGAAGTCATGGTCATGAGTTCCAGTACATAGGTACTGATGAGAAGATTGCAAATTTGTGACAAGCCTCTATTTGTGACGAAGTTTAAACACTTATGAGATAAAGCTTGGTATGGCATAGAATGTCTCCCTCATTGAGAGGGAGTGTTGAGATTACAGCATCGGGAGTCATTCTCCAGTCTTGTGAGTAATATCAAGACAACAGACTTGTGTAGTCCTACAAATATCCTCATATGATTGAGATGGACAGTAGACTTGTGTAGTCCTACAAATATTCTCATGTGATTGAGGTGGCAATGTTGTAAAGTCTTGTGAGTAATATCAAGATAGTAGGCTTGTGTAGTCCTACGAATATCCTCATATGATTGAGGTGGACAGTAGGCTTTTGTAGTCCTACGAATATCCTCATGTTGTGAGCTGGTGTACTTTATTATGTAAAGTAGATATACTATGTGATGTATGGCTAGTCATGGTCAATAGGTGCTACAAGTCTCCTTTAGGGATTAGCTACCCCTAGAGTGATTTACTTTAGCATATGACTATATGACCTGGGGAAATACATATGATCATAGGTTTGGAAATGAGTATGATATGATTAATTAATGAAAACACACATGGACCATGCAGAGATATTTAATATAAGCACATAGATAGAGAGAGAATTTGAATTGTAGTTATGGTAAACAAGTTCAATTAATTAAGGGTTCAACTCCTTAATTTATGCAAATGGTTATTGGAAATAAACACTGATGGAGTTGCACTAGTTCTGTTCAGTTGCATTCATTTTTGTTCAGTTACATTCAGTTCAACTCAGTTAACTACTCATTTAGAGTTAGTTAATTAATGGAAGGCGCATATCTTCATGTGGAAGATAATTATGGAGTGATAGCTTGACACCAAATCAATATGGGGTGCATGATTAAAGATGAATAAGTGTTCTAAGTGTTAACAAGTTGTTGCTACATGAAACCATTCTATTTTTTGTTGTAAAACCTAATTTGACTTGTTATTAAAGGGCTATGCACTTGGCAAGTTAGATACGGTGTTCCATTCGATCTCCTCTCTTTGGTGCTCTAGGTGAAATCAATTTGCTATTGCGTTGTAATCATTCTCTGCTACTTATCAATCATACTCTAAGATCGTTTGTTGGGTTTTTTATCCTCTGAATCAGTAGAGGGTTTTCCCAGGGTATATCCTGTGTTCTATGGTTTGGTTTATGTCTTTGGATTATTGATGAGATTTATATGCATCGTTATTATGGATTAAAGTTTTAAAGCTCAAGTTTCTTCATATTTTGCTTAATCACTAACATTTTTCTCTTTGTACAACTTGCTTACTAGGTCAACGCCATGTCTATAGAGTGCCCTTGTATTTGAAGTAGGGTATATCCTTATGTCTTGAGCTTTGAACTTCTTTCCATAAACCCATCACTTATTGATGATTTTGGAATAATCTTTTGTCCCAGTAAATTCTCCCACCCATGCATTGGTCATGTATACCTACACTTCGAGAAATTCGTAGTATGTTTTTAGGTTGTCGACTTCAAATGAAGCTATGCACCTACCTTTATCATTTATCATATTTTTCATGTTAATGTTGGTATGATTGATAATCCATCTAATCATATCAGCACATAAAACCATAGTAGGCTTGTTAGCTACAATGTGCAGCTATGATCCCCAAACATTTACTTTGGTGGTGGCATCTTACTCTTCTTCATCAGTTGCATTATTAGGTCCGGGGGTCCATATTTCTTCTTTATACAATTATAAAAGTTCTCTAGATTATGAGGCATGTTAAAGTGAAACTAGAATTGTATGAGTATATTGATCTCAATAGCTCCATGTAAGTACTATCTGACTTGGCCTTCTTGGATTTTATTTTCTTTGGATTGTAGCCATATATATAGTCCTAGAATTCACCCATTTTAAACAACACAACATGTTAGTAACGTTAGGTAATTTTTTCTTAAAAAAATCATGTTGAAATTAGAACGACCCCCTCCCCTCCCCCCCGCTTTGTGTCGAGCAAGCTAGACAATAGAGGTAGTTGCAGGGATTGGATTTCTGATATGCAATGTGGATTAAAAAATGGGGCCTCACTTTGTCTTTCAAGCAATATTTTCCTTCGAAATATATGATAATCACATTGCTCAGTAAAGTCAACCTTTGTTGGATAATGACTAGTAATAAGAAACTATAGCTCACATTTGGATTAAAGAATAACTTTCATTTAGCTCTTTGCATGAATCAATAGAATTTGAAAGGAATAGTGCTCCTATTAGTCCACAATACAAGTATTCAGAACAAAAGGAGTGGGAATCAATAGGGGATATGGAGTCAGAATGATATGTTTGGGGTGGATTTTATGTTGAAGACAACAACTATATAACAAGGACTACCTCTATTTGAAGTTATTTAAATATAAATAAATGAGGCAACCATTTTGAATTACAATATGAGAAATTATGTAGTTCAAGAATTAAGCAACGTAGTGGAGTAGTGAAGGCTTCAGGTGCTTGATAAAAATGGGTTTGATAATTTTCTAGTCCCTTGCAACTTTGAACACTAACGATGCATGGCCTTCTTCCCTCTTGGATCTCCTTTTAATTTGAACTCTATACTTCCTTCAAAATTCCTTGTTGAAAATGCTAAGGCAATGGTGTTTAGTTGAAAAGCCTATGTATTTTAAATAGGCATGGTGAGGCCCATCTGCTGCTTTGAATTCTAATGTGGGAAAATATATATGCATGAGTTAAAATAATTCAATGACAATATCACATTTGTAATTCACAAGATTGTGTGATAGGGGTTGTAAGTGAAAAATTCAAAAAAATGGAAGGAATGGATGAACTATTGGGGTCTTGTTGATGTATTTGTAACTTCGGAATGTATTCATCTATGTATCTTATGTATTGTAACCCGATGTTTATTCTGGGATATATCTATAATATAATTGAGTCATATTGTCATGCCCCGATGTTCTGATCGGGAGGATCAATAATGTAAACAAGTCATGTCAAGTCATAGTGAGTAACCCTCCGATTGTCTAAGGGTTAAAGTCCCTGCAATTTTGGGGCACTAGGGTTATTAGACTCTCCTAGTAGAGGTCGGCCCTGGTAGGGTTTTAGTCATGTCGGAATTAGTATAAATAGAGAACTAGAGTCTCTATTTATCACACAAATCACACACACTCAAGTGTAGCGCATAGTTGAGGAAGGAGAAGACACTGGGGCTAGTCAAGAAGAAGATTAGGGTGATTCCATGAAGATGGGTAACACTTTTTGGCCAAATTTGGCGATGAAAACCTGATTTTTTACTCATGTGCTAGATAGAAGCCCTCAAAACGCATATATGCCATGTGAATTTTGACTTGCAGTAAAAAAACAAATTGTAGAATATTATGTGGCTTCATAGTGATATTTTTTTAAAAATATTTTGATGTCATTTAATGTGTGAATTTTTGCATTTAATGAACTGTGTGACCTTAAAAATTTGAAGAAGCTAATAAGTGGCTCGTGTCCACATAGAGTAATTCAATCTTGCATTAATAATTTAAAAAAAATAAATATATGAGCATGATCTACATAAAATGCAGTGTGATGTGCATATTTTTTTGTTAATTTTTTTCGCATTATACAATTATTTATTATTTTTCGAAAGTGACCACATTCGATTTCAGCATCGTTTTAAACACATATTTGTCCACATAAAGGAATTTTTTTTCTATTTTTTCAAAAATTGAAAAACTAAAGATACCCTTTTGAAGAGGACACGTCGATATGTAATGTGTGCATTTTTAAGAATTTTTTGGCTGTGTATTTTTAACTCTGCGGATTTTTCTTTGAGTTGCTTCGAAGTTGCAGTGTGGTTTTCTAAGTATAAGTTTTAGAAGTTATTAAAAAATAAATTTCATATGAATGCCAAAATGCGTGTATGATATCTCAATGGATAGAAGATTCGTTGGTGAATTTATCGGTATCAACTCCGCTTAGTTATGTGCTAGGAATGGTAGGGTTTACACCTATGCAAGGCACATGAAAATTTTCATTTGCTTGAATGTGGGCTAAGTCTATTTTTTTAATCCCTCGACCGAGCTATTTAAATACCTTGGTCGAGGTCTTAACAAAACCTCGACCGAGGGTTTGTAAAGCCCTCGACCGAGGGTTTAACAAACCCTCGGTCAAGGTTTTGTTAAGACCTTGACCGAGGTATTAGCTTGGTCGAGGTCCTAGTAAACTCCTTTGGACCAAAAGCCCGGGAGTGAATTCAAACATTAATGACACTCCAACTACAAAAATTTATGACACCCCAACCATCTTTCCCACCCGAATTTTTTATAAAACTCTATATAAACATAACTCTATCCTTCAAAATTGCATAATTTCTTTGAAAAAATGTTTGTTTTGTAATACAAATTTAGCATTGTAGATTGTTTTGT
>LPNX010553674.1:2950-81238 GCA_001517045.1 Pseudotsuga menziesii
AAATCAGCAAAGAGGATCCTCATCTTTGTTCAGGGAACAAGGACAAATGGGATTTTCTATAAAGCCAATTCTGACCTTGAGTTAATTGGTTTTACTGACAGTGATTGGACAGGTGATAGCACTGACAGGAAGTCCACTTCAGGTTATGTGTTCATGCTTGCAGAAGGGCCAATCAGCTGGTCAAGCAAGAAACAGAGTGCCATTGCACTCTCATCTACAGAAGCTGAGTACAGAGGAGTTGTCAATGCAGCAACTCAGTGTTTATGGTTGCAGGGTTTACTTGGAGAGTGTGGTTTCGAACCTGAGTACTCAACTACCATCTACTGTGATAACCAGAGTACCATTCGAATCTGCAAAGATCCAGTTCAGAAGTAGAGAACCAGACACATTGAGATTCACATGCACTACATCAGAGAGCTTGTGCATGATGGCACCATTCACCTACTCTTCTGTTCATCTTCAGAACAAGTAGCTGATATCTTCACCAAAGAATTTTGTTAGAAGACCCTCAGCAATCTCAAATCACTGCTGGGGATTGCTGATCATGCTGTCAAAGCATGAGTGGAGACAAGATTCTACAATTTTGTTTTACAGTCCATGTTTAAGGGAGGATTTTCCCAAGTTGGTTTTGCCTCTTTCCTTGGTTCATATGGACATTGCAGTATGTAAAGGGTGACTAAGCCTTGTTGCTAGGCCCTATATTTTGATTTATTACTCATAAAGTCAGGCTTAAGGGGGGGTGTTAGAATAATCAACCCATAGTATTTACCCACTTAGACATTAATTCATTTATTTTGTCTTATTTGCCTAGTCCATGAGTCCCACCATGTGCAAGTTGCTAATTGCCTATCCATAGAGGTCAAACTTGCCATTATTGACTCATGTAGCACTTGGGAAAGCCTTAGGAATCAAATCTGCTTTATTCCTAGCCTCCTAGGTGCCCATCTACTTTTTCTGCTTTATTCCCTGTTTTTTCAGTGTTTTAAGGCACATAGGAAAGCAAGACCAGGTGAGGTGAATCAGCTTTGTTGCCTCTTCCTCCTCCACTCTTTCCTCCATGCAAAAGCATGTATGAGCTGCCATTTGACCACTCTTTAGCTTTCCTATGCGCCCTTGATAATTTGTGGGGTCCTTGATAGATTTGGGATCAGCTTTTTACACCTATGGGGGATTTGCCTATTTTGGGTAAGCCTGCTTTATGCTATATTTGGATGATTCCTTATGCATTCAATTTGCTCATGTATTCTATATATTCAGCAGCCTATGTTATTACAGGGTTGGCTATTGTACACTCAGTTAATATAATTTTGTGTTACAGCTCCATATTCAGTCTCCATTGTTGATAATTTTGCATGATAAATTGTTAATTTTTGTGGGTGAAATTAATCTATTGCAGGCCTGAATTTCTACAATCATCAGCATTGCAATAGTTCACAACAAGATAGTGGGGAAATGACACTATTTCTTCATTGTTCAACATTTTTACGTGAATTATTTTGGGTATTTCGACCTGAGAGTATTATTAATGTCAATTACATATCATATACATCATAACTTAATATAATTGGCATTATAATATTCCCCAAAGAGATCAATAGCTCACCCAAAGTGCAATCCCTCCATTTGCATGAATATGGTGTAAAAACTGGAAATAGTTGAGAGAGAGTGCTACAATAGAATAATCCACTTTATTTAATGTTTATTACACCTAAAAACAAGACTCCATTAAATCTCCATAAAATATTTTAGTGTCCTTTCTAAACACCAACTAGGATGGGAATCTTTCACCCTCGAAATTGGCTTAAGGAAGAAAACTAGTCATCCAATAGCTCTCACAATTCACGAATGAAAATTTCACAAATGAGAAAAATATTATTCTCATGAATTATCCCTATATTTTATAAACATTATTAGTATTATAATGTTCCAAATCCATCCATAAACCAAATCCAAGTCGAATTTGTGTGGCTGCTCATGCTATTGCATGTGGCCTCTCTCTTCACCTTCCATCTTCTCCAAAATTTGAGTATGAGCCTCTTGGCCTTATCAAACTCCCAAATTCGACCTCTAATATGCTCTATTCAGTCCTGACATGTCAATATGTTATTATTTCATCCTTAATATCTGATATGTGTCGTAACTTTCATATAATTTCCATCATTGGTGTCATAGATGTCATAAATGTAAGAGGAATCTTGACAAGTGTCCATGAAACTCCCATTTGGCTCTTCCTCTGCCATGTAAGTTAAAATTAATCCCAAATTAGACCTATTAAGTATATGTACAAGTATATTAACCTTATAATCCATCCAGAAACATTAGAATTCCCATATATTCGAATTTGCAAGAGAAAGACACCATTTAACATCGGAATTCTAGCTAGTGTGGGCCCCATAGTCTCCATGTGTCTTCATGCTCCATTGCCACTTCCATTTTATATTGTATTTATTTAAGAATCTAAATTATTAAATATTTATCCCCTTCTAATTTCTAAATATCATTTACTATCCCCTATATTCCAAATCTCAAAGCTTCCACCCCCAACCTAGGAAACTAGTGATTTTCCTCCTTGGAAATTATTTGACTTTTAGCATCCCTTTGACAACTTTCATGAATATGAAAAATGTGATTTTTCCATTGTGACCCAATGAAAAATTTGGGACATTACAAATCCTCCCTTCCCAATATTGCTTGTCCTCAAGCAATTTCAAACATGGTTGTTGAAGAACCTGCTTTCTGTATGATTCTTTGAAGTTTCCGCTGAGCTGCCCACCTTGAGTCTTTGAGATTTTATGAATATTTCAGAGAGAAAAAACCATGATTTCTGATTAACATAACCTTATTAAGTGGGGAATCCATCTCCCATACTTCTTGTTTCCCAAATAATTTGAAATAAATGGGACTAAAAACTATACCAGGGCCCCATTGTTTGCATTGCCCTCCAATAATTAATAGTGCTCTCCAATCCATACCATTCGGAAAGAGAATTCATGGATCCCATTTTATTGTATTCATTCTTCCAGGAATCATGAGTGCATAATATATATCATCAAATTATATAACAACATAATAATAATGTACATCAAGGAGGTGCCTCACCAAGAAATCATGAAAGTGCTTATGCCTCCCAGTGAGTAGACTACCATTTTCCAAGTGCATACATGCTTCAAGTGACCAATCAAATATGCTACAATGACATAGGTGAGGATCCCATGTCCTATGATCCTGCTCCCAAATAATGTAATATGCATCAAAATAATAATCATCCATTTTTTTGTTTCATCCAAGAAGTGAATGAAGAACCTCCACCAAAATATGAACCAAATAAGGAGCAAATAAAACACTAAGACTTCAAGTGTCTCAAAGAAGTCTCATCAATACACCCATGAATACATATATCATAATGAAATAAAATAGAATGTTTCTGCCAATAACAATTTTCCTCAATCATATCCCTCTTCACCCAAGTGTTGGATGAAGTTCCTTCAACATCAAATGAACCAAGTGTTGAGCAAGAAAAACCATGAGTCTTCAAGTGACTCAAAGGAACATCATAGGTGCACCCATGTAGATGTGTATAATAATAATGTAAAAAAGGATGCTTATGCAAATTTAAATAATATGGTTCTCTAACAATTCCATAATCAAAAGGATAAATATAATTTCCATGCTCTTCATGTGGCACCATCAAAAATAAACCTTTCAACCATACTTCATTAGGATGACTGTTGCAAAATTTAGAAGTGTAGGATTTAAAAGAAAGAATCAACTCACCCAAATGATCAGTAAGTGAAAAATTGTCATAATGTGAAGTATCCATAGGGGTATGATTATTCACCTCCCTAGAAAATGCAAAAAATTCCTCATGGGTTGGTTCCAAGGTGGTGGAATTATGCACTTCTTCAAACATTGTGTAACCATTTTTAAGAGGCAACTCAAGTTCCTCTTCCACCATTACTAGTGATTGGATATCATCACTATCATCCTAAAGAACATCAAGAACCTAAAAATTTTCATGTTTCTCATGATCCATCATGTCATGAGAATCATCCAAGCAATCTACCTTACGAAAATTTGAAACATCAGAGTAAAAACAAGTGTCTTGCAACTTTTCAAGAAGTTGCTCATTTTGAATCGTGAGCTTATCAATAACTTCATTATTATTCAAGTAGGATTCATGTAACCATTCAATAAGCTCAATGACATTTTTTCTATAAAAAATCAAAGACATGAAATTACCTTTCATGTTTCACATTGCTCTTTAAATCTTTTCCATGTCTTCAAGGAATGATGGATCCTCTAAGGAAGTAGCTCTCCAAGAATAATTTGATACCAATGCTTGAGTTTCGTGGAGTATTATAAGGACCTCTTGGATATTATTTTCATTTATATTTAAGTACCCTTCAATAAAATTAGGCTCTTGCTAATGAACCTCCTCATCTTCTTCCTTCCTGCTTGGACCAACTTCATGAAGCTCAAGTGGTGATGGGGAAGTTGATCTTGTTTCTTCTTCAACTGCTACAAGGTCTTGATTTTCATGTTTAATGGAATTTTGGATTTCAGAAACAATTTCAAAAGTGATATCTATGTCACCAACATAGAGGTGTCAGAACCCATCAGTAGGTACTCCTTCATAGTTCAAGAATCCATCATTATATTCTCTTTGTTTCATTTCCAAGGTAGCATGTGTCTCAAAATTATCTTCAGTATTTCCAATAAAAACTTCTTCATACTCATGTGATGTCTCTTCATATTTTTTAGAGTCACTTGGGAGTGAATTTCTATCATATTCAAGTGCTACTTCTTCTATTAAACCTATTTCAGAACTAGGTGGTTCATGGGTCTCCTTCTTTTGCTCCTTCAAGCAAGCTGATGCATTTTTCCCCTTGGTTTTCTTAAAATCAATATATTTTTCCCAACCTTGGATATCCATAAATGTGAATCATTTAATAATATTATTGGTAATGTATTAAAGGATAGGTTCCATTATTTTTATTATCTCTACACCATCATATGAGGTTCTCTTTTCATCCCTAGTCATAGTTTCCCCAAAAAATTGCCTTCTTCTCAAACTTTTTCTTCCCTCTTTAGCAAAAGAAATTTTGGTTTAAATATATAATTGTGGTCCCTGAATTATTGTCCTCATAAATATCAGATTACATAATGTGCCAATATCATGCTTTGATAACACTGTAATGTCCCTTTTTTGGAATTTTATTAAATGACCAATTATTTCACTTTTTTCCCCAATTCTGACCTTAACTAGTTTTGATGGCTAGACCTCCAAATTGACCCAAATGATTAAAATTTTTATCTGAAGGTACATAAATGATAATATAAATTAAATATTATTCTCATGTATGTTTTGTGACCTACCAATTACTTCTGCAAACTTGTTTAATGTTCTGTTTAAAGTAGGAGTCTTTACTAGCAAATTGGGGCTCCGATTCCCCCTGGGTAATTGCCGGAAATGGCTTCACAAATGATCCCAAAGTCACTTGAATTTATGAAAAGAGGATGGGTATGTGTAAGGAACCTTTTAAAATTCTCATATGCATCATGGTTCAGTTTATACATGCTTTTATGACTCTTTCCAAAAAAACTCCCAAGTCACAATTTCGACCCTTGGGGAAAATGCACCAAATCTTCTCCCAATGCAATAAAAAAGAGTAAAATGGTTTCCAATGCTTAAGTAATGAACATGAGACTTGAAATAAAAATTAATTACATTCCATCCACCATAAATTTATTATATATATATTCCTCCATTCAAAATAATAAGCATTACCATGACATATATCAAACTAGAGTGGAAATGGTCATTGTTTGCTTATCAAAAGTCATTTTGGCATAAAAATATTGGGAAATTAAAATTTAAAATTTATTAGAATGAATAAAATATAATATTTAACTTATTACAATAATAAATGGACAATGAAAGTCTCTCCCAATTCTAAATCATTATCATTTCAATGGTTCACAACAAGATAGTGGGGAAATGACACTATTTCTCCATTGTTCAACATTTTTACATGAATTCTTTTGGGTATTTAGACCTAATATTATTATTAAATTCAAATAAATATCATATAAATAATAAAATAATATAATTTGGATTATAATATTTCCCAAAGAGATCAATAGCTCACCCAAAGCGCAATCCCTCCATTTGCATGAATATGGTGTAAAAAATGGAAATAGTTGAGAGAGAGTGTTGAAATAGAAGAATCCACATGATTTAATGTATCTTAAACCTGAAAATAAGACTCCATTAAAGCTCCATGAAATACATGAGTGGCATTTCTAAAAACCAACTAGGATGGGAATCTTTCACCCTCGAAATTGGCTTAAGCAAGAAAACTAGTCATCCACTAGCTCTCACAATTCACAAATGAGAAAAAGATTCTTCTCATGGATTATACCTGTATTTTATAAAAAATATGAGTATTATAAGGTTTCAAATCTATCCATAAACCAAATCCAAGTCGAATTGGTGTGGCTGCTCATGCTATGCCATGTGGCCTCTCTCTTCACCTTCCCTCTTCTCTGAAATTTGAGTAGGAGCCTCTTGGCCTTCTCCAACTCCCAAATTAGACCTCTAAGATTCTCTATTAAGTATTGACATGTAACTATATTATTATTTTAGGCTTCATATCTTAATTATTTCATAACTATCATAGAATCTTCATCATTGGTGTCATAGATGTCATAAATGTAAGGGGAATCTAGCCAAGTGTCCATGAAACTCCCATTTGGCTCTTCCTCTCCCATGTAAGTTACAATTCATCCTAAATTAGACCTATGAAGTATATGGAAAATTATATTAACCTTATAATCCATCAAAAACATTAGGCTTCCCATATATTCAAAATTTGCAAGAGAAATATACCATTTAACATGGGAGTTCTAGCTAGTGTTGGCCCCATAGTCTCCATGTGTCTTCATGCTCCATCACCACTTCCATTTTATATTTTATTTATTTAATAAGATAAATTATTAAATATTTATCTCCTTCTAATGTATAAACATCATTTATTATCCCCTTTATTCCAAATCTCAAAGCTTCCACCCCCAACCTAGGAAACTAGTGATTTTCCTCCTTGGCAATTATTTGGCTTTTAGCATCCCTTTGACAACTTTCATGAATATGTAAAATGTGATTTTTCCATTGTGACCCAATGAAAAATTTCAGACATTACATAGTGTGGGTACTCATTGGATGAAGAATAAAATTTCGCATTAAACAAGATCTCCCAATTGAAATTTGAGTAAAAACACAGGGAGATATGTCGAAAATACAAACAAAAAAAGTAGTTTTTTTTATGACAAATATGTCAATTCAACCATTATGGTTGACTCATTTTATTGGAATTCTATTGGTTCTTGAATTCCAACTAACAAGAACTTATTGTTGGCGTGTTTTCTTATATGGCCCACTTTAGACCCCAAATTACCTCTAATGTCTATGTTATTCCCCAATATGGTTACCAAATTTGTTATTAGATAAATTTACTCAAGAAGACTCAAGCAAGATCTCCCTAGTCCAAGTGGATCTAGAAAAAATCAAGTACAGAATACAATCTACTTTCCTATATCAATAGAGATGAAAATTAATAATATATATCACTTACCCGAGGTCTGCAAATCTTTTTCCTCTTTGTTGATCCAAACTTTAGAACTCTCAGATCTCCAGCTGAAAAACCCTATAGAGAAAATGGAAACAAGAAAACAATACAAGCATATCTAGATATGAATTGATCTAAGCTAACAGTTAAGGAATAAATCTCTAAACATTATCAACACAACAACATTTATGGTAAGAGTTTATATTACTGTAATAATAGGAAATACATAGAATTACATAGAGAAGAATGTCACAACCTAAGACTTAACATTGTAACCTTCCACCCAACAATCCAAGGCAAGCCTCCAAAGAATGATGGTATGCCTCCCAAAGTATGATATTTTTCCTCCCAAATGAGGATAGGGATCACCTAGAAATTCCACCATCATAAGAGTACCATAGTCCTTCCTCTCTTAAAAATGGAGAGAGGGTTCAAAAATATAAGGCTAAATGGATAGAGGAAGTTGAATATTAAGAGGAGAGGTCTAAGGGATCCTCTGATTAGGTTAGGGAACCAAATTTTACCTCACCTAGAATCTAGGTATGACCGTCCACCTCATCTACCATCGAGAAGGGCCTCGAAGCTTCAAATTTTTTCCTCTAAATACCACTGGCGCACACTGCAGTAAAGACAAAGTGCCAAAGGAGGGTTGGTGCACCTTGAAAGAAGGGAAAGAGTGCCATTGGCACACCCTATCATGGTAAAAGGAGTTCCAACAAGGGTCTAGTGCACCTTGCGTTGAGAGGAAGAGTGCCAACCTACTTGGAGGAGAAAAAAGGGCTAGGAACAACCTCACTTTCAATGCACTTTATCTAAGGGAACTTTAAGGATTAGGCACAAGGTTGACACATGGCTCAAGATGATGAGATTTTTGTGAAACACCCTAAATGATGGGATATTTCACTTATGGGTAGGTGCTTCAAGGTATAAACACTTGCATTTAGTTCTAAAATCATTTTTTTGACATCAATGCCTTGGCACACCAAACCCTATATTTAGCCCATATCCAACTCTTGGGACAACAAAGTATGATCAATAGGGCCCCTCTCATTTGTAGAAATAACAACTCCAATGCTATGAGAAAATATTCTAAGAAGAAACACTAGAAATAGATCTTGCTACTAAGATAATTCTCACAAGCACACACATGAAAAATAGAGAAAAGAAAAGAGATTGAATCACATGAATGAAGAGATGAATATTGGAGTGTATCCTTCCATTGAATAATGAGGAATAATAGTGTACATAATAGTACATCCCTCATAGGTAAAATTGAGTTGTATTGGAGACAAATCATTAAGATCATAAAGCCTATACTTACCAAATATGATAAACCCCCATAGGTGGGTAAATCACTTCCCAAATCAGTCAAGGACCTCACGAATTAGAAAAATAATGAGTTATTTTTCAATATGGATGGAAAATCATGCTAATCCTACAAAATTGAGATAAAATCATGGAGGATGGGTTGACAACAAAAGATAGCAGTTTACTAGTTGACTAGTTTTACCTTATCCACATAAAAGCTGGATAAAAGAAGAATAAGGAAGAATATGTAGGAAAGTGTATTTACTAATTATGGCAATCAATAAAGTGGACATGATTAATCTAGAATCAATATTAAAGCATTCCTTAGGTATATATGGCAAGTTTTGACTATGTAGTGCAAGTGGATTCCAACTATCCAAGCTAGTGGGTAGGAAATTAATCAAAATTGATTAAATATTTTATCCTTAGTTATGAAATGGGTTTATTATAATCCAATAATCCCCTTTAAGTCTGAATTTATGATGATATATTGGTGTATATAGGCCCAACAACAAGGCTATGGTCACCCTTTACAATTATTCATGTCTAGAAAAGTGAGGAAAGAGGCAAAACCACATGGGGAAAATACTCCCTCAAGAGAGAACAAGGCGCAAAATTTGAAATCACATGTACTCAGTAGGTATTTATATTCACTTTAATGAGTTTAATGAACTTCTTCTTGGTGAAATACTTGATGAATAAATCATGAACTCCATGATCATGTGCTAGAGTGTATAATCTGCAAGAAATAAGTGGAGAGAATCCTGGAATATCATAAACTGATGAAGTAGGGTCATTATATGAATTATTATTTCTGCTGTCAAACTATGATATGAAAACAAAATATGAAATGGAAAATAGATATGTGCATACTCCTTCCCCAAAAGTACAAAAATTAATACAATTTGTTACACACTCAATTCCCTAAATAGCTGCAAAATTGTGATGTGAATCACATGTTATTCTTCCAATATGATGTAGAACCTTCCTAGATCTGATATGAGGTTGATAAAACTATGATATATCAGAAAAATTAACATATGGAATGGAAAATACAAAGGCTTCGGTAACTCCATGAGGATATAGAGATAGACTAGGAAAACTATGAGGAATTGACGAAAACTGATAAGTGTAAAAATATGAATTATGAATGAAATTGAGATCTGAAACATAAGTATTTAGAAAATATCCAAACATGTGTAATATCAGTAAAAATATGACTAAGGTCATGAATAACAAACCAGTGAAAGATAAGAAATACTTCAAACCATGTAATATAAATAACATTGCATAAGAGACCGATGATGAATCAACTAGTGAACTTGGGGTTTGTATAGTATTATGATTATTTAGAGGTATGGTATATGGAATGAATGGTGGTATGAATGATTTCATGACATGTATATCAGTCTGAAAACATTTTTATAAATCAGAATTATGGAGTGAGGAAGAGCTGCTTAAAGACAAGTCACGATCTAGTGAAAAGTCACAATTATTGAGAGATGAATCTAGGAGACTTATAGGTGTATTATCAAAGAAAGGATATGTATTATTCTAAAATATCATAAAATTAATATAAATAATATACATGAGAAAATGATTTTACTCTGGAACTCAAGGCATAGTTTATATCACATTGGAACTGCACATTATGACATTGTTCTGAGGAATCAACAGGCTTCTCTAGCTCATTAGGAACTTTGATGTTGTGCTTGTCAAGAAGCTGAGGCATCATGTCCATATTATTCTTGAAACATTTATTCTCTAAATGAAATCAATTTCTGCAATAATAACACTTGGATGTGCTCCCTTTCTTCTTGACCTTCTTCATTGAATCTTCATCAGTGGGCTTCGAACTTTCATCTTCAATTTATGACTTTGGCTTCTTCTCTTTCACAATTTTTTTTCTTTGGATTTGGTATTATGTATTCCTTGAACTATGAGAGAATGATCCTTTCCCTTGGAATATTTAATAGAAACCATCTGGATCAATTTGTATTTCTCCTTTATTATTGTATTAAAGAAAGCACACAAAGAAGTGATTTTCCAATAAGAAACAACAAGCCTAGTAGCATGAAAAGTAGACACAAAAATGAGTATTTCAAACCCGATTTTGAAAGAATGGAAATGATTAATTAGTCATATTTATTCTCAATACCATAATTTTTTAGCATTAAAAAAATTTACTTGAATTTTGTGAAGAAACCCCTCAATAAAATCGAAACTACTTAGACTCATTGAGAATAAATCAATCTCCAATTGATTCGCTCTTAACTCATCTTGAAATCCAAAGAGAGAATAAAGTTTGGTCCATACTTGTTTTAGAGTAGTCAAACCATCTAGATGAAACATATACCGGGATAAACACAGAGGAAAATCAATCCATAGGCTTCATCCAACCTGTTATTCCACTTAGCTTTGTCAATAATAGAATTGGGCTCATTCTCTAAAGCTAGAGTAACTCTGTATAGTCCCTTACTACACAATAGAATTTTCATTTTTGGATTTCCATACATGATACTTGAAGGGAGTTAGGATCATAGAATAATAAAATTACATACTGATATGTTGATGCACTCAAGGATATACTCTTTGCAACTTGGAAAAACAAAACTAGGATAAAATCTTGTAATCTTAGATCGAGCTCTTCTTTAGAGAGGGATAGGAAACTGGATGCACTCCTCAACTCTGTAGAACTTGATAAAATTTGAATTATGATACCATGTAGAAATATCAGATCCAATTCTATGAGAAAATATAATATGAAGACGCACTGGAAAAATATCTTTCTACCAAGATAATTCTCACAAGCATACACAGGAAAAATAGAGAGAAGAAAATAGACTGAATCACATGATGAATAGATAATTATTGGAGTGTATCATTCCATTGAGTAATGATGAATAATAATGTACACAAATAATACATTCCTCTTAGGTAAAATAAATTTGTACTGGATACAACTCATCAATATCAGAAAGATAGACTCACTAAATATGATTAAGCCCCATAGGTGGATAAAGCTCTTCCCAAATCAGTCAAGGACCTTATGAATTAATGAAATCATGAGTAAGCTATCAAGATTGCTGGAAAAACATGCTAATCCTATAAAATGGAGATAAAATCATGGAGGATGGGTTGGAAGCAAAAGATAACAGTTTCCTAGTTGACTAGCTTTACCTTATCCACAGAAAAGCTGGATAAAAGAAGAAGAAGGTGTAATATTTAGGAAAGCACAGTTACTAACTATAACAGTTAATAAATTGGATAGGATCAACCTAGAATCAGGATTAAATAATTCCCGAGGTATACATGGCAAGTGTTGACTATGTAGTGCAAGTGGATGCCAACTATATAGGCTAGTGGGAAGGAAATGAATCAAAATTGATTAAATATTTTATCCTAAGTTATGAAATGGGTTTATTATATTCCCACATCATTATGAAGAGTAAAGTTCATGGTCAATTTTATTTAGACATGGGTGTCTCAAAGTGCAATTCTCAAGTGAGGTTACTCTTCCTCAATGCCCCAAACCCCTAATTCTATCCATTATCCTACTATATAACCCATTTTTTAATCAAGTGTGCATGTGTTATTATGTAGGGTTGGGTTCATGGAAAATTTACCTTATAGTTGGGTGCATCAAGGTGAAAATACTTGGATTGAATCCTTGAACCATTTATTAGCGGATTATACCATTTTTAATGTGCCAAACCATATAATGAAATTATTATTACAATATTTAGTTAATAATTCCATTTGGATGAGCTCCCTCACTCTCCTAAGAAAATGTCATGGCCCATACCCCTTAAAGATGCACATTTTAGGGGAATACCATGCTCATTTCCACTTAAAATAATTTATTTACAAAATGATCCTTCCTCTATACCCTTACGTTGCTCTTGGTGTCATGTCCCCACCCATAACTCTAACATGGATAGAGAAACATGAAGGATTGTTCTCAATTTCCCCTCCATGGAGAAATCATGGAATTCATACAAATATAAATGCATGTACATATGCATAACAAAAATAGACAATGAAATATAAATTTATTTCACACTGAACATGCATATATCAGTGTATTCATCACATGCATAATCGTGATAATCATGAGCGTTCAAACACAATAATAAATTAACAAGTGAATACTTCAATGAAGTTTCCCAAGCAATTGGATATGGAAGAGAAATGTTCCACCCAACCATAGGAAATATATCCAACACTTTATCTCTCTGCTAAGAGGTCACCATTGAGCCGAGCTATGTATCCACTAAGGAGAAACTACGTAGGATCACTCATAGCCATAGGAAACGTCGACCTGGTCATTTTGATACTTTGGTTTCTCCGATAACAACATCAATATCATGTACTCATGTTAATATAGTACAGAACTAGGTTTATCAATTGTATAGATAGACAATAAAGGAAAATGATAAGCCAGTGAGCTCAACCATAGAGCTACATGGATATTAATAGGTCTTAGCCATCCTTGGAACCCATAATACCTACCACATCCAACACAAGGAAGGTCCCTCCTCTGCTACATAGTCCCTTAGGCGCCCCTTCCCTCTAGTTCTCTTTAGGGTGGGCATAGAAAGGTCCAAGATACTATAAATTTAGAGATCTCTACCTACACTGGGCTTATTAAGCAATTCCAACCCCTGGTATCTCCTTGAATTCAATCCTATCTTGGATTTGTCATTTGCATTTGGTCACACTAAATTCAACAATGAAATTTAATTTTTAGGTTTCCAAATCAGGGTTTGTTATGGAGAAAAACTTCCTATGGCTTCGGGTGGACCACCACAAATAGTATGAAACTAGAAATCAATCCATTTCCATATGAAATAGAGATAGACAAGGATAACACTAAGGGATAAAAGGCATACCTTATCTGGATGGTTGTAGTAGATCCATGTTGAGATTTCAGTCACACTTGCACCTACATTTCATTCTCAACAACAATGAAACATACAAGCATGATAGATATTAAGTGTTAGAGCTACTCTAACAAACATAAATCCAATATGTATAAATCAAATCAACTACATCCATGGACAATAATATTCATATTTGCACACATACAATGGGCGAGAAATGGACATTTCTATCAATTGTAAATAATAGTATAATTGATAAAATCTATCGAAACCTCGTTGAAATTGAGAGACCAATTCCTCGACTTGGGAATCCACCACTTCAATCCTCCATATCAATGGCAAGATCACAAGACATATACAATATTAGGAACAACATCAAAGGATTCTCAAAGGACAATGAGATGCAGAATCAAGTATGCAAAAACGGGGCACAATTCCACTATAGTTTCCTTGTTGTCATCAATTCTCCTCCTCTAATGCATCCAAGAGGATCAATATATATCCCTTCAATAGAAATTGAAGGGTCGATTCAGAGCATTTCTAGGCATATGGAAGGCCAATAGTTAAGCCATTCGTTACTTGATGAGAAAAACCCTGAATATTTGATTTTTGGGAACATTTCCTGATGTACATGGGTCATAGTGGAGAAATATACATGGATACGTGGTATGTAAGCTTGTTGTTAGCACTCAAAATATAACCAAGGTTGTGAAAGGTAATCTTAAGGTAACAACAAAAACCACTTTAGAAAGAAACTGGTTTTTCTTTCCAAAGAGGGATCTCTCGGATATAAATTTAACAGGGCCAGATATTGAAGTCAATAATTTAAGTTATGAAGATGATTGAAACAACACATATAACCATTGGGAAATGGATTCAAATAGATAAAGATAATACAAAGCTTCATACACGAAATTCCAACAAAGGAAAGATAATCATTCAGTTACAGTCATTCATTGATTTTCAGGTGATAGGAGAGAAACATGAACAGTCCATCAATATAGAGCATCACAAGATGAATTCCATATCAACTTTAGAGGAAATATTTGTGAATATCTAAAACAATAGCTAGAGCATAACATGTATGAATTATGAAACTATTAAACACTACGTTCAGATATGAAAGAAAATAGAATGGAAGGTAAACACTTAGAAAACAATCACAGGGAAAAAAAGCACATACTGTAACATAAAAAACACATGAATATTTGAAGATCAACTAGCATTCAGTTCTATAATTTCATTCAAAAATCATAAGTTCTCAAAAAAATTGGTCCACGCTTATGGGTTCCAACCCCCAATACATCAACCAAATTCAAATATATACAAAAATAGTTTCTTCCCAAGAAGATAAATAACCAACAAATCTTCTAATAATAAGTTCTTTGTAACCATGTCCCTAATAACTAGGAATAATAATTACATGCTTTGATTGAAATAACAGATTGCTTGATTATAGCAAAATTAGTAACTGCAAGGTATCCTGAATAAACAACTTCACGAACTGCAACACATGTCTTCATGAATGTAGTATGTACTTAGTCTTTCCAAATTTCTCCACGACATTCCATTGTTCCACGTTTGGAGTGTCATATTCTGTCATCTCTCTTATTGAGACCTCCAAATCCACATAAGCTTCATAAGACACAGTAGGAAATCCTTTCTTAATAATTAAAAACCTATCCAATATCTCAAAGTCTTCTGTCAATTTTTCCACAATAACCTTTCTTGTTAACACTTTGACTAAATCTTGAAATTTGGAATGATCCATGCGATTCTGTACTAATAAGCTGTGATATTGCTCCTAGGAAAACAACCATCCTTCGTCATCCCAAAAAGGAGGAATACAATCATCAAATAAATCTTTAAAAACAATCCTGAAATCCTTTATTTGAGAAGACATTTTATTCACCTTATCCTGCACCACTTTCATGAGTCGATGTTTCTTGATAAACTTCTTTTCCCATAACACAATTGCTACTCTGTCTTTGATGCCAATGTCCTGTAAATTTTGATATGTTAAAGAATTCAAGAAATTCAAAGCATTGTGAGCAGTATTCAAAGGATTATTTTCCATAGTTTCATTGGCCAATTTCAATCTTTTAGTAGGTAAATTTACCAGTGCATTTTGATCATCAATAAAATTTAAATAATGCCTGAACCTGGTGACCTCTACAGACAAAGTATCCCAAATCAAATGTTTGGCTCCCTGTAAAGGAGCTTTTCCTATATTTCTTTCTTTAAATTCATTGAATTTTTTTTGTAATTGGATTTTATCATTCAATGCTTTATTCTTCTCTTCAATGCTCTTAGCAAATTCTGATTTGATCTTTTCAATTCTTTAATATCCACTTCTTTTAAGCTCACCTGAGACACAGGAACTAATAAGGCATCCGCAGAAAATTCAATTAATGGTCTTTCAACATTAACAAGGGGTAAATTAGTATCAACAAAGGGTTGACTCATCAATTCTTCCACGACTTCTTTTTCATCATTTTGATCCTTTTTCAACTTTACAATCTGAGCCATCAATTCGGCTCTTTCTACTTCCCACTTGTTTTTCTCCTCCTGCAGCTTCAACGATTTTCCTTTATAATCCAACATTTCCTGATAAACTTTCTCTTTTTCTTCTTGAAGTGTAAATAATTCGAAATACTGAACATGTTCAACATTAGGGACTTTAAGCTTCTTCTTCAACACTTGAATGATATTTTCCTTCTCCTGTAGAAGCTTTTTGGTCTCCTGTAGAAGCTTTTTGGTCGCTTGAATATTACCTGGTTCAGTCCCTAGGCTTACAACTTCTCCCTGTAACTTTTTAATTTGAATCAAATTTTCTTTATTTTCAACCTTTTCATGCTTCAATTGAACCTCCATCTTATCTACAAGGGACTTTAATTTAGTAATTTTCATAATTGCATGTCACAAATCAAAATAAATAACATCTCTAGTTTGCTTATGGAGTTACATTTTAACAGGAACACTGATTTTGTCTAGCTTCACATCCATTTCAAACACTTTCTTATCACTTACCACATCGAATTTTAGGGTGTTCCTCTCTACATCTCGAGTATAAATCAATGAAGTCTTTTCATTGATTAAATTTCTAACATGTGGAAGCAGATTCTTAGTTTCCTCTGCTGATTGAATTTCTTTGTCAGCATAACTTGGCATTAAATATGTCTTGGATTTGTAACAGGAACTAGACTCTGTTTACTTTCTTCTTCGAAGGAATATTGATGCATGCGTATAGACTTTTTTTGGAACAGGACCATCTTCTCTAAATCTTCTGAAAATATTTCTTCTGAAATAGTTTGCTCATCTTGAGGGTGTGTTTTGATCTTTTTATGAGAAATATATTCATCAACATCCATTCCATCTGCTTCAGAAAGACTCTTTTTATTCATAATGTTGGAGTTAATAGATGTTTGATCCACTACAGTTAATCTATTCCTCCTATCTTCATCAGCTTCTACATCTTCTTCAAAATTAGCCAGATTTTCTATTTTGTCTAATCCTTCAATAGTTTGATGATCAAATGGTTTATTTTTGTTTAGTTTCTTCCACTAAGAAATAATGTGATCCAGGTCATAAATTAATTTTTGCTCTTTTTGAAAATCCATAACTTCTAACAATTTCTCTATGACTAACAAGGAACTTTTATTTTTAAAAATGAAAGGACCAACTTTGAAAGGAAATTTAACATTTGAAGTTTTTTTAAATGCCCCAAAATGTTCTTCTTGTGCATATAACCTCTATCTCATTAACTCTAATGCGAATATTCTTGGAGTAAAAAAAGCGGGTAACTTGTATGGTTCTCAAGTGAACCCATACACTCTAAGAACAGTAAATTATTTATATAGGAACCAATATCTTGTTTCATCTTCTGAGGAAGACTGTAACATAAGTCCCATGTCTTCCAACACCCTTTCCAAGACATCATCGAAAAGCAATTTTTAAATATCAGCCATGATTGTATTTACAAACTGAAACATGTTAATCTGTTTCAGGAGGTCCGTAGAGAACATGGTAGACAAGAACTGCAACTCTAACACATTAGAACACAAAAGCATGTTCAACAAATATGACTAATATCTGAAGAACCCAACTTTAGGGAATTCAACCAATTGGGTATGAATAACTTCAGCTAGATACTCATCAAGATTAAAACAATGGGATGAATGGGATTTAGGGTCAATCGAACTTATAATTAGCAAAAAACCTAATATGACTTCATTAATATGAGTATAATCATCCAAACCCAAAATTTGACTGACAAGTGACATGACCAACTGTACTTCCTCCTTGAAAATATTAACATTGTATGGTAGAAATAAAAATTATAAAAACTGACCATCTTTCAGAATGCTGGATAAAAACTGGCATCTGAATTTAGTTCTACAATTTCTATACAATTCAATTAATACTTGATCATTTAAAGACTCACAGTTATCAAGGAAATTATCAGGTAGACTCAATATTCCAAGAATAGTTTTTGCGTCAACTCTACAAAGGATTTTTGATGTTGTATGACTCATAATAACTCTTTCGGAGGATGAGTAACTATTCACACACCATTTGACAAATTCAAGGAAAGGTAGGGTTTGTTCAATAGCAAAATAATATAAGAAAGAACTACAAACGTTTATAATATCATTCCCTTGTGAATTATGCTTCCAAAAATGCTCCTTTGAAACCGATACACTACAAACTAACAGAATAGGGTCACATACATTCATCTCCCTATCAACAAAAACCTCTTCTCCCTCATCCAGAACTCTGCACAATATTCCTAAACCCTGCTCCTTCTCCATAATAAACAATGGCTACAATTCTTCAACAAAGTATCAGTGTTTTAAGGCTTACCTGGTAACTGTTGGATATAATAGGCATATGTCACATGTGGTCATTGCCATGTACACTATACAGTGAAATAAGATCTCCATACTGAATGAAGATATATGATGGTACACTGGAATCTGAAAATGAGAACACATATGTCATAGATATTGGCACGATAGAGAAGGTAGCATATATGGAATGCCACCAATCTCAGAGGTCTTCTACACAAACTGCTACTTGTACATGTTCCATCTCTCAAATAAAGGTTTCAAGGTCAAACATGATAGACCATCATTTGAATATTGGTTATTGATGTATACCATTAACAGACACGAGATATTCCATCGATAATGATAATGGGAATCAAGGTACATAGTGCAATCCAACAAGTGTGAATATATGTGTTAAGGTGGAACACTTGAGAGAATCCATCAATCATATTACATTGATTTATTTCAAAAACTGTCAATGGTGAGAGAAACTACCAATGATGACTACAAGTCTCAAGGAACTCAATCAAATCTCGATCCCTATTCCAGAATAAATAATATGAATTCGATGGAATGGAATTCGCTTGAAGGAGGGCATTAAGGAATCCCCCATAAGACAACACGAGGTACTCAACAATGCTGGATAATTTGGAAGAACTCAGATGAACAATATGTGCATGAACTAGTAACTATATCAAGAATGGCCAACATGCAAAGACAAGATAACTGAGGAATGTTCGACTTAGGATAACACATCCTTCGAACAAGAGCATAAGGAATATGGAGACTCATAGGAATCATAGATTCAACGTGAAAACTAGGACAAATCTATGATAAAGGAGGCATCAAAAAAGTCTCCATATGGGCTAGAAGCATAACCAATCGGTGGAGAAAATTCATAATAACGAGTACAACTCCTAAAGTCATACTACTAACCCAAACAATGGATGGAATATACAGTGCTTTATTCGAAGGTGAGATGACACGACAACTGCCAAAGTAATATTAGTTCCTGTATGGATTTTTATGTTTTTTTATTTTTATTGGTCTTTTTCATATTGGAAAGATTGAAAAATAATAAAACTTCTTATAGTACAAAACTAGGAGGAAACGAGTGTCACAAGAAAGAAAACTAGTTCCAAGTAGTGGAACATTTTTATGCTCAATGCAAGGAAGCACATGCAAGATAAGGACACTCAGGGGGATTTCTTCTCCGAGTATGGGGTGATCAAGAGGCAAAATATATATGAAAGGCTCCATTTGGCTAGGATTGAGGAAATCTTGGGATATATGGCTCATAAAACTAAAGCAGGGAGGCAACATAAAGCTCAATACAACAAGAATCCTACATGAAATGCAATTACAACTTGATATAAATACGAGTCCCTATGTGAGATGGCTAGCATAAAGTTTAAGAAATAATATGAGGTTCTTTCTTGAAGACATGGTGGGACTACAAGGGACTCTAATACCTAAGGGAGGACTCACAAAATGGGTACCAAATGATAAAGCATGATCTAGCTACTAGAGCACCCATGAACATGAAAGATCTACCACTTACGTAATGTCACTTCTAGTAGCGGTGTGAAGGTTTTGTAACATTACAAAGCGGGTTTGTACCTAAATTTAAGGTGAAATGGTTATAGGATTATGTATGATGCAAGAAAAAAATGTGATCCTATCCTTTATGCTAGTTCAATGTTATACTTGTCATAGGAATGAACGAGCAAAAGTGTCAATGAGAGTGTACAAAAAATGGACCCTACACAACAATAATAGTCCAAAACAACTGAAAATATTCAGCAAAGAGTCCAAACTAATGGATATAGGGATGATTGATTATGATAAATGCATTCAAAGGAAATAGTGGAGTGGACGATGGGACATAAGAAGAAATGTAAGGTGTATAACCAATGCTCACATATCCACTATCACCCCTGTGAGAACGGACACCGGTGTTAATACTGGGTGAACAAAGTGAAAACCCTCCCATAAATGGAGTATAGGGTAGAATATAACCACTCCTAAATATATGAGAAAGTTAAGGGGAAATGGTGCCCCCCTGTCCAACATTAGGGTTTGCACTAGGACCTGAAGTGGGTGATGGGATACTAGTAGTTATATCAGGAATGTCAAACATAAAAGGACCCAAACTCAAGAGAACATAAATATACTCAAGTAACAGCGATCCCTAAAGAGAACTAGCGCACAAAGAGAACACCCGTAAGAAAATCTAAATTAGATACAAACAAGCCAATATGGAGGATAAATGAGCTCCCAAATGTAGCAGGTATGTCTCGCATAGGAGAGTCCTGAAACTCGCATACACTACAAGTGGAGGTGTGTAACCAATTATAGTGTCCCTCAGCTTCACCCCATAAAGAAAATGTGTTGTCCGATCCCTACCTGGCTAGGATATTCACAAAATAACCTCAGCAATTACCCCCTACGATACCTAGGTATAAAAACTAAGGTCGCCCTAATATAACCGATTTTAATGTGGACAGTCGAAGGAAGGATCTACCGTATGGGTAGGCTAACAAAGGCCACAGCTCGAAAGCACCAAAGGCGCCTCAAAATCCCCCAAATACGAATAAGATCCTAGAAATATCTCTGGAGCTACACACAGAGTGGCAAGGGGATATCCCCAACACAAAAGTGTATGCCACCTCGTGCTTAAATCCTATGTAAGAGGAGCCTCGTGAGAACACTAATTATATCAAGAATTCATCTTCTCACCTAGACAGACACCTAATTATTTTGTTTTGTAGTCTTGTAAAAATTTACTAACGACACCCTATTCCAAGACTCTACAACCTAAGTTTGTTGGTGCACCTCTATCAAATAAAAATGTGTACTTTTTTTTAAGTTAAGGGTTAATTTTAAGGGTTGTAAATAATCAAGGGTAATGAGTGTGCAACTAGTGACGTTGTGACTCAACAGTGAAATAATTATGCACACCTAACAAACGATGCCAAGTGTTGTTTGTCCTGAATATGAAAAAGGGGTATGCTACTACATGAGATGAAAAAATATTCATTCCTTTCCAAATGCTAGTGGAATCCTTTCTATATGAAATCCTAAACACAACTCTCATCCAAGCAATCCAATTTAAGTACCTCCTTAAATACATATGTGAAATACAAGTAAGAATTCAACTATATAATTACTTTTTATTTTCAATATAAAATAATGAAAATGAAAAAAAAGTCATTCAAATTCTTAGTCTCTGCAGCAAGCATAAAACAAAAGCCAATCAAGAGACCAAGACAAAAAGACTAATGCACTAATGGAAAAACAAAAAACGAGATAAATGACTTGAACTACTTTAAAATAAAACTCAATGAAAAAGGGGTCTCTAGTCAAAATAGAAGCATCCAACAAACACCATCAGTATCGAGGAAGACCCAGCCACTCTCACAACCCACCCAAGAAATTCCCACATCAAAAACTCAACCAAAAGCGAGGATGTACATGACTACTCAAAGAACAGTAGTGTATGTACGTGACTAGGTAGAGGACAACCTGTGTATATATGCAACTGCATATACTCTAAGATATGTATACAGATAATAAAGTGGTAAAAAGAAGGACAAGGGTCAAACCATTCTAGGAGAGTGTCGATGGATGAACATACTATTAAATGCAACACATATTTGGGGAGGAATGGAGAGAAAATCGAGCGAAAAAGTGCACCCACAACCCCACCAAAATGGAAATCCGTAGTATGGTCTCCAATTATTTTACAAAGAAAAAATTCCTATGGCTTAAGGTAGACCACAACAAACAATATGACAGCATAAATCAATCCATTTTCGTATGCAATAGAGATAAACAAAGATAACACTTAGGGATAAGAGGCATACCTTATTCCAGACGGTTTTAGTAGATCCCCGTTCAGATTTCAATCACACTTGCACCTACATTTCATTCTCAACAATGACAAAAGATACAAGCATGATAGATATTAAGTGTTAGCCCTAATATAGCATATATAAATCCAATATGTATAAATAAAAGCAACTACATCCGTGGACACGAATATTCATAGTTACACACATATGATGGATGAGAAATGGATATTTCTATCAATTGTAAAGAAAGATATAAATGACAAAATTTGTTAGAACCTCATCGAAATCGAGATACCGAGTCCTCCACCTGGGCCTCCATCACTTCAATCCTCCATATCAATGGAAAGCTCACAAGACAAACTTATTAGAGGAAATATAAACTCAAAATGAGCGTTTCGACCCTAATTCAAATTACATGTCATCATATGTCATCCAATGAAATTATTTTAAAATTCAAATACCGTATAGGTATTCAACAAAATTTTAATGCAAATTTAGGGATAGGTAAAATTTTATAATAATATAATTTGTCTAAGTGCTGCCTAAGATGCCTGAAATTATCTTCGATATTGAAAATGAAATTAATATGCTAATGTATTTTAGGTAATACTTCTCCCATATATAATATATAATAGTAAAAATAATTAATATCATAACTAATATATAATAATATTACTCGGTCCAATAACTTTAACTTTGTCCAAAAATATTACTTAGTCAAAGACCCATCCATGTTCTAGATAATACATGAGCAATATATAATATATAATAATATTAATTAATATTTTAACTAATATATAATACTAATAATAATATATTATAATTAATATTTTTATAATTACTGTCAAAAGTTTGGTCCAATAACTTTTAACTAATATCATAACTAATATACCCTTCCATATTTTAGGTAATATGTGACGAATAAATAATAAATAATAGTATTAGTAATTAGTATTATAACTAAGATATAATAATATTATATTATAATTAATATTTTATAATAACAACCAAAAATTGGGTCTAATAACTTTTAACTAATATATACTATGTATTTAATCTATAATAGTAACTAATATACCCATCCATCATTTAGATAATACATGACCGATATATAAGAGTAATATTATAACTAATATATAATAATATTATATTACAATTAATATTTTATAATAACCGTTAAAAACTTAGCCTAATAACTTTTAGCTAATACGAATATATAATACTATTATATTATAATAATAATACTATACACCATGAAAAGTTGGGTCAAATAACTTTTAGATGGAATTGTGTATTTAATTTAATTTTGTTATTTTAGGTGAAACACTACATTTTATTTTCTTGATTTTAATATAAAATATATATTTAAGGTAGCTTTGATAAAAGTGAAATAACCTTGGGTAGATTCGATAAAAGTGAAATAGTATAAAAAGTTGCGTACATGGAATTTTTATCATTTTCCTTAGGAGGCGAATTTTTCATCCAAATTTCCTCTAATCAGGCATGCTTGAGAAGAGCATCAAAGGATGCTCAAAGGACAAAGGGATGTGTACTCAAGTATGCAAGAATGGGGCAAAATTCCAATATAATTTCCTTGTTGTCATCAATTCTCCTCCTCTAATGCATCCAAGAGGCTCAATATATAGCCCTTCAATAGGAAGTGAAGGGTCGAGTCAAAGCGTTTCCAAGCATATGGAAGGCCAATAGTCAAGTCATTCGTTACTTGGGCACATTTCTCTATGTACGTAGCTCATAGTGGAGCAAGATGCATGTACAGGTGGTATGTAATATTGTGACTTGCGTATACCAATAAATAGGGATTTTTGGAGCATTAAAGTTATATTTTGAGCAAAGGGGGTCCAAAGAGTCTGCATAGGGATAGGGAAGACCATAAAATAATGATCTACCAAGTGTGGTAAAATCAATTGCAACATGGTTTTCCAACAAATTCTTGGGTCTTTAACCCTCTCAAATTTTCCACAAGGTGGACATATACAGATTCCCCACTATATTTCACAATCTACTCAAATTTGTGGGCATTTTTTACACACTAAAACATGGGTTTTTCTTTGGTTACAATTTCTGCTCTTTTCCTTGCTAGGAATGTATATCTTTTTGAAAATTCGAGTTCAATTCACCAACAATGGAATGGGAAGGAAAGGAAATGAACCCCTGTGAAGGAAATTTACTTATGAGCACCAACAATTGAGCCCATACTCAACCATAGGAATTTTTGGGTTCAACCCATCCTCCATGAAATTCATGAGGTGATTTCTTAGCAATCTTCTTACAAAAAAAATAAATATCTGCTAGGAGGTCCACTTGGGTAGTTGCTAACTATTTATCGAACATGGGTTCTGAAGATGACACTTGGAAGAAAAGAACTCAATCCCACATACCCCTCTTCTCTCCCCAGTGTATATATACAAACCCTTATTTTAGTTTCCTCCATAGAAAACTCTAAGACTTTTATTTGCACTATAAATATTCACATTGTTTTACATTTTTCCATTGTTGACTAGAACATTTTCACAAAATATATAATACTTGCATTTATAAGTCGTGCATTCACTAGTTCGGCCTTGGCCTTGAGCTCCACACTATGAATCATACATCACATATTCACAATAATTATATGTCAAGCCAATATATTCTAGGGGTCAAAATGGGGGTATTACATTTCCCACCCCCTTAGAGAAGCACCATTATCATTCTTCCAAAAAATGAACAAAAATGGGTATGCCTCCCTCATGGAATCCTCCAACTCCTTTGCAGCCTCATTGGGACCAAGGTGCATCCATTACACCTTTACTTTTTTGATGGCTTGGTTACAGAGCAATGCTACCTTCTTTTCATGTGCATAGGTTCCACTTGGAACTCTCCATTGGGTTCCACTAAATCAAATTCCAATTAATTACATGATTAGGATCAGGTACATAGTTTTTAAGAAAAGAAGCATGAAAAACATTGTGATCTCTCATGTTACCATGGAATGTGACCCTGTATGTAAGCATGCCTTATCCTATCAAGGAGTTCAAATGCCCCACAATATCTTGGTGCCAGCTTGGCACAACTTCCCAACTTTAGATAATTCTTCCTTGGCTTTACTCTCAAATAAACATTATACCCTATTTTAAACTCCTTGTGCACTCTTTTCAAATCTACATAACTCTTCTTCTTGTCTTGGGATTCCTTTAAATTCTATCTAACCTTAACAAATCTCTGTTCCATCTCTTTGAGCATTTATGGAGAAGCACTATCTTATTTACCATGCTATCCCAACTAACTAGAGTTCTGCATCATTTTCCATATAATGCCTCAAATGGACTCATTATTAATGATGCTTGATGTCCATTATTATATGCAAATTCCACCAAATGTAGGTAATCTTCCCACTTAGATGGCTTATCCATCACATACATACTTAACATGTACTCAAGAAATTGATTAACCCTCTCGGGTTGACCATCCATTTGAGGACGATATGTTGTACTAAAATTCAGATGAGTTCCCAATTCCAGAAATAACCCTTTCCAAAAATTGGATGTGATATTTGTGTCTCGATCTAAAACTATTTCCTTGGGTAACCCATGGAATATGAATATATCCTCCATGAAGATATTCTCTATGTCACTTTTTTTATGAGTGGACTTGACTAGAATAAAATGAGAAACCTTTGATGGCTTTTCCACCATCCAAGGCTGGTCCAATCTGGATGGGAGATTAACTAGGGATTTTTCGAGCTTACTGGAGACCAAACAACTCCATTAACTTCCTTATTTTCATTGGAAACCTATTGTAAAATCCATAGAAATTACTTCCTGCATCCATTCTAGAATGTAAAAAGGTTGTAATAGTCTTGTTGGATGTTGATGTTGTGCCTTGACTGGTTGGAACTTTTGACACTACGAAATCTATTTTTCTATATCCTTTTTCATCCCATTACAAAAATTTTGTATCCTTATTGTGTTTACTATATTTTGGTATCTTGGATGTCTAGATTATGTCAATTGATGAATTTCATCCATTACCATCTTCTTCAAATATGCAATATGCCTTTATAAACAAAAGGACCATCTTATCTTAGCTGATATCATGTACACTTTCATATAATTTTACTTGATGCAATTTATCTTTTACTTGAAGGTAAGTCTCATCTTCATTTTGGGATTCAAGGATTCTTGTTTTTAAATCTTATTTGCACATAAGGCTCCAACATTAAATTGTCTGCTAAGGGCACCTGGAACTTTATTCTCTAGTCCTTGTACATGTTTGATTTAAAAACCAAACACACTAAATTTCCATCCATATATCTTTCATGGAATTTAAACTTGGATGATCAAACAAATACTTTAAACTCATGTGAGTTGTCCTAAGCTCAAATACTCTTCCCAAGAAATAATGCCTCCACATTTTGAGGGAATGTATTATGGCTGCTAGTTTTAAATCATCAGTTGCATAATTATTTTCATGCTCTTTTAATTTCCTAGACTTATATAAAATCACAAATCCTTCTTGCATAAACACTCCACCTAGTCTTTAAATGCAAAAATCCATGCATACTATTGCATCCATACATACTACACTATTTTTATTTGTCTCTATAATCTTCATAATACGGGCACTAGAAAGTAACGTCTTCAATCGTTGAAATATTTCTTCGCATTTTTTAGACCATACACACTTATATTCTTTCTTTGCAATGATGTAATAGGATGGGAAATCTTCAAGAATCCTTCAATGAACCTTCTATAGTATCCTACAATACCCATAAAAATTTAATATCTGTGACATTATTTTGAGTAGACCAATCCATTATAGCTTCAATATTTTTCGGATCTAGTGTAATCCCTTCTTCTGAAATAGCATGACCCAAATATTGTGCCTTTCTTTAGTATAATTCATACTTGCTTATATTTGCATAGAATTTATGCTCTGTAAGAATTTCAATAGCATTCTTAAGTGTTCCTCATTCTCTTTTTCATTCCTTGAATAATCAAGAATTTCATCCAAGAACACTAACACAAATTTATCCAAATACTTGCTGAAAACACTATTCATGAGATGCATGAATGTGGCAGGTGCATTGGTGAGACCAATTGACACCACCGTGAACCCAGAATGGTTATATCTTATTCGAAAAGATTTCTTGTGTATTTCTTCTTCTTTTATTATCACTTGATGATAATTATATCTCAAGTCAAATTTCAAAAACACTTTGGCTCCCTTCATTTGATCAAACAAATAACCAATTCTAGGAAATGGGTACTTATTCTTGACTATTACTTTATTTACCTCATTGTAATCAATACACAACCTTAAATTTCCATATTTCTTCTTGACAAATAACACCGGTGCTTCCTAAGGAGACACACTTGGTATGATATAATTCTTCCCATTAATTCTTGTAGCTATATTTTTTAACTCTACTAATTTCGTATTGCTCAAATTATAAGGAGTATTGGAAACTGGGGCTACCCTTGGGACAATATTGATTGTAAAATCAATGCCCCTTTGTGGTGGTATTCCATGAACTTCATTTGGAAACACATCTTTGAACTCTTGGAACAACTGATAATCTTCTATCTTTGGGATTTTGTCTTCTAATGAATATGATATATGGACTGCATATCGCTGACAACCTTTACCGTAAAACTTTCTTAACTACAAGAATAAAAGTATTCCTTACTAAAAAAAATTTGGGAATCCCATTCACCACTCTCATCGTCCCCTCTCCATCAATGAATTCAATGATATTTTCATAGAAATATACCTTAGATCTATGCTTTTCCAACCAATCCATACCAATAAGACAATCATAAGATCCTAATGGTAGGACATTCAAATTTACTATTGTGAGTCCATTGAAATCTATGGCACACTCCATCACTACTTATCTCACTTTTATTTTTGTTCATGTGCCTAATTGAACTATATAAGACTTATTATACTTCATTTTTTTAAGAGAACTTTTAGCCACTTTTGGATAACATAACTATGGGTAGTGTTAGCACTGTTTTTGTGATAAATAGCTGGAGGGGATTAGGCCTGTGAAAGGAGAAATAAGGTATGTCAAATATTTATATCATATAGCCATGGAGGATATTAAGAGTTTTCTACTGAGTTTCCCAAGGGTAGGTTCTAATATGAGATTGAAAGTTGATCGAAGAAATTTCAGTTTTTTCAGCCTTGAGGATGTATGAGAATAAGCAAATATGTTTTTAGTTGCATGTGGACAGGAAATAGGTTTAATAATTTTGGCTTAGACGGAAGTAAGTTAACTTGTGTATACCATAGTTAGTGGGATGAAGAGGAGTGAATAGATCTATAGTCATAAACCCTTTCGTCGTTCCAAGGTGCAGGAGGAAATAGAATGCGTAAGTTGGAAAAATAATGTAAAAGGCATGGTATTTCAAGGGAGGTGATCGATGGTCAAAATAGATAAAAGGAGGGATTGTATTTTGTAAATATGAATTGCATCAAAATTCACCTTTTGTATTTGCATAATAAGTTAAAGCGCCCCCATATTTCAAGGGACAATATTGACAAGGGGTTAGCTCAATGACGGAGGTAAATTCCGTTGATCTAAAGTGATCGCGAAGATTCACATTTCAAATCTGTGGAATGAGTTAAGGTGGAGATCGAGTTGGGGTGAGATCTATGACATATAAATATTCTCTATTTGAACATGCGCAAAGAAACTTGCCCTTGAAATTTTTGGAATATGGTAGGCCCGTTAAACTTGGACGACAGAGATTAAAGGCACTTTGGAAGAAGGGCTAAGGAGGATTCCTCTTGTTGAAGTTGTACAAATAAAAATTGAGGTTGAGATTCACAAGATCGAATTTGGGTCACCTATTCCAAATATCCTGATGAAAGTTAGAACGGAGATCCATGACTGAAAGTAGATTCACCCATCCAAGATACGAAGAAGTGAGTGTTTGGGGTGAGTACAGAAAAGGTAGACACGACAGGTGATAGAAGGTACATACACCAGTTAAAAGGGATATACATAGGGATAATTTTAAAGGAAATTTTTATCCAAGTGGGCTATTTTTCCATGTTTTTCTCCTAAAAAAGATTCACCATTTTGCATTTTTTGAAGCCCTGTTTCGCCCAATTTTGATGGGGTAAAATTGTTTCACCCTAAAAATAGCCAAATTATTATATAAACGATATAAAATCCTTGGAAATTAAAATATTTTTTTAAAAATATCACCAATCATTTTATAGTTGGAGTTTTAAGAATTGGTAATATTCACCAACATTTATACACTTTTAAATAAGTATGGTTCCTTAAAATCATCCCTACATCAAAATCGTCGATGTAGATCACATCTTGAAATCCAATTATTTACTTCCTAATGTGCATGATAATCAGGAGCGCCATGATGATTAAGAAAAAGAAGATGAGTATGTCCTTTACATGCAGCATGGAAAGGGAGAAGGGGTGCTGAAAGAAAAGGAATTTTGATAGCATCTCCCTGATGGATCGATGAAGCGATAAATATCAAGTCCACACACCATGAATTAACTTGAGGCTGTTGGAAATTGATGTTGGAGGCCACTTCCACCATTAATTTCATGACGTCATAATGAAAAGGGGTGGAATGGTTGGCATATCCACATAAGGGATCATATCCATAGCCCACATGACTGTTCATCTTGTCATCATTCCAATCGGTGATGGCGCATGTGAATATTTGACAGACCCATGGTTGAGATCAACCACCCAACTCAGTATAAATTCCACATCTATAGCCATTCATAGATACAAAATGAGCAAATGTTGAGGAAGAGTGGGGATGACTAAATATCATTCTGCTAAGAGTCCTGGGTGTCCTGATAGGGGCTCTGTAATGACTATCCTACTTGGGAAGTTTGTTTCATGATGTGTTTCATTGATTGATGGGAACTTATTAGAAATTCCACCCCTCCTGGGTTTTCATGCAGAAGCAACTCCACTCATTGAGTTAAATATGTTCATTACGTTAAGGAAACATTTTGATGCCTGTGAGAGAAATAATTTCCTAAAAGAAAGAAACAACTCTATGGAAGTGGTTCCTAGAGTTCTCGGCCCGAAGGATCTCCCACTAAATCCTTTGGATGAGGTCATGGGCTTAATTGTCCCAGTGCATAGTATTCATTTCTAGGAGTGGTTGGTCTGGGAAAATGATCATACTGGGTTAGAGAAGAGTGAGGTTATTTGTTAGCATTTTCCTTGATGAAACTTGCCAACTCTAATGGAGGCGATGACAAGTCCAAAAAGGCATTACAATGGCATATCTTGTAGGGCAGATCTAGTCTTGGTAGAAGAAACAGAAAAGAATGACAAGCCCATCAAGGACTTGTTACTGTCAATAGATGGGGATTCCTTCTCCATGTCTTTGCAATTAACAGTGTTACCAGGTGATATGAATACTGGACAGGAAAGTGAAACTAGAAGGGACATAAACCTTCATTCCCATAGTGAACACAGGAAGAACATATCATCAAACATAGAATGAACATAAAAATCCTGAAAGTAGAAGGACGCGTTGCATGCCTTGACAAGAGAAGAAATGAACCAAGCTGAATCAGTAGGAAACCGTTGAAGGTGCTCCGAGCCATCATTTTCATGTCAAGCGAGCCAGAAAATTTAGACGCTACATTACTGTTTAAAATCAATCATGTGTATCACACCATATTCTCTATTTTGTATATATCAATCATGGCAAATATTCCACGTGTAAGTTTGTTATGATTTTTATTATGGTTGTAATTAATTGTGGCCCTGTTTTGAGGTTGATCTTGGGGGCCTTTGACAATATAAGTATACCCTCAATAGAGGAAGACATGGTTGGAACCTGTGAGACCCTTTGTGTTTATGTAATTTTGATCCGTTTTAATAAAAGTTGCATAGATGGATGCTAGTCTTTGAATGCAAAAATTCACATGTATTTCTCAGTTACAGTTTGTGATTTCTTTTATTTATGTGCATCTCCTTCTGGTTAATCTCTCCATTATGTTTTCTCTCATATATGAGATAAGTGTGTGATAGTTTTTAGAATTCATACTTTTCTATTCTATGTTTATCGTCTCTGATATTCAAAAATTAATTCTACCAAATTTAATGTAGAATTCATCTAACTGGTGCTCTGTGTTAACAGAATTTCATCTTTCTTCCTTTTTCACCAGACCAAAAATCTATTGACCATAACCAAAGTACTACCTTGCTTTGGCAGACATTTCCTATGCAAATTGATCTGTATCTTTTGATAATTGTGACTCCATAGCCCAATTATGCTTGTTTTGTTTCAACCATGAACTCAAATTGAATCTATTTTATGTTTAAATATGTCCTTGATAAATACTCTTGTGAGAGATCCCTCTCTGGAATGGAAGAATCCATCTCTCCTTTAATAAAGTGGTTTTTCTTTTATCTCAGGGTCCACGTTCCACAACCTTAGGTGCAATTCCAATTTCTAACAAACTGGTGCCATTTTCGAGGATGAAAAAGTGAAAATCATCCCTAAAAAAATGAAAAAAATCTAACAAGAAAGGGTTTCTGTGGGAAAACAAAAATTCCCACATTTGGAAAAAGGTTGTATACCTTTCCATGGTGACTCTACCTTTAAGAATCCCATTTCAGTGACTCCACTAGGGAGACATGATCCAGATATCTAGCTTTTCAAGAGAATCGACGTAATCTAATGGGGGAAATGAGCTTAGTATAAAGACATGGAAAGGCATTACGAAAAAATAAGGTACTCAAGTTTCATCTTTATCCAAGAGATATTATCTTTTCTTGTAGATATTTTCTTATCCTTTCATAATATTATCAAAACAAATCCTCATTGCTCATTGCACTATGAACTCAATCATGAATTTACTCCTATATATCCCTCTTTACGAACTAAAAATAATTCTTCATATCGTATATTGTATTTTGATCAAGAACTTTTATCTGAACCATAGGTCATTAAGAAACAGCCTCATGATACCACAATTGATGTTACATCCTCTCCACATAACTCTGTTTCCTCCAATATCCAAAACCGGTATAGACCACTTCATCTTCCTCCAATCCTTCATGATTTTCCTACTAAACACTACAAATACCTTCCTAGTTTTTATGGAGAATCTAAGAATCTTACAACTGAGAAACATCTACAAGCCTTTGAGTATTTCCTTGATCTCTTTGAGATAGAACATGATGATGTTTGCATGGGGACTCTTTCCAAATCTTTGCAAGGAGATGTTAAAAAATGGTTCAAACAGTTGCAGCAAGAGTCCATTAAGGCATGGGAGGATTTTTCTCATATATTTTTTATGTTTTGGGGTAGGAGGAGGTCATTGGACCAAATAATTTCATAGTTTTATTCCATGAAGAAACAGGAGAATGAAACTATGTCTAGTTTCAACAGGAGGTTTGCAATCTTTTATTATAGTATGCCAAAATAAATTCAACCACCAAAAGATGTTGCTAAATTGCATTATGCATATATATTTCCTCCTGAATTGTCACTACTTCTTTTGGAGAGAAGGCCCAGTCACATTGCAGCATATGTTTATTGATTCATTAGAGGTTGAATACAATCTTAGGATGTCTAAAATTTTTGCATACCAATACAATAATAATAATATAGAAAAGGAAGCGGAGTTGAATGAGCAATATGAACAAAAATAACCTGCCCTTCCTTCCAATTCTATTTTGTGTGAGAAAGAAGATGATCAAATCAGTGATGTACTAGAGCAAGGTCATAATCACTTGTTTTGTGAAAATTACAACAAGCATATAATAAATTCTGTTAGTGATGATCCTAAATTGTTGGACTCATTTACCCAACATGCACACTTAATTTGGTCAATTTGGCCTTGTTAAACCACTATCCTAAATTTAATTGAATTAATTGGCATCATATGAGCACACTATGACATCAACATGAGAACAACCACACCTACCTTCAATCAAGGAGGCCAACTAAGCCTTCACCTTCAATCAAGGAGGTTAACTAGGCTTCCTCCTTCAATCAAAGAGGCTAACTGGGCTTCCTCCTTTAATCAAGGAGCCATTCTGGGGTGATCTGAGTGTCATAAATCCACCTAATTTCTAACTGATTGTTACAATCAGTTAAGCTAAGTTGTGAATCCACCTCCATTCATTATTTGATTATTTTTTATTATTATTTATGAACTGGAGACAAGTAGGGCGCCTCCAACCACTTTTGATGACCAGTTTGACTTCAATTAACCTCATCGGGGTTCATTGGAGTTAATAATGCACTACCACTTGTTGATTGGCATGCAGTGACATGTGTCTAAGCTAATTTTAGTTAGAATCGGTCATCCATTGCACTTCGATATAGTTAGGGCTCAGTTGAGTCAATCATGGATTGATCAGTGGGTTAACTAGGCGTGTTTATTATGGCTGACATTCAATTAAGCTACACACATTCATTCAATTCGAATGAGCTCCTTGGGAATTCAAATTGTCTTGGAATTCATGCACCTTGCATGATCATTGTATTTTATTACTCATTCTTTATTGATTATACAGAGTTGCTACTCCATTTGCAGCACCATTATGCCATTTCCATGCTTAATTGTCTAAAATCTCTTACAAGACTGTGTTTTAGTCCCTAGGGTATTGTGACAGATTAATATGGTATCAAATCTCATGATGAAACGACGTTTAGATATCTCAAAAGCATGGTTTTTTATCGATCTTGCATGAAAAATTGAGCAAAAGCTCAAAATTCTAGCACTGCACCAGAAGCAAAGGATTACCACTTAAAACCCCAAGTTAAGGAATTGTTGATCAAGCTTGCTTGATCAATTATGCTAGGTGTGATGAAAGCCTAACATGTGCAGGTTGTTCGACCTTACGGTGCCCCTTTTGTTGTGATTTGCAGGTTTTAATAGGTGAAAATCATTTTCTACAACAGTTTGAGATGGATTCTTCCATCGAAGTCTTGACTCTATTCAATTTCCATTCATGGAAAGGAGATATGGATATCTAGTTATGTGCCAGAGGACTCTACCGGGTCACTATGGACACTAAATAATAGCCTACTCATGTGATAGACAAAGCTATATTCTTGAATAAGAAAGATGAAGCATTCGGTTTCTTGTGCCTCTCTATTTCCAAGGATCTTCTTTTCCACCTCTCGGGATTGAAGACTCCAAAGGAAATTTGGGACAAATTGGACACCCTGTATGGAAAATAGGATGATTTGAGATTTTATCAGGTTTAAAATGAGTTGATATCTCTCCAACCTTCCAATTTCGAGACCTTAAATTATTTTTTCACAAAGTTCAAGCACATTGTCTTATTATTGAAGTAGTGTAAGGTGGAGAAGGAGGATGATTAGCTCATCCTCACCATTCTCTCCAAAGTTGGAGTTGATTATTCAGTGTTTGTCTCTACATTCTGTGTGGGGAATCTCACAACACCTAGATGGAAGATTCCTTCACTCAATGCCTTCATTGAGTCCCTAACAAGTGAACATGATAAGCTTGTCCAAAAGGGGATCATCAGATCCTCCTGTGATCAAGCCCTCTATGCTTTGGGGCCCAAAGATCTAAAGGGTAAAGGAAAGATGTAGAACAAAACAAAAACCAAAGTTGAAGCTCCTAATCCTAAAGTTGAAAACCAACAGCATGAAGAGCCTTCTGGTTTGAAGAAGAGCCAAAACAAAGGGCATCATGGAAAGGAAAAAGCCAAGCGTTCGTTCTGCGGGAAGGGCTTCCACCCTAAACATGCCTACATGAAAAAGAAACTTGATAAAGCTACTTCTCTTCTTGAGAAAAATCACATTAATATTTTGGAAATATTTTGGAGGAGAGATCAGCAAGATCGGGAACCACAACATAAAAGAGGTCATGCTCTCATGGCAAGCACTTCAAAGTCCAATGCTCTTTTGATAGATTCTGGAGCTTCGAATCACATGATGGCTGAAAGAAACTCCATCTCATCTTTGGAGACTATCAAAACCATTCCCATACACATGGGAGATGGCTCCACAATAATATCCGAAGGACAAGGTACTATAAATATTGAGCATGGTTATTTTTACAATGTTCTATATGTACCATCTCTTGCATCAAACCTTCTAATTGTTTATCAAATGAAACATACAGGAGTTCCCAAGAGAGTATCCTTTAGCCCATATGATGTAGATATCATAGAACTTGCATCTGGAAAACTTGTAACAAAAGGCCTTGCAAACCATCATGCAAAAGTGTACAAGTTCTCCCATTTTGTGGTGGATGCAAAGCCCACCGCATTGTTGACTCATGGAAATGAGGTTAGTAGAATGTGGCATGAGAGGTTCAGCCACCTAAAATTCAAGTACTTGCAATAATTACAGAATATTTCTATGGTTGAAGCCCTCCCGATCATCAAAGCTACCACTGGAATTTGCAAGGGCTATGTTGTTGCAAAGCACCCTGAGCATAAGTTTGATCGGGGGAAGGCAAGCTCAGCATCATGCATCTTGGGGCTGATACATTATAATATCAGTGGTCCCATGCCTACCACATACATGAATGGATCAAGGTACATTCTCACTTTCATATATGACTTTTCCAGATATACATGGGTCTTTTTATCAAAAAGAAGTCGGAAGTCTTGGAAAAATTCACTAATTTGAAGGCACTAATTGAAAATGCATTTGGAAAAAAGTTCAAGATTTTGAGATCTGATAATGGTAGGGAATATATCAGTAATGAGTTTCTTTATATATGTTCCCAAAGTGGTATTCATATCCAACATGCAGTCCCCTACACTCCCCAGCAGAATGGTATAGCGGAGAGAAAGAATCAATGTCTCAAGGAGATGACCACTTGCATGCTGGAAGCAAAGAAGTTGGATGAAAATTTGTAGGCTGAATCCATGAATGCTGCAGCATAAATTCAGAATAGATTTCCAGACTCATATTTGAAATGGAATACCCCTTTCTAAGCCTACTTTGGACACAAGCCGGATGTGTCGAATCTCTGGGTGTTTGCGTCCACTGCATGGGCCCGAATTCCACATGATAAAAGGAGGGCTTTACAACCGCAAAGAATCAAATTTTTTTTTATTGTATATCCTGATGAATATAAAAGTTTAAATTTTCTAGATATCATAACAAAACAAATCATCATTAAAATGAGTGTCTGGTTCGATGAGCCTCTTCAGGAGGTAGAACTAGTGAAGGAGAAAACTACTGAATTTTCTTCCTATTCTACTGAATATTTGGATGACGGAATTGGGGGTGATGACCCTGATTTAGATCCTCTGATTTATGATATTAGTGAAAATAAAACATTATATTCTGAATAATAACATTAAGTACAAAATCATCTCCCACCTTGGGCCAGACAGACACTCTCCTCCATAGGTGAAAACATTGGAAATCCAGATGATCCAAGAAGAACCCGATCCGATTTCCAAAGAGAAGGTATTGCGCTCTCTTTTCCTGATTATTTGCTGTGAAAATATTGTTATTTAATGATAATTTCAGATCCTAAGTCTTACTACCATTCTTGGAGGTATCCTAGATGGCAAGCTGCCATGGACAAAGAGATGAATTCTCTTCAGAAAAACACTACTTCGGAGCTAGTTTCTCTTCCTCCATGGAGGAAATTGGGTCAATGTAAGTGGGTGTTTTGGAATAAGGTGATGCTAATGGTACAACCTGAAAATATAAGGCAAGGATGGTAGAAAAATTTTTCTCTAAGGCCCAAGGTGTGGACTACCATGATACTTTTGCACCGGTTGCAAAAATGGACTCCATCCGCCTAGTTTTGGCAATTTCTGCATCTAAGCACTGGGAAGTGCATCATATGGATGCTAAGTATGCCTTTATAAATAGAGATATTCATGAGGAGATATACATGAATCATATTGAGGGATATATTTATAATTCATATTTGGTTTGCAAACTAAAGAAGTCACTATACAGGTTAAAACAGGCCCCAAGAGACACCAAGATGGATGCCTTCTCTCACAAAACTTCCAAAGGTGTAAATCAGTTCCGAATGTGTATATAAAATAGTATTATGTTAATTTTATTATTATTGTTTTATATTTTTATGAATTACTGATTACAGGTAGCACAGTTGCTTCTATTTCAGTCATAAAAACTGCCCTCCACAATGCATTTGAAATGAGTGATTTGGGGTTCTTGAAGCAATTTCTGGGGCTCGAAATTGAGAAAAGTATTGATGGGATAATGGTCATTCAGTCCAAATACATATCATACCTATTAGTTAATTTTAACATGGCTAAATGTAAGGCTTCTCCATTCCTTTTCCTTTCAGGGATCAGCCTTGAAGAAGGAAAAACCACACCTCCCATGGATTACACTATTTATCGACAGCTGATTGGTAGCTTGCTTTACTTGGCTCATTCTCGGCCTGATATATGTTATGTCATGAATGTTGTGTCAAGATATATGGAGAAGCCTCATGATATTAATTAGAAGGCAGACAAGAGGATCCTCCATTATATTCAGGGAACCAGGATCTACACCATTCACTATGCTGCAGACTTCGAGCTAGAGCTAGTTGATTACACAGATTCCGATTAGGCAGGTGATTCTATTGATCAGAATTATAATTATGGATATGTCTTGATGTTTGGTGGTGTCCCCATTTTCTGGTCTATAAAAAATCAGGTCTCCATAGCAGTGTCTTCAGCAGAGGCTGAGTACCAAGGAGCAGTGAATGCTTGAATCCAAGCTGTTTGGTTGCGAGGAATTATTTTAGATTTTGATCTTGGTATTAATTTGTCCACTATCATATTTTTTGACAATCAAAGTGCTATTAAGATATCCATAGATCCAGTTACCAGGAAGAGGACCAAGCATGTAGAGATACACATGCACTATATCAGGGAATTGGTGCATGACAAGAGCATCATTCTGTAATACTGCCCTACTGATGAGAAGATTGCAGACATCTTCACCAAGATATTTTTGAAAAAGAATTTCACTTACCTCCGTTCACTATTGGGGGTGAGTTCATCAGGGTGATCAGACTACTTTCAGTGTTCATATTGAGGGGGGGATAGGGGGGGTTTCCCATTGGGTTTTCCCTATTTCCTCTCTTAGATTTATTTTTGAGCATTGTTTGAGCTACATTATTGTACAGGGTGACCTATGGCCTTTATTTCCAAGGCCCTAGCATTTCATGCATGTTTTTTAATCCTCTTGAGTATAGCTTAAGGGGATGTGTTGGATTCATTTACCCATCATGCACACTTAATTTGGTCAATTTGGCCTTGTTCAACCACTATCCTAAGTATAATTGACTTAATCGACATCAGATGAGAACATTATGACATCAACATGAGCACACCCATGCCTACCTTCAATCAAGGAAGCCAACTAAGCCTTCACCTTCAATCAGGGAGGTTAATTTGGCTTCCTCCTTCAATCAGGAAGGCTAACTGGGCTTCCTCCTTCAATCGGGGAGCCATTCTAGGGTGACATGAGTGTCATAAATGCACCTAATTGCTAACTGATTGTTACATTCAGTTAAGCTGAGTTGTGAAGGTGCCTCCATTCATTATTTGATTATTTTTATTATTATTTATGAATTGGAGACAACTAGGGCATCTCCAACCACTTCTGATGACCAGTTTGACTTCAGTTAACCTCATCAGGGTTCATTGGAGTTAATGATGTGCTACCAAATATTGATTGGCATGCAGTGACATGTGTCTGAGCTAATTTCAGCTAGACTCAGTCATCTATTGCACTCTGATAAAGCTAGGACTCAGTTGAGTCAATCATGGCTTGATCAGTGGGTTAACTAGGTGTGTTTATTATGGCTCACATTCAGTTAAGCTGCACCCATTCATTCAATTCGAATGACCTCCTTGGAAATTCAAATTGTCTTGGAATTCACTCACCTTGCATGATAATTGTATTGTATTACTCATTCTTTATTGATTATATAGAGTTGCTACTCCATTTTTAGCACCATTATGCCATTTTCATGCTTAATTGTCTAAAATATCTTATGAGACTGTGTTTTAGTCCCTAGATTACTGTGATAGATTAATATAAATTCTTTTTCAAAATACCGGTATATGATGAATATGAGGATGATTACTTGGATGTTATGCTTAAAAAACTAGCTGTAGATTTTGTAAGCTCAGGGGCTATTAGGGAAGAAAATATGATTGAAATCCAAATTCAAAAGATTGAAAACAAAAGGGATAGTGAATGTGTTGAAGGTGACTATTTTCCTTTGCGCTGCCCCTCATTGGAATTGATGAGACTACTACTTAAAGCTTCTGAACAAAAATAGAAAGTCAAAGCTATTAGAGGAAATTTGGGGTCTAAAATGGGCCTCCTAAGGAAAATAATAAAAAAGCCACATCACACTACAAATATGCCATGTCAGATTAAATCTAATGAAAGTCAACCTAAATCATCTCATTAATTGTAGTTGACAACTATATTGAGTTAATGTAGAGTTAACAGATATTGATTAAAAATATTAATGAAATATTTAGATTCGTGTGCACACATAATAAATGATAGGAAACTTTCGAATTTTATATTATTATTTTTTAAATGAATAGACCACTACATTTTATATATTTAATAAATGTAAAACTCAAATATATTCATTTATGATGAAAAATTAAATTATAATAGTATTAAAAAAATAAAAAAATCACAATTATTTTTTAATATAAATTTTATATTAATTCATATAAAATATATTACATCACATAAAATAAAAAACAATAAATTATGTATATTCATATTATTTTTTATATTAATATAAAAAAAAATTGTGGTTTATTGGTAGGTAGGTAAGAGTGAAAAAAAGTAAAATCAAATTTTATTATAATTTTAGTAACATAAAAAATAGTTTTTATTTTTTATTTTGTTAGTATTTAAATGTTTTATTTATTTTTGGATGTAATAATTAAATATATTTATTTTTTACATATTATTTAATAATATTAATAATACTAAATATCTTTTATTTAGTATTTCAAGATAAGTCTTTAAAATTAAATATTATTTAGTTTTCTTTTTTTTAAATTGATTAATAAATGTTTTTAGTATTTCAAAATGCTTCCACTACAATTTTAATTAATGCGAAGGTTATGTTTTAGAGGAGTTGGAAATACCAATCAAATAAAATATTCTACATTTATTAGTTAAAGTTTATTTATCTTATTTCGAGGTGATCTTTTCAAGAACTTAACCAAGGTGAGGTTGATATGGAGTTAGTGATTGTCAAATAAAAATATGACACATAAGCATTATGTGTCCCACTCAACCATAAATGTTGACCAAAGATATTGAAATTCCATTAGTTTAGAAATCCAACTCAATCCACCTCATCCATGGCACAGTTTTTTATAAGGCCCATTTTAGACCCCAAATTTCCTCTAATAGTAGCATAAAGTTTTATAAACTGTTTTGAAATTAAAGATGAAAAAGAAGAGAAATCAGGTAATCAGCTTCAACATACAGAGAAAATGACACTTTATGATGAAGAATTGGATCACAAGGAAAGCAATGAGGATTATCAAATAAATGTTTCTCCATATTTTTCAAATTCAGAAATTTCATGTCAGAAAGAAGTGTTTTATTTGCTTGATTCTATTGGAGAAAATAATGATGTTTCTACTGAAGCATATAGTGAAGATGGGGTTCTAAATTCAGAAATTTTAAATGAAATTGTTGATACCTCATTCAAAAATCATCATGAATATTCTTTGCATAGTTCTTTTTAAGACCAGTTTGACAGTATGCAAGGGGAGTTACGCGTTGAGCAACCTTTTCATTGCAAGCAAATGAAATTTTTTTTGGAAGGCTGCCATGTTTTTTATGATACTGTAGCTGAGTATATGGAAATGATTTTCAGTGAGGGTAGTCGGCTGTGTGTTTGCAATAATGGAATGGGTCACCAAGAAGGAGAGAAATACTCCAAATGGGATACCTTTTAATGTTTTTTAAATTCATAAGTCATTTTTCCCGATTCTACTGAAGAAAACAATGTTATTTTCTTTGAAACACTTATAATGAATTAGGTTCTAAATTTTGAGATTTTATACGAAAAAAGTTGATGTCTCATTTGCAAATGTTCAGGAGCATTCCTTACATGGTTTATGAAGGAGAACCTAGGTAGGATACTGGGGAAGTTGCAATCAAAGTTGTTATGTCATGGAGAACAAATAACAAATTTTTTTGCAGGTTATCATGATCCACTGGTAGAATACATGGAAAATATTTGCAATGGAAACAATTGGTTACATATTTATAGTAAAGATCACTTTCTTTATCCTAACGTTTTTCCATTAAGGGTGTCATTTCTATTTTTGATCAAATGTGAGGGTGAATTTGGTTTATGGGATTGTATGCTTGATTGGATTCACTGGAAGTTATAAGATACTTGATTGGGCATTAGTGCTTAGTAAGTATAGTAGTTAGGTATAGGTGAATAAGATCAACTTGGTGAACATTCCTTTCATCATTTTTTAGTATCAATTTTATTTTTTCAGTTTTATTTCAGCATTAGTTTAGTTTTGGTTTTCTGAGCAATACGGGAACTTCAAAGAATTTTGGGGAGCTTCCTAATGGATTTGACACCTGGTCTATGGGTTCTTTGCTACCTCATAGGTAGGATAACATCCCTAGCTGGAGACACTTGTTAGCACTATTTTTGAGCTAAATAGATGGAGGGGATTAGGCCTATGAAAGGAGAAATAAGGTATGCCAAATATTTATATCAAATAGCCCTAGAGGATATTAAGAAGTTTCTACAGGTTTCCCAAGGGTCATTTCTAAGTCGATATTGAAAGATGATTGAAAATTTCAGCTTTTCATCCTTGAGAATGTATGAGAATAAGTAAATTTGTTCCTAGTTGCATGTGGACAGGAAATAGTTTTAAGAATTTTGGCTTAGGAGAAAGTAAGTTAACTTGCAGATACCATAGTCTGTGGGATGAACAAGAGTGAATAGATCTACGGTCATAAACCCTTTCATCGTTCTAAGGTGCAGGAAGAAATATAATGCGCAAGTCGAAGAAATAATGTACAAGGGATGGTATTTAAATGGAAGCGATCGACGATCAAACCATATCAATGGAGGGAGTATATTTTGTAAATATGAATTGCATGAAAAGAGTCACCTTTTATATTTGAGGAATAAGTTAAAGCGCCTACAGATTTCAAGGGCCAATATTGACAAGGGGTTAGATTAACGGTGGAGGAAAATTATACTGATATAAAGTGCTCGTGAAGACTCACATTTCAAATCAGGGAATGAGTTAAAGAATAGACATGTCTCAATGGTGGAGATGAAGTTGGGGAGATATCTACGATAGATAAAGATTCCACTTTTTGAACATGTGTGGAGAAACTTGCCCTTGAAATTTGTGGAATATGGGAGGCCCATTAAACTTAGACGATGGAGATTAAAGGAAATTTAGATCAAGGGCTGAGGAGGATTCTGTTTGTTGAAGTTGTACGAAGAAAAGTCAAGGTTGAAATTCACGAGATTGAATCTACGCCACGTATTTCAATGATCTTGATGAAATTTAGAAAGGATATCCACGACTAAAAGTAGTTTCGACCATCCAAGATATGAAGAAGCGAATGTTTGGGGTGAGTACAAAAAAGGTATAGGTGATAGGTGATTGAAGGTACAGATTCCAGTTAAAATGGATCTACGGCCATAAATCAAAATCGACCGCATAGATCACATCCTAGAATCAAAATATTTACTTCCTGATGCATGTGATAATCAGGAGCTCCATAATGATTAAGCAACAGAAGATGAGTATGGACTTTACAAGTAGTATGGTAAGGGAGAAGGGGTGATAAAACTAAAGGCATTTCGATACCATCACCAAGACGGATCGATGAAGCGACAAATATAAAGTCCACACACCATGAGTTAACTTGAGGCTGATGGAAATTGAGGCCAAAGGCCACTTCTACCATTAATGTTATGATGTCATAATGAAAAGGGGTGGCATAGTTGGATTCTCCACATAAGGGATCAGATCTAGAACCCACATGACCATTCGTCCAGGTATTTTTTAAGGATTTTAATATTATACTTCAGTATTGTATTCTAGGCAATTGTTTTGGATTGGAAAAAACATGTTTATAGATAGGTAGGAGAATATTAAATATGAAACATAAAATTAACACTAAAATGTGTAAATTTTGGATAATATTATAATAAAAAAACATATTTTATCTAAATATAGGCGATATTAGACACTAAAAATTACCAAACAAGGAATTTTTTTTTGAAAAAAAACCCAAAAATAGCCAATTGGCAAAATTTCGCCCCTAAAAATTACCTTGCCATTCATGTTGTCATCATTCCACTTGATGATGGTGCGTGTGAAGAGTTGATAGGTCCCATCTCATCTTGGTATAAATTCCACAGTCATAGCCATTAGAAGATACAAAATGAGTAAATGTTGAGGAAGAGTAGGGATGACTATATATCATTATGCTAAGAGTCCTCAGAGTCCTGATAGGGGATCTGTAATGGATGTCCTTCTTGGGAAGTATGTTATCCGATGTTTTTCTTTGACTAATGGGTGCTTCTTAGAAATTCCACCACTCCTTGGTTTTCATGCTGAAGTAGCTCCAACCATCGAGGTAAATATGTTCATTAAGTTAAGAAATCATTTTGATTCTTGTGAGAGCGATACTATCCTAAAATAAATCAACACCTCTGTGGAAGCGATGCCTAGAGTTCTTGGCCCAAAGGATCTCCCACCAAATCCTCCGGATGAGGGCGTGGGATTAATTTCCCCAATGCATAGTATCCATTGCTAGGATCGGTCAGTATGGGAGAATTATTGGACCAGGGTAGAGAAGAGCGAGGGTCTTTGTCATCATTGTCCTTGATGAAAATTGTCGAATCTAATGGAGGTGACGAAAAGTCCAAAAAGCCATTTCCTTGGAATATCCTGTAGGTCGGATCTAGTCTTGGTAGAAGAAATAGACAAGAATGACAAGCCCATCAAGGATTTGTTACTATCAATAGATGGGGCAGTCTTCTCCAAGTATGTACAAATAACAGTGTTACTAGGCAATATGAATACCGCACGGGAAGCCGAACAAAAAAGGGACATAAAACTTCACGCCCATTGTGAACACAGGCATAACATATCATCAAACACATAATGAACATAAAAATCCCGAAAGTAGAAGGACGCATTACATTCCTTAACAAGAAAAGAAACAAGTTAAGCTGAGTCAGCAGGAATCTATTAAAGGTGCTTTGAGCCATAATTTTCACATCAAGAAAACTTGGAACTTCAGACATTGCATTATTGTTTAAAACCAAGCATGCATGTCACTCCATATTCTTTGTTTTTTATATATCAATTGTGGAAAATATGCCACATCTATGTTTGTTAGGATTTTGATTATGGTTGTAACTAATTGTGGCCCTATTTTGAGGTTGATCTCGGGGGGGATTTGAAACTATAAATATACCCTCGATATAGGAATATAGGGTTAGAACCTTTGAGACCCTTTGTGTTTATGTAATTTTGATCTTATTCAATAAAATTTGTAGAGTCAGATGTTGGTCTTTAATTGCAAAAATTCATGTGTATTTCTTAGTTAGAGTCTATGATTTCTTTTCTTTAGGTGCACGTTCTTCCTGTTAATATCTCCATTATGTTTTCTCTCATTTATGAGATAAGTGTGTGATAGTTTTCAAAATTCATACTTTTCTATGATCTATCAATCGTCTCTGATATTCACAATTTCTTTCTACCAAAGTTAATGCAGAATTCATCTAGCTGGTGCTCTGTGTTAATGGACTGTCATATTTCTTCCTTTTCCACTAGACCAAAAATATATTGACCATAACCGAAGTACTACCTTGCTTTTGCAGACATTTCCTATGCAAATTGATCTGTATATTTTGATAATTGTGACTCCATAGCCCAATTATGCTTATCCTGTTTCAACCATGACTACAACTTGAATCTGTTTTTTATCTTTAAATTTGGCCTTGATAAATAATATTGTGAGAGATCCCTCTCTATAAAGGAAGAATCGAGCTCTCCTATACTAAAGTGGTTCTATTGTTACCTTAGGGTCCACCTTGCACAAACTTGGGTGTGATTATGAGTGCTAACAGGTAGATCTTGGATTAATCAAAACATAAATATATTTCTTAGTAATCTTACCTTCAACTTCCACTATTGCTGATTGAAGGTCTTCCTGGTAGTTATCCAATGTTGCAAAAATTTGGGGAGTTTCCCTTGCCATATCCTCCACTGTAACTTCTTTCTATAAGTTATTCAAGCCTCAAGGGTTCTCTCATCAATGTGGAAAATTGTTGGTCAAACCCACCAACAAAGCTTCATCGACAGGGGTTCCCGCTCTGTTGACGCCCTGCAGCGTAGTCTCCCTGAGCATCAACCTAGACAGGTTTTACCCTACCCAGCAATGTCTGCGAAGCAAACGAGGTCTCATTCGAGGCATTCAAGGGAGAGTTGTTAGAACCAATTTTTCAACAATGGGAGAGGAGGATATGGGGATTTGACAGAGGGACACCATAAATTATGTAGCCATCACACAGTAATATCGCAACATTGTTCATGGAACATCATTATTCATAGCGCATCAAATAGTTATAGATTGCATCAACATAAAAACAACAGTCACATCGATATAGCAGGAAGAGACTGAATCACATATATATTATGCCATTGGAACAAAATAGAGTCATAGTATCGTAACAGATCTATAAAAGACAAGAATTGAGCCATACTCATTCCAAACTCGAAGACTGCATACGTCACAGAGAAACCCAGATAAAAATCATAGTTAAGACAGAAAATTCTCCATAAAACAGATCACACCAGATCCTATCCATAAAAAGTCACTTGGGTGTAGGTGTTAGTGAACTTCTTCATTCTCACCATTGATCGCAGTCGAGGGAGCTTTCACGTTCCTGGCCCAGGGCTCAATGTTGATCGACGGGTTGTCCTACAACAGAGATCTTTCCGATGGTTGTTTGGAAATAATATCAACAATGGACTCTAGACTATCTCTTACCACACCTAATTCTTCATGGTTGTATTCATGTATTACTCTAGTCACAGCCATATATGAATCCATGATGGCTTTAATAAGCTATTGTAGCTAGTCTTCCATCCCCGATTTGGTACCACGGCCCGCCTCATACTCTTAATGCCATTTGGTGTGAGTCCCCTCCCACATATGTTGTGCGACATCTTCAGGATTTGTCGATGACTCATTTCCAAATTCATGGGTGCTCAATTCCTATGGGGCATGGTCTTCAGGAACCTCTAGGGCTAGCTCCTTATCTAACTCCTCCTGACTCACCAGGACGCACCAGTCCCCTGGCTAGTATTGCACAATAGTATCCAAATATTTCATGGTGAATTTATAAGGAAATGGTAGCCAGTGTCGATCAGGGTCCCACCTATCCTGAATATGAATGGAGTGGGGTTCAATAGCAAACCAAAGGATTCACTGATACTTGGCCACGACGTAGGGAGAAACTTGAGGAATGGTAATTGCGGTAGCCTGCATCGCTTCCCAATATATCAAGAAATGAATGGCATAGTTCGTTTGTCGACTGGGCTCTTTGAACCACCATAGGTTCTGATAGTAGGCACCATAGAAAACCTTGAATTCCTCAACCACCATTGGTTGGTATTCTTTAGGTTCCACCCAAGCAACAAGAGTGATAAGAATCAATATCCAACTATAAGAAAAGGGTCACCTAGTCTAAGCAGCAAGCGCATCTTCAAGCAACTGATTTAACAAAAATAGATACCAATTCATTTGTACCCCCTCAACACATTTCTAGGCACAGGAGACAACATTTGAATTGCATTGGACTGGTGCTTTTCCACGTACAACCTTGCTGGCCAGAATTATTGTGCCAATGTGCACCATTTGTGAACTAATATTGTTAATGTGATAAGCACGACCATTCTGCTATAAACCAAAGCACTCCTTCCGCTGCTTGGCAAGTTTCTTGTCTGTATCTCTTCCACAAATATATTGAGTCAGGTCCTCCCCATCCTTCGACAAACCAGTAATGCTTGCAATCAAGTCGACTGTGATAGGGATCAGCGTATTTAGCAAAAGCGTCCCTCCATAGAAACATGACAATAGTTGCTTCACACATGCATTTGCTTTATTCAAGTGGCCAAAATGGGACATATCGATGAGACCCAATAACCTAGACTTGTCTAACCCACTAGCCCATGGTTTCAGAATTCACTGAATGGGGCCACCAGGCACCGTACAAACAGATTCATATGGCTCGTCCCAGATGTCTTTAAGCAAGAGAAGGTCATTATCATCAAACTTGAGCTCGATCAATGTGGGGATGATATCGATGTAGCACGTCATCCATTTCGGTAGCACAATCTCCCTGAACACCGACCCAGATAGGTTTTACCCTGCCTAGCAACGTTTACAGAGTAGACGAGGTCTCACCCGAGGTGTTCAAGGGAGAGCTATCAAAACTGAGTTTTTCGACAGTGGGAGAGGAGGATATGGGGATCCGATAGAGGGACAACATAACTTATGCAATCATCACACAGTAATATCACAGCATTATTCATAGAACATCATTATTCATAGTGCATCAAATAGTTATAGATTACATCAACATGAAAACAACAGATCGCATCGATATAGCAGGAAGAGACTGAATCACATCTATATTATGCCATTGTAACAAAATAGAGTCATAGTATCATAACATATCTATAACAAAAAATAATTGAGACACACTAATCGCATCATATTAGCCTTGCATAAATGTAATGCATTACACAATTCTTCTCCAAAATTGGCGACTGCATACGTCACAAAGAAACCCAGATAAAAATCACAGTTAAGACAAAAAATTATCCATAACACAAATTGCACTAGATCTTATCCATACAATCGCTCACTACTTCTCTCCCCATTGCTCCTCAAAATAGATCTATAAATAGGCTTAAGCCTTTACATTTATGGTCCACTACTAACTGAATTCTAACCGCTACTGACCTATTGCAACAAAAATTGGTCAAAATATACATAAAATATTCAAAAAATAGTTATTCTTCCACTGATCACGCCAATATGCGCTTGCGCAGTACCACATCAGCTTGCACAACTTCCATGACGCTACGCAACTCACTCGCCCCAAACCCCTTTCCAACAAAAATATTTAAGCATCTGATTTTTTCCACATCCCCAAAATTGAAGTGGTATTTTTTGTGCCTTTTCTACTGCTAATGCTAGATTTATTCCACTTCATGCTTGCTGACCTTGTTGAAAATTTATTGCTCATTTCTAAATGGCAGAGGACTAAATCCACTCCTCCTTTGGTCAAATATTCCTTTTCACTTTCCTTTCCGTGTTGCATGAACTTCTAATTTTCCTTGCTTTGCTCATCACAATGCATTGCCATTTTGATGGCTTCATTAAGAGTTATTGGTTTAAACAAATCAATATTGTCTCTATATTTATGGGGAAAACTTCTATCACATCCCCACCCCTCATGCCTACAATGGAGATGACGCAACTAGGATGTTTCTACTATAAAATGAGAAATCTTGCCCCATGAACATACACATAAAAATGCATTGGAATAAAAACATATACAGATGCATAAGACATGTAAATACAATGGAAGCAAATACATTTAGTTCAACACATTCAAGCATTCATCATGTTCATATTAATTCATAAAAAGATTCATTGTAGAGATTAAATACACAAGAATACTTATATTGAGAAGAAGATTTCCCCACAACTAGTTATGTCGCTGCAAAGTTCCACCCAACCATAGGCTAGTGTGCTCATCTATCTCCCAACAACACTCCCATCCTCGAGTTGGGAATGACTCTAGAAGGAAATAGGGAACAACAATAGGCTCACACATAGCCAAAACTGTACATCCACAGTTAAGCCAACACACCCTTGGGTTTCACAGACTGTCCAACCAAGCCAATAAGGAGTTGGGTTTCATAGGTTGCTAAGGAAACAACCAATAACATGGGGTCCTTGGACTTTTTCAGCCAAGCCAACAATCACATCCAACACAACCAGCTATATAACAGATGGGTTCCTTGGACATGCTCTTCCAAGCCATCACAATGATGCACACAACAACAAAATGCACAGGCTGGGTATGAAGGAAAACATTTTTCAACCAAAAACGATTTGGTGCATGGGGAAATCAGCACATGGGTGAGAAACCTGAATTCAAAAATGATTTAATGGATTCACATAGGAAAAAATGGCCCATATAGATCCCCATCTCATGGTTTCAAATTCAGCATTTATGGGCTTCAAGTGGCCAAAACGACCTCAGCAAACACCCAAAAAGCGTGGGTCTCTTCTTCCATTCATTGTGCAACCAAAACAATGGGATTTCCTAGCCAGGTAATGAGGAACACACATAAACAAATTCCAGGAGAGAGCTCAACCCTTGATAATTACCAAAACAACTTTCCATCCATGGGGAAAATGAAGAAGAATTCCCCAAACGTAAAAGAAAACCCACAACAGACAAAAAACGTGAAGGAAAAGAGCTCTACAAGATTTCCCCTTGCATGAGGAATGAGGACATGAATGCATAATGGGTGAGTGAGAAATTTTTGGGTTCTTTCCCATTAATTCAAAACAAGTTTTTCTAAAATGGGTGCTTTGCTTAATTCGAAATTCATCCCCATGTCTTTCCCATTCCCATTAAATAACTTCCTCAACCAATTTCTAGATGATTGGAAATGAAAGGAAAAAATGGGTAGTAGACCACTTTATGGTTTTTCCCTTTAGACATTTGGATTTCCCCCCCTTGGATCAAGGGTTTGATTATTTCCCCCTCCATATTCCTTTTGAAATCATGCCGCCATCCCTTTAACGTTATGGTGCATAGCTAGTTGTGGTACTTTTATTAATTTGCATTTTTTCGCATGATGTCTCAAAATATATTGTGCCTGGCTAGTACATAAACCATCGACATCGATTTTAATTTCTGAAACATATAACACTAAATCCATGGTGGGGCCTTTGCCTTGAGATCCACACCACAATTTAATACAATTTTCACATCATATGCAATTTAATACCATGGGGTCAAAATATGGGTGTTACATTCCCCTCCCCCTTCAATAGCACTGTCCTCAATGCTTTACAAAAACTTAACAAAATGCTACACTGGCACTGCCCTCAGTGCCTTGCAAAATTGAATGAAAAATGGATGTGCCAATCACATGGCATCCTCTAGTTCCCATGTAGCCATATCAGGACCATCGTACTTCCTCTGTACCTTTACCTATTGTAAGAAGAAATATTTCACCTTTTGCGGACACACGTTGTTCCTCTAGTCTGAATGGTTCAGATCCAGAACAAATGAGTGAACAACAAAGGATGAATACCCTCCTTGGATGTCGTAGACACCTAGAATGCTACTTCGATAGTAAACCTGTGTACCTGCAACTAGATTAAACATACGAACACATCAAAGCTACCAGAACATCATCTACTTATCCATGTTAATGACTAAGGAATCTAACAACATTTACATGCAAAATCAAAACAACAGTAATGTGGGACATAAATCAACTTTGCATTAAGATGAATGGAGAATTTTACAACCAATTAAGCCTCAGCGTCGACACGCATCTCCATGAAACCAACACTTCATCCCCATAAGCTCCAACTTTGCTCTCTATTCTCTCAAATGGCTTGGGCCAAGTGGTTAATCCAATAGCATAACAATACCTCTATAGTTCTCCCCCTCAACCATGGACATGAGCTTGTATTTATAAGCCTCAATGGATAGGAATGTTTGAGAGATTTGTGGATGAAGTGGCCTCTAATATCCTATGATGGGGGATCTCAATCCCAACTGACCCACAATGTTAGGGATAAGGGAGGACACGAGGATCACAATCTAGAAGCCTCCAAAAACTTATATTTTCCCCATTTTACCTAGGGTGCCAGTTTTCTCCTCTTGTGACAGAGCGGTTTAGGTTAGAAAGGCCTATTGATAAAAGGCCATAGGCGGTGGCACTGCTTATAGCAAATAAGATACAGGAAGTGCGAGGAAGGTACCACTCATGGTTAATGGGGAAAGTGCAGTGTTGAGTATTTTTATGTAAGATGGACAAACAACATGGGTTTCCACTCTAAGTGTTGGGATTAAGGGAAAATATGTAAGTCAAGGGTCTTATCACCTGGTGGTGACAAGATTTGGGTATAACAGGATTCCCCCCAAAGCATGAGTCTTAGAGGGATACGTTAAACGAGAGCTTTGAGAGAACAAGTTGTCACTTTGAGGCAAAAATGTCAGCTCAATCGGAGCATGTCATCAAGTAGGAATCTGTAGTACATCAGTATTTTTGACTCATAGACACAAGTAACCAACCCATGGCTGGAGACCAATACAAGGAAGATCCATGGAAGGAATAAACAAGCATGGCTACTAGAATACAGCGTAGATCCATGTGATAGAGAACTCAAACTTGGACATAGATACCAGACATACAATGTAGATTTATGTCATACAGACGCAAATTTGAGCATATCCACAACCATACAAATGTGGATCCATGCTAGATATACAAAACTCCATCGCAACCTGGGGAAAAGAAATGAGCACTTTAAACAAATATCTAGGGTCTTCGTCTCGTATTTTGCAAAGTACGATTCTATCCATGTGATTACAATGATCTGAAGTCAAACATGGTATAAACCACCTGATTACCGGCTAATGATGTGAACCGTGAACAAGTGCGAGGGAGATCACCATTGATGCCAATGATTCCCAAGGTACCCTAGTACAATCTACTGAGTGTGAATAGATGTCCTGATGTCAAACACCCAGTTGATTCTATCGATCAAAGGTCAATGATGTGAACCTATGTCGAGATCTAGAGAATCTATCATTAAGGAATACAGATATCAAGGTACTAAGTTTTTGTTTCTAAGACTATTTCCCGGATGATGAGATGATATCGACGGGAATAGTCTCATCGAGGGAGGGCCATGATGAGTCCCACATTGATGACACGAAACTCGAAACATAGTTCTGGAATGATATGAATGTAGTAACCATAGGACTGAATCAAAAGTACTAACACAGAGACTGTTCTGAGTGTAGAGGAAAAACTTCTTCAATTTCCCTTTGAACATCGGGTGGCATGACAAAGAATTGGAAGCATGATCAAATGAGGAAAATACACAATACGATAGTGGACAATGCATTCTTTTGAAAGACTCAAAGGAGTGACATGACTCATGAAAGTGGATCATCACGAAGATCAGTTGAATACCCAATTGACTGAAATGATATGCAGACAAGTGCCATGTTCAAAGGTAATGACAAACTACTGACATTTATTTGCAAAATGATTCCCTTCCCATTTTCCCCATCATGATCGATGAGTGCTTCTTTCTGTTTTACGAGTTCAAAGAGGGTAACAAACACTCAGTATGGCTCATCCAAAGACAAGTCCAAACTCATATGTTTTATGAACCTAAGAGAGGAGGGGTTTGTTCCCAAAAATGGGTCTCTCAATTTTTAATTTAACGAGTCCAATGAAAGAAAACTTGGTATTGTTCATGTTTACAGAGTCTGAACGACCACGAAAGAAGACTCCAAAGGGTCCTTTTTCATATGATTTAGTCCCTAAGGCCCGAAAAAGTATAAAATCATACCTTAGAGAACTCTTCCAGTCATGGTTGGCTGGAGTGTTCCTTTTTCATAAATAGTCTATCCGAACCAAAAAAGAGATAACCTACCATTGGAGAGATGGCTCTTCAAATGCTTTAATAAGCGTGAAGAAGACAAGATCGCTTGACAATCTTTTCACATTTTAAGAGTCCGAAAAGATCTTAAATAATTCTCTATTAGACTTTTTCATGTTTGAATCCAGAGCACTAAAAAGTAATAAAACAGGCTCAAACCACTTTTCATGTTTTAACTAGACCACAAAAAATGAAAAGTAATCTCAACATGATCTTACTGTTTTTAACGAGCTCAAAGACCAGATGAAAGAATGCACGAAGATTGGTTTCATTTTTATGCAAGATAGAAACCAATGGGTAAACTATGCTTGCAAAATCCCATTAACATGATATACAAAGTTTGGAATCTTTCTCCCAGCATGATTGCTAGCGAAGCTTACCCTAGAATGGTTGTTATCGGCTCGACATGCCCCCAAGATTTGTTTCATTTGGAGATTCTTCTTCCATACCCAACCTAAAAACCTAGTTACTAATGTGAAAATGTTCGCCAGGGGGGTAGGAAGAATGAGAATCAGGCAGGTGAAAAGAAGGTTCAAGTTCTAACACTAAAGTGAAGACTCGACTCAAGGGAAGGGGATCTGTTTCATTTTTACACAAGCTTGAAATGGAAGGTAACTATGCTTGGAACATGGTTTCATTTTTATGCAAGCTTGAAACCAAAAGGTAAACTATACTTAAGGAAACCTACTCCATTTTTTAACGAGCTTGAAATAGAAAATGAACTATGCTCAAGAATGATTTCATTTTTATTCAAGCTTGAAACCAAAAGGTAAACTATGCTTGAGGAGATCTATTTCATTTTTCAATGATCTTGACATAGAATGGGAACTTTGCTCAAAGGCATATGTTTAATTTTTTAATGAGCTTGACACAGAATGGGAACTATGCTCGCTAACATATGTTTCATTTTTTATTGAGCTTGACACAAAATGGGAACTATGCTCACCTCATGGTTTCATTTTTATGCAAGCTTCAAACCAAAAGGTAAACTATGCTTAAGGAGTGGTTTTATTTTTTAATGAGATTGAAACCAAAAGTAAACTATGCTCTCCCACCTGCTCCTACCCAACATGATATCCAAAGGTTGGTAGGTTTCCCCCATTACATAAAATCTAGAGGCTTAGATCCATTATGATGTCCATATACTAGATCCATGCCCCCCATTTTACCTATGATGGGAAGAAGCTAACTAGAAGAAGGGGAAGGAACCACAAGAACATGTAGCACATTTAGGGCATTCTGATTACTAGGAGTAATGCGATGGTGAGGTGTAACAAAATAAAGCTGATCAATGGTCACAATATTTCCATCATGGGGAAAATGCATAACTCTAAAGACTGTGGAGACAACATCCTTCATGGTGTAAACATAATCACGTCCATGGAGCAGATTGCAATCTAAAGGACCTTGGACCACCATAACATCAATACAGATAGTTTTCCCTCCTAATGTAATTGGAAAATAAGGAAGAGTCCCTAAAGGTGTAGTAGGTCTTTGATTAAAATCTAGTATCTGATCGGTGGCTAGCACAAGCTGAGGAGAACCTAAATCTTGCCAAGCAGTTGAGGATATAATTCTAATAGAAGCCCCTTCATCAACAATAGTGCGAAGTATCTGCCTAGTAGTAACATTCACAACTATCTGGAAACGAACACTTGAATGAAGATGAGACTCTATTAGGTTACTCCAGTCAAAGGAAATAAACTCGCTACTCGGAAAGGGTTCTCTTGAAACAGACAAAATTTCCTCTTGTTGAGAATAATCAGAATGAAGCATAAAAACTTCAGTAGGTTTCAATTCATTCTCTACTGGAAGAGAAGAACAAGACGAATATTTGGTCAAAGGGGCTTAATTAGGCTTAACAATCTTTGATGAAAGAGTGGGATCGGGTGGAAATGACATCGACTCAACCACTTCACTCTCCGAAGGAAGAGTGGGATCAATTATAGATGAAACTGAATTGATCACTTGGTCAACCAGCGAGGAATCGAGGGATAACTTGCTATCACTTGCTGGAATTACCTATTGATGTTCAGTAATATTTTCCAACCAACGTGAAGCTTCATCCATGCTTGGACAAAGAAAAGTATGATGCATAGCCTTGCATATCAAACAAGGATACAATAATTTACCCTTATGACTTGTTACCACCTAAGTTGTACCCACCTAAGCTGTACTTAGTGGATTTATCAAGTGAGCATGGTGAACTGGACAAGGATAACTTGTTCAGACTTCATAAGACCTTTGGAAGTACTTCTAGGAAGTGCTTGTTGTACTATATCACATGTTCATACCCCATGGGGAAATCATAATAAATTTTCTAGCATGATAGTGTCTATAGAAGACTCGGTCTCTTAGACTGAGTTTGTCAATCCGATCAGCCCAGGGTGTTTTTTCCTTTGTTTACTATTGGTTGTTGAATAAACGACTGATAATTTCTGAGTTTTTCACTCCATACCTCTAGAGTTGGGGTGGTCAGCTTTGCATTTAGGCCTATTGAGGTTATTAGAGTCTATGTTTCAATGTATAAACATGCTAGGCATCATGTTCGAGTCATATGAACATGTCTAAGTTCCCCTAGGTTTTTTCAACTTTTTAATTTTTTTTTAATTTTTTGTGTTTTTTATTAAAATTTAATTTTTCCAAAAATTAGGCTATTTTTTAATAGTTTAATTGGAAAAACTGATTTTGTAATAAAAGTGGGCCAAATAATGAGTTTCAATCATGTAGGTGCTCATTTTCAAGCTAAGAGCACCATGTAAACCCATGGACCCACTATTTCCTAGTTTTGAGTGATTTTCAATCACTCAGTTCAGAAATCCCCAAAAATCAATTATTGATTATTTTAATTAATAAATTCATGCATAATGGAGCAAATACATAATCATAAATCAATGGATTCTCAGCCGATTTGATTGAAACCAGTCATATTTGAACCAGATGGATTGGATCTGACAAATCCTTGACTAAAGGAGGTGATCAAATCAGATCCAGAGTTGATCTTCAACATCCTTTATGGCGAATTTCTCCCTCCCTCTCTCCTCCACATGTTTTGGCTCATCTGGATGAGTTTTGGTGGATGCTTCAGTCAATAGGTTGAGGTGTTAGTTAGATCAGCTCTCTGATTGACAATTGCACTTAGTGAGACTCATATCTGGCTCAGTTAGACATAGATCAGGAATTGATGGACTCTCCTTCAGCTACAGTGGTCTATCTCCTTGGGATTTTTGCCCCCCCTAAGCTGTATCTCTTATTTTTTGTATAAATAAAGCACAAGCTGCCTCTTTCAAGCTAGTGTGAGTTGGATTGAAGGGCTTGCTATTGTAATACTGCTGTAATCTTTTGATTGTTGAAATAAAGAATCTTTGGAGGGAAAATGGTGTAATGCTCTCATATGTGTGGTTTAAGCATTATCTTACGGCTATTGATGTTGCTAGATTTTCTCTCAAATTCTGCATCTGAACCCTGTCTGGCTTGAACGATTCAGTTGAATCAATAGGAGTATAGTTGGGCAAGTAAGGTTACTTGTTTTTCTTATATCTCATAGAATATATGATTAGAAGATCTAGATTATACATGTTTAATAAGTTTATTTGCATGTAATTCTTGTCTCTTTTTCATATATATATCCAGATCTCATGAGGTTTCGTGCAGGATTGTGTGTTTAGCTTTCAGGTAGCAAGGATTGGAAGAGATTTGGATCTAGTTTGAATCCACTATACATCCAAAATATTTTTGAAGACATTTCCCCTCTGTATTCCACTAACAAGTTTCCATTGCAGATCTGCTTCAGCAATAAGCACTTCTCTTCTCCTTTTCCTCCTTCAAAATCATTTTTTTTAACCTAGTTAATTTGTTCACAACTTTGATATTGTTTAGATTTATTATCTTAAATTAAATTTAACATATATATATCTCCTCAAATCCCACAATATAGATCTTTTTCTTAAAAGGTTTCATAAGCATTCTAGATCTAGCTTTAGGGAAATCATCCTTTTTGCATGGAATTTTAAAGAGAATTTGTAGTTTGCAAGCATTAGATTTCTATTTTATGTTATAAAAGATAAATATATAAATCAGTGCACATCATATTTTCTTCCTTAAAATAAATCCAAGATCCCAATGAAAGCTTGCTTTCCTTGGTTCCCTTTTTACCTTTTTTAACTAGTTTTAACTTAGCTTTTTTTGGTTAAAAGTAAGCTGACCCAAAGGTAATTTCAGAGAGATTTTGGGCATGTTTCAGTCTAATAATATTGCTGGTTTTAATCAGGTATAAAATAAAATAGGAGGAGCTTCTATTCGAAAGTGACTTTTGGGTCTTATGAATCCCCCAGGGGTCTCCCTTTTTGACTGAAATCTTTAATTTTTGCACTTTGTAAGCTCTTGGTTTCATTCTGTATAAGAATCAAGAAGAATCATATCATTTTTATGATATTGTAACTGCTGGTAATAAAAATAATTTTGAATAGGATCTTTCGAGCCCATTCCCCATCCCCCCTGGGGGGATTTGCATCTGTGTCATTTTTTGCTTTTCGCTCATATTTTTTCAATATAGCATAGTACTAATCTGCAGGGTAGTATAATTTGATTTAAAATCATTTCCATATTCCATTTCTATTGGTTTTAAAGTAACTTTAATACTTACCCCATGAGCCTCCTTTTGAGCCAAAAGGTGAAGAAAGGTTCGTGGTGGTCTTATTACAAAATTGTGGTTTGCTTATCTTTTTATGTTTCATTTACTATCATCATTTGTTTCAGTAACCATAATAAAATCAACCCCTCCTTGATTCCCCGATTGAGGTCCACTTGGACCGAAAGAGGTTCCTGGAGGGTTTTCTTTTTAACAAGAACATCCATCTCAAAATTTACTAAAATTGACAAGACTCCGGTGTGTATGCTCTGCACTTGGCTGCGGTTCATCTGATCATTCAAGATGTATCAAAAGCACTTGAGTGACTAGTATAATTAGGATTCACTCTCCCAAATTGACAAACCATCAGGTGAAAATCCAACACCTAGATCAAACCATTACGATGGAAAAATACCAAAAGAAAGAGGGAACTCCTGAAAAGTGACCTCGGGGCACCGATCTTTGTCACACCCTAATGGGTGCGTTATGAACAATAGCCCCAGAGACTCCATTCATCCCACATATTCCTTTTCGTTAGCCGTGAAGGTTTAGTTTTAGACATACTCCAAGTACTCTCGGGTATATTTGGAGTCCACCCCTTCGCCTAATTTTAATCAACTCATATTTCACATTAACTTAAAATGTACCAAGAGGTAATTGCAAAACATTCACTCCAGGCACATGCAAGTACATTGATTTTCGTTTGACTCCATTTTAAGGCACTGGTTATTTTCTTTCTATATATATATATATTGTGTCTCAGCATTGTGCTTTCATGCGCTCATTTTGTATCTGATCATCTATGGTTGTTTATGGTTAAATTTCAAACTCCTAAGTAATTCATTCAATTTAACATAACCATACTAAGTAATTAGCCTTAGTAACTTAATAGGGTCTACCCCCCTTGGCTTCATTAGGACTTGAGCCTAAACGGAGGATTTAAGAACAAGGTGACAGCCTTGACTTGAGACTTTCCCCCAAGGACACACTGAGTGGCTTGAAGATTTCTACCACGTGACCCTGGTGTGTGAAAGGTGAAAACACTTTTTGGTGCCGTTGCCGAGTATAAATATTTTTATTCCCAGGTATGACTTAGCTTAACGTTTTTCTAAACAACTAAAAAGATGTAAATTTTTTTTATTGATCTTGTCTTTAAAAAACAAAAAAATTAAAACTCGATCCATCTGGCGACTCCACTGTCTAACATCCCTTCAAGAATTTCTACTCGAAGAAACCGTCGACAATTATTCAATCCTCTCCCTGATCCCGAAAGGTTTATTAGGGAAAGATTGAATAGGCATACTTCCCATAGAAACCTTGAAAATTTAGGAAACTAATCCCTCTTAGATATCCATCACATATTTGTAGAGAGTCATGTTCACCAATCTCAAGAAATGACGGAATTATTCAAACCCCTTGACTTCTCTCTGATAGTAGGTGCTCCCCATGCCATTCCAAAAGATGCTATCAAGAAGATCCCCATATTTTAGGGCAATAATGCCATCACTGCCAAGTCTCACCTTCAAAATTTTGAAAAGCACCTGGTCAGTTATTGCAATGATGCTTCCCATGACCATGATGATGTCAAAATGAAGCTCTTTGCTTTATCCCTAGAAGATGATGCTGAAGAATGGTACTTCGACCTAGATGATGATTCATATAAAACTCTTAGTGAATTCCTAGAGGGTTTTAAGAAGAAATGGGGTGAAAATAAAGAACCAAGACATCTGCTTGCTGCCCTTCATAACATTAAGAAGATGGAGAATGAAACCATGGATGAATTTAACACTAAGTTCAGGCATGTGGCTGTGGACCTCCCTAATGACATCACGCCAAATGATGCCTCCATCCTCATATCTTACATCGAAGCTTTCACTGGTGATTTGAGGTACCAGTTAAGAGACAAAGAGCCGACCAATCTAAAAATTGCTCAAGAATTGGCTAAGAAAATAAAAAAGAATATGCAGTCTTCTGGAAAATTCAACATTCCAGGTTACACTAGGGAAAACACTTCATACAACAAAGAAAAGGGAAAATCTGTTGAATCAGAAGAAAAAGGAGCCTCTAAAGATCCCATGGAAAAGGTAACAGACATGATAAAAAACTTGGTTACTAGTCAAAACCAACTTATGGCAAATCAGTCCGCACAATTGAATCTTATGTACAATAGAATAATCACAATGGAAAGAAATAATGGACCTAGGAAATTTCAGCCTAGGAAGAATCAGATGTATCAAAAGAAGTTTCCTTAGCAAGAGCCTAGGATTTCAAACCAGTTAGACTCAGCTAACATGGTAGAAGAAGTAATTCCATGGTGTAGACCCTGTGAACAATTCCATCAAGAAAGCACTTGTTATGTTGCAAATCAAGTCATGGAACATGGACTTCTCAAGGTCATTAATCAGGAAACAACTTCAAGCGAGCCTGATCATATATACATGGTAGGCCAGGCCTACCCTTTGTCACCATCTAAACAATAAAAGCCTGAGGATGAAACCCTTGCAGAATATTATAGTGAAACTTATGATGAAAACTATAATATACATGATGGGACTCCTATGTGTTCTCCATATAATGATGACAGTCTAGAAGGTTTACTACCTTGTGACCTTTTCTCTGAAGAAGATGAGTATGAAAATGAGGACAGGTATAGCTTGGAGCATGATACAAGTGACGGAGACTCCCTTATCCTTGACAAATATGTTGATGAGGAGTCCTAGACATTCATGGAGAATCCAGTCTATGACATGAATAAAGAGGAAAATAATGAACTAGAAACTTTTGATGGTTTTGTTGATTTTTCTGTTTGTGGCATATCTAAAGGAGAGAGCATGGACCATTTGGCCTTGGGAAACTTTGATATGAAAAAGGAGAATGCAGTTTATCCACATGATCAGTCTGAGACATATATCAGTATCAGTAATAAAGACAAATAAAACTTGATATCAGAACCTGATATCAGCAATGGGGAATCCATCACATCTAACATAGATGATGGTGGTGACTATTGGGATTTTTGTGGATATCTTACTAAGAATCCTATCTACGCTATATCCAACAAGGGGAGTTTCTATTTAGAAATTTGTGGAAGTCCAATCTACTATACTTCCATAGAGGGAAGCATGGATCTGGAGACCTTGGAAAACCTTAGTATGGAAGAGAAGCATTCAGAATTTTCATGTGATCATTTAGAGTCATATCATGCAGAGCCGCATAAGGGTATCAGTAATGAAGACATTGAGAAGCAGTGTTGTGAAAAGTCAAATGTGATGCAGTCAATGGAATATCAGTCTCAACTAGAATCTTCACATATGGAGTTTCCTTATGATTTGGAGCCACTTAGGGCTTATACAATGATTTATCATCTGATAAACCTTGATGATCAGTATGATGGTGTAATCAATTTTCCTTATTACTCTGATTTGTATATCAAACTTGTCCAGTCATTGATAGAAGCAGCCTACGTAACCACTTAACACTTTGGGAGAAAGTTTGATGGCATTATTCATGCCTATCATTTGTGGAAATCGAACCCAGTGATAGAACAATAACACTCACAACAATTATCAATTGTACATGGAAAATCACTCACAAAAGAGACTGAATATGGAGCTAAACACTAAACTATATTAACTCAGTGTACAATAGCCAACCCTATAATAACATAGGCTGATACATTAAATAATTACATAATGGATTTGAATGCATGAGGAGGCAATTCGAATCTAGTCAAAAGCAGGCTTACTAAAATTAAGCAATTCCCCCATAGGTGCATAAAGTTGTTTCCAAATCAGCTAAGGAGATCACGAATTGGAAAAAGCACTTAGGCAAGCTAAAAGGTGATGGAAGGACAACTCATACATGCTTTTCATAGGAGAAAAGAGTGGAGGATGTGGAGGACAAAAAAATAGTTAACCTCACCTAGTCAAACTTTCCCGATTGCCTTAAAGCACTAAAAAAGCAGGCAATAAAGCAGAAAAAGAAGAAGGGCACCTAGGAGGCCAGGAATAAAGCATATTTGATTCCTTGAGTTTTCCCAAGTGCTCCATGAGTCAAAATAGGCAAGTTTGACCACTATGGATAGGTAGATGACAACTTGCATAAGGTGGAATCATGAAACTAGGCAAATAAGACAAAAATGATTAATTTAATGTCTAAGGTAGCTAACTATGGGTTGATTATTCTAACATAATTTCCCATCCATCCCGCCCCTTCCAGATCATCACACAGGTTTGCATTTTCTGAATAAGGTTTCCTTACTTTGGCTAGTAACCAAAGACAATGAAATTTTTTTTTTTCTTAATAAAATGATTAGGTGGTTACATTGGATTTCTGATTACACTTAACCCTTTTTATATCATGCTAATAGTAGGAAAATAAGCTCCTTGAAAGAGAGCATTTACTTTATGCATTTCTATTTACTATAATAAAACTTTGCTTCTTTTAGTTAGTTACATTTATTTTGTTTGAATAAATCAGCTTAATGGTTCATTTGGTTTTTCTTTTTTATAAAACTTGTGATACTGAGGTTTTTCTTGTCAAGTTGAGATGTTTTTATAGGGTATATAAACTAGAGATTCTGGTGTTCTCGTATCCTCTCCTTGCCTTAAATACCAGCTCAAGCATAGGTCACACATTTGGAGCCAGAATGTTACCACCTAAGTTGTACTTAGTGGTTTTTTATCAAGTGAGCCTAGTGAACCGGACAAGAATAACTTGTTTGGACTTTAGAATACCTCTGGAAGTACTTCTGGGAAGTGCTTGTTGTACTATCTCACATGTTCATACCCCATGGGGGAATTGTAATAAATGTTGTAGCATGATAGTGTCTGTAGAAGACTTGGTCTCTTACACTGAGTTTGTCATTCTGATTAGCCTAGGGTGGTTTTTCCCTTGGTTATTATTGGTTGTTGAATAAATGACTGATAATTTCTGAGTTTTTCACTCCATACCTCCAGAGTTGGGGTGGTCGGCTTGGTATTTAGGCCTATTGAGGTTATTAAAGTCTATGTGTCAATGTATAAACATGCTAGGCATCATGGTTGAGTCATATGAACATGTCTAAGTCTCCCTAGGTTTTTCCAACTTTTTTATTTTTTAAATTTTTTCAGTGCTTTTTATTAAAATTTAATTTTTCCAAAACTTAGGCTATTTTTTAATAGTTTAATTGGAAAAATTGATTTTGTAATAAAAGTGGGCCAAATAATCAGTTTCAGTCATGTAGGTGCTCATTTTCAAGCTAAGAGCACCATGTAAACCCATGGACCCACTATTTCCTATTTTGGAGTGATTTTCCATCACTCAGGTTAGAAAGCCCCAAAAATTAATTATTGATTATTTTAATTAATAAATTGATGAATAACAGAGCAAATCCAGAATCAAAGATCAGTGGATTCTCAGCCGATTTGATTGAAATCAGTCAGATCTGAACTAGATTGACTGGATCTGACAAATCCTTGACTGAAGGAGGTGATCAAATTAGATCTAGAGTTGATCTTCAACATCCTTTATGGGGAATTTAACCCTCCATCTCTCCTCCACATGTTTTTGCTCATCTAGATGAGTTTTGGTGGATGCTTCAATCAATAGGTTGAGGTGTCAGTCAGATCAGCTCTCTGATTGACAATTGCACTCAGTGAGACTCAGATCTGGCTTAGTTAGACACAGATCAGGAATTGATGGACTCTCCTTTAGCTACAGTGGTCTATCTCCTTGGGATTTGTGCCCCCCTAGGCTGGATCTCCTATTTTTTGTGTAAATAAAGGACAAGCTGCCTCTTTCAAGCTAGTGAGAGTTGGATTGAAGGGCTTGCTATTGTAATACTGTTGTAATATTTTGATTCTTGAAATAAATAAGCTTTCGAGGCCAAATGGTGTAATCCTGTCATATGTGTGGATTAAGCATTGTGTTACGGCTAATGATGTTGCTGGCTTTTCTCTCAAATTCTGCATCTGAACCCTGTCTGGCTTGAACGATTCAGCTGGATCAATAGGAGTATAGTTGGGAAAGTAAGGTTACTTGTTTTTATTATATCTCATAGCATATATGATTAGAATATATAGATTATACATGTTTAATAAGTTTATTTGCATGTAATTCTTGTCTCTTTTTCATATATATATCCAGATCTCATGAGGTTTCGTGCAGGATTGTGTGTTTAGATTTTAGGTAGCAAGGATTGGACGAGATTTGGATCTAGTTTGACTCCACCTTAAATCCAAAATATTTGTGAATACATTTCCGCTCTGTATTCCACTAACAAGTTTCCATTGCAGATCTACTTCAGCAACAAGCACTTCTCTTCTCCTTTTCCTTCTTCAAAATAAATTTTTTTACCTAGTTACTTTGTTCATAGCTTTGATATTGTTTAGATATATTATCTTAAATTAAATTTAACATATATATATCTCTTCAAATCCCATAATTTATATCTTTTTCTTAAAAGGTTTCATAAGCATTCTAGATCTAGCTTTAGGGAAATCGTCTTTTTTGCATGTAATTTTAAAGAGAATTTGTAGTTTCCATGCATTAGATTTCTATTTTCTGTTATAAAATATAAATATAGAAATCAATGCACATCATATTGGCTGCCTAAAAGGAAAACCAAGATCCCAAGGAAAGCTTGCTTTCCTTGCTTCCCTTTTTACCTTTTTTAACTAGTTTTAACTTCGTTTTTTTTGGTTAAAAGTAAGCTGAACCAAAGGTAATTTAAAAGTTATTTTGGGAATATTTCAGTATAATAATATTGATATTCTTTATCAGGTATAACATAAAATAGGAGGAGCTTCTGTTTGAAAGTGACTTTTGGGCCTTTTGAATCCCCCAGGGTCTCCCTTTTTTATTGAAATCTTTAATTTTTGCACTTTGTAAGATATTGGTTTCATTCTATATAATAATTAAGAGGAATCATATCATTTTTATTATATTTTAAACTATGGTAATAAAAATAGTTCTAAATAGGCTCTTTCAAGCCCATTCTCCATCCCCCTTGGGGGGATTTGCGTCCGTGTCATTTTTTGCTTTTCGCTCATCTTTTTTCAATATAGCGTAGTACTAATCAGCAGGGTAGTATACTTTGATTTAAAATAATTTCCATATTCCATTTCTATTGGTTTCAAAGTAACTTTAATACTTATCCCATGAGCCTCCTTTTGAGTTGAAAGGTGAAGAAAGGTTTGTGGCAGTCTAATTAGAAAATTGTGGTTTTCTTATATTTTTATGTTTCATTTTATATCATCATTTGTTTCAGTAACCATAATAAAATAAACCCCTCCTTGATTTCCCGATTGAGGTCCACTTAAACCGAAAGAGGTTCCTGGAGGGCTTTCTTTTTAACAAGAACATCCATCTCAAAATTTACTAAAATTGAGAAGACTCCAGTGTGTATTCTCTGCACTTGGCTGCGGTTCATTCAATTAGTCAAGCTATATCAAAATCACTTGAGTGACTAGTATAATTAGGATTCACTCTCACAAATTGAAAAATCGTCAGGTGAAAATCCAACACCTAGATCAAACCATTACGGTGGAAAAATACCCAAAGGAAGCAGGAAATCCTAAAAAGTGACCTCGAGGCGCCGATCTTTTTCACACCCTAATAGGTTTGTTATGAACAATATCCCCAGAGACTTCATTCAGCCCACATATTCCTTGCGGGTAGCCGTGAAGGTTTAGTTTTGGACATACTCCAAGCACTCTCGGGTATATCTGGAGTCCACCCCTTTGCCTAATTTTAATCAACTCATATTTCACATTAACTTAAAATGTACCAAGAGGTAATTGCAAAACATTCACTCCAAGCACATGCAAGTACATTGATTTTCATTTGACTCCATTTTAAGGCACTGGTTATTTTCTTGCTATATATATATATATTGTGTCTCAGCATTGTGATTTCATGCGCTCATTTTGTATCTTGTCATATATGGTTGTTTATGGTTAAATTTCAAACTCCTAAGTAATTAGCCTTAGTAACTTAATAGGGTCTACCCCCTTGGCTTCGTTAGGAGTTGAGCCTAAACGGAGGAGTCAAGAACAAGGTGACAGCCTTGACTTGAGACTTTCCCCCAAGGACACACCGAGTGGCTTGAAGATTTCTGCCACGTGACCTAGGTGCGTGAAAGGTGGCAACACTTTTTGGTGCCATTGCCGGGGATAAATATTTTTATTCCCGGGTATGATTTAGCTTAAATTTTTTCTAAACAACCAAAAAGATGTAAAAAATTTTGATTGATCTTGTCTTTAAAAAACATAAAAATTAAAACTTGATCCATCTGGCGACTCGACTATCTAACATCCCTTCAAGAATTTCTACCCGAAGAAACCACCGACAATTATTTAATCCTCTCCCTGATCCCAAAAGGTTTATTAGGGAAATATTGAATAGGTAGACTTCCCATAGAAACCTTGAAAATTTAGGAGACCAATCCCTCTCAGATATCTATCACATATTTGTTGAGAGTCATGTTCACCATTCTCAAGAAATGACGAAATTATTCAAACCCCTTGACTTTTCTCAGATAGTAGGTGCTCCCCATGCCATTCCAAAATATGCTATCAAGAAGCTCCCCATATTTCAAGGCAATAATGCCATCATTGCTAAGTCTCACCTTCAAAAGTTTGAAAAGCACCTGGTCAGTTATTGCAATGATGTTGCCCATGACCATGACGATGTCAAAATGAAGCTCTTTTCTTTATCCTTAGAAGATGATGCTGAAGAATGGTACTTCAACCTAGATGATGATTCATATAAAACTCTTAGTGAATTCCTAGAGGGTTTTAAGAAGAAATGGGGAGAAAAGAAAGAACCAAGACATCTACTTGCTGCCCTTCATAACATTAAGAAGATGAAGAATGAAACCATGGATGAATTTAATAGTAAGTTCAGGTGTGTGGTTGTGAACCTCCCTAATGAAATCAAGACAAATGATGCCTCCATCCTCATATATTGCATCGAAGCTTTCACTGGTGATTTGAGGTACCAGTTAAGAGACAAAGAGCCGGCCAATCTAAAAACTGCTTAGGAATTGGCTGAGAAAATAGAAAAGAATATGCAGTCTTTAGGCAAATTCAACATTTCGGTTTACACTAGGGAAAACACTTCATACAACAAAGAAAAGGGAAAAGCTATTGAATCAGAAGAAAAGGGAGCCTCTAAAGATCCCATGGAAAAGGTAACAAACATGATAAAAGACTTGGTTACTAGTCAAAACCAACTTATGGAAAATCAGTCTACACAATTGAATCTTATGCACAATAGAATAATCACAATGGAAAGAAATAATGGACCTAGGAACTTTCAGCCTAGGAAGAATCAGATGTATCAAAATATGTTTCCTCAGCAAGAGCCTAGGATTCCAAACTGGTTAGACTTAGCTAAAATGGTAGAAGAAGTAATTCCATGGTGTAGATCCTATGAACAATTCCACCAAGAAAGCACTTGTTATGTTGCAAATCAAGTCATGGAACATGGACTTCCCGAGGTCAGTAATCAGGAAAGGTAACTGTCTATTGGGTTGTACATACTGGTAATATTGATATGGCGTATAATTACTAGTAGGGCCATAGGTAGACTGATAAATAGGTTGCTGTGAGGAAGAACCACCAAAGAATCCACCCATGGGGGGTGGATTTCCAGAATTAGGACCACTAGGACCACCAGGGCCTCTAGGAGGAGGACCGCCAGAGCCATTGGGAGCACCAGGACCACCAGGACCACTAGGACCATGACCACCAGGACGACTAGGAGGTAGACCAACAGACCCTTTGGAGCCTCCAGGAGGTGGAAAACCTCCAGAGACACCGAAACCACTAGGTGGAGGGCCACCAGACCCTCCAGAGCCATAAGGAGGAAATCCACTAGGTCCCCCAGGACCACTAGGACCACTAGGACCATGAGGAGGACCGCTAGATCCTTCAGGACCATTAGGCTCCCCAGGGGGAGGACCTCCATAAGGTGGTCCTCCTGCACCTCCCATAGTATGTATAGGTATCCCTCCCATGGCTGGCATGTAAGACTAGTTGGGTTGCCCCCATGGCATAAAAGTGTTACTAGGGTATGGAATTCCAGTAGGATTAGATGGATGATTACTGACAGGTATTTGATAACCATAACCACTAGAAGACTGAAAGGAAACAGGTTGTGCCCCCAAGGGCTGACCTGAACTAGATGGGGGATTTACCACATTAATGTGGGTGGGATGGAAAAAAACTATAGATGTTTCTACATTAGAGGTCTACTCTAGACTAGGTACAACCCTGGTATCAGATAGCGTAGGTCATGCTGGGGGTTGCCCCCCGGCATTCAAAAGTACTGAAAAAATAGGAATTGAAGGTTGGGCCCCAAATGCAAAAGACCTGGGAGGATTTGGAACAGACATAACATAAGAGGTGATAGGGGTGGAAATTTGACTTGGGCTATGGGTTGTTAATGGATGATCTATAATTGATTCAATGGGTCTCATAGAATCGGCTAATGAACGATATCCCATAGGAAGAGATGTGGAACATACTCGTGTAGAGCCTAATAGGTTATCAATTTGCTTTTATACCTCCTGTGCACGGAGAATAGCAGCACGATATTTCCTGCATTCTACTTCACTCTCAGGAGAACTTACATAGGTGCCAAATGAGGCAATGGCCTATCTGATAGGTGTCTCCCAAAAAGAAGCATTAGGACCAAATTTCGGATGGGTATCATCAACATGACCTTCCAATGGAGGATTGAACAATGAATCATCCAGGGAAGGCTGTTGGACCAAGGGAGGTGAGTGTGAAGAATATGGTACTCCACTTTCCACCACCACATTATCTCCCACTTGGGAGGTGGTAGCAACTCCTTGGTCAATAGCTTCCATTGGATTTTCTCTTGAAACAGGATTAAAATTAGGTGGCAAGCCTCATACTCTCCTCGACTGTCTTAACTCAACCAGTTTGTACAGTTCCTATCTAACCTAGGGTCTGAAAATCTAGAAAAAACACAGCAAAAGACTTCCCTACACAAACTATAGGTCAAAACAAGCAGACTTAAAATGACAGGAGGAGTTCAAAAGTTAGGTCTCTCACTAGGATTGTCAAGAAGGTGCCACTCATGATATACCTCGAGGGTATGTGTGTAGTAATCTCCCCGAATGTTGTTTTCAATGTATGGCTCCAAACAAGATGACCAAAGGGCTTTTCTCAAATAGATAAGGTACCCTAGTGGGGTCTCCCGATATACTCAAGGTATGTGTGAGCTCGTATCTGTAGTAGTGTTGTCTAATGAATAACCATATGCAAGGGGGGCCTTTCGATATATAATCGAGTATGTGAAGTACCTTTCTATATACCTCAAGGGTATGTGAAAGGCTATTTGATATACCAATGGAATGTGGAAGAACCGTGTGAGTCTCGGAATGTAATGCTGACAACTAACGATAGCTCCTACATTTTACGATGCCCGAACACGTCTCTAACCTATCACTCAAGTTACTACGTAATTTTTAACCTACAAGTATCGTTAATTTTATCTTGTATGGTTAGGTGAATGCATTATGTTTTGACAGAAAAGTAAAACCATGCAATATGCTTGTGCAAATGTTCACTTTACTGTTCAGTATGCCTACTTATAGGAGGGAAGAGAGTGTTTTTCTTTTTGTTTCAAAACAAAAAATCATTCCAATCAACAATCATGAACATCAAATCAAAGACAAGCAAATACTTCTACAAACCAAATTCTTCTTTTCAAAAGAAATTGAGAAGGGTGAGAATCTCTTTTCCTAAAAGAACAACACCAAGCACACCTATATGCCAATGCACTCTTACTTTTCAAATTTCTTAAAAACATCAGCAAATCTAACTTAAAACTACCTTTTTTTTTTAAATTTTGAACGAGATAGTCCTATATGCATGAGAGGTGAAAGATCATACAGGTCCTGAAAGCTTGTAAATCTAATCAGAAAGCCCAAATCCAACTCTAAAAAATGATGTCCTAATCTCAAGAAAAACTTTTATTTTTTGAAAGGAAGAAAAAGAAGTTTACTATGCAAGCAAGAAATGAAATCTAGAAGCTAATCTAGTGTTCTTCTTTCAGTATATGCAACGAAAAGAGAGTTCAATGAGAACCCTAACTTTCAGAAAACAATAAATCCTTCTTTAAGCACAATCAACAAGCAATAAGCGGAGGAACAATAAAAAAGACTAAACAAAATTTTGAAATTCCACTCAAACCAATCTTAAACCATCAAAGTAGCAAGCCACACACATTAGATTCAATAACACAAGCCTGATAACAAAACTGAAAGAAATCAAAATTTCAAATTTTTGCAAAAGAAAAATGAGGAAAAATAGTTTTGGACTAATGCCTACCTGGTAAAAGACTTTGTAGGTGTTGTAAGAGTGTTTCCAAAGTAGCACTGCTCCTTACAAACCAGATACAGGCGGTGGCACCATGTACTGTTCACTATGTTCAAGCGGTGGCACCGCTCCTCGTACAAAGCATGGATACAGTTCCCTGTAGATGGCCAAAACAAAAAAGAGAATGATGGATCAGATAAAAAAATACTAGATCAAGGCAAATACTATCGAATTGAAAGGGGTAACAGAGCATAAAAGACCAAAATGACTCAGATCTTAACAGATCTGGAAATTTCAAACCCAAATAATACAAATTAGAAAGTAGATCTGATTGAAAAGAGTTGAATAAAACGGAGCCTGGATTCAGACAAGAGTTGTAGAATAAGGAATATCAGAACAACTGAATACAACTATTCCCCAGCAGAGTTACCAGATTTGTTAGCTGGAATATTTCACCTCCCGCGGACAGCAAGGTGTTCCATTGGTCTGAATGGTTCAAATCTAGAACAAATAGATCACAGAGACTGACAACTCTCCCTAGATGCTATAGATATCTGGAATACAAGGCTTTGATATTTAACCTGTGTACCTATAAAAAATCTCAACATGAAATGAATCAAAGCAACTAGAATATGATCTACTAATCTATGCTAGTGACTAATGAATCTAGCAATATATATCTGAAATCAAACATCAACAATATATATGGGACATAAAATCAACTTGCATTAGAAAAATGAAGAAGTTTACAACCAAGCCTTAGTGTTGACATGCATCTCCATGAAACCAGCTCTTCATCCCCAAAATCTCCGAATCTAGCTCTCTATGCTCTCTCCAAATGATCTTGGGCGAAGAATCAATCCAACAGCATAACAATACCTTCAATGTTCTCCCCTCAACCATGGCTATGAGCTTATATTTTTAGGGCTTTAATGGATAGAGATGGTTGAGAAATTAGTGGGTGAGGTGGCCTCTAAGATCCTAGGATGAGGGATCTCGAGCTCAACCAACCCACAACAGTAGGGATAAGGGATATCTCGAGGCTTATCATCTAGAATCCTCGAGAAGTTTCTCTTTTTCCCTTTTTACCTAGGGTTCCACACTTCTCCTTCTATGACAGAGCAGTTTTGGTAATAACCGCCTATGGACCAAGGGCAATGGGTGGTGGCATTGCTTGTGGACAACCGATGAAAGGCAATGTGAGCAGGGGTACCGCTCCTAGATAAAGGGGCATGCACAGTGCTGGGAATTTGTATGATAGATTGATAAAAAAACCATTTAGTTTTCACTCCAAAAGCTAGGATTTAGGGCAAGTAGGTATGTCAAATTTCTTATCACATGATGGTGACAAAATTTTTGTATAACAAATAGGAGTTACCAGATTAAACAACCAGACTGGTAATCCTATACTTAACCTAGGGAGATTTAGATTGGCAATAAAGGGAGGACCAATACCTTCACTTGGAGGGAATCCAAAAAGCACACCCTGGAAAGGGACCTCTTGGGTGGTAGTCCCAGATTGGGATGCCATCTCTAAACTCTCTAATAACCCCCTAACTACCGCGCACAAGCAAGTACTACTCAAACTAAAAGAAACAAGAAAACATGTGAAAGGAGTGGATAAGAGTCAGGAATCTCACAGGACAGGACAAAAGGATAACTCAGATGGTTTGAGGATTCCTAAAAGGATCTCCCGATATATGCAAGGTACATGGGAGCTCAAATTAGTAGTAGTGTTGTCTAATGCATAACCAGTCACAAGGGGCCTTCCTATATACAATCGAGTACGTGAAGTACCTTTCTATATACCTCAAGGATACTTGAAAGGCCGTTCAATATACCGACGGTACATGGAATAACCGTGTGAGTCCCAGGATGTAATGTAGATAAGTAATGGTAGCTCCTACCCTTAACGACGCCCGAACATGTCTCTAACTTATCACTCAAATTGCTAAATTTTTTAACCTAGTACTATTGTTAATTTTATCTTGTGTGTTTAGGTGGAACCATGGAGTGAAAACTTGGATTTAAAGAAGATGCATACTAAACTATATGATAGTGCAAGTTTTCCTCTTCAATGAAATTATACCTAAAAGAGGGGGAGAGATTTAATTTTCTTCCAAAAAATGCACACCCAAATGCAAATGCAATTCTATCTTTTCAAACTAAAAGCAAAATATCAATGCACCCCAAACAATCTTTAAAGAAAAAAAATAAAAAAGAGATCTAGAGAACATCTAACATAAATAAAAAATGTTTCCTATCTTCTCATGCTTGAAAAAGACGCATAAAAACTCAATGGAAAGATGATTTCACTAATGTTTCCAAACAAATATAACTCTAATGCACACAAAGATTACAAGGGAACAAAGAACCAATCTTTGCTACCAAGTACTGAAAAAATCAGCATCCAAAAGGAAACAAGAATCACCCCAAGCAAAGAAAGACTCAAAACAACATGGATCACTCATGCATTCCAAGTCCAAAACAAACCAAAGCATAATCAAGAAAATGAAATGTATATTTCCAATTCCAAAGAATAATATCTACGGAAAAGAGCAAGAGGTTTCAAGCAAAGAAAATAATGTAAAATCCAACGCAAGAACATAAACTCTCTTTGAATGCAGAGGGAATATAACAATCAAAGCGACTGCAAAATATACAATACACTTCATTTTCATCAAAAAGTAAGCCAAAAACACACAAAAATCAAAATACAAAGTCTGGAACAGGCCTACCTGGCAACGTGCAGATGAAGCTGCTGAAGGCGGTTTTCAGGCAGTATCGCTTCTTGCTCACTGGATTCAGGTGGTGGCACTACTTACTGCTAACTAGGTTCAGGTGGTGGCACCACTTCTCGCCAACTACATAAGAGCAGTTCCCTGTATAAATCAAAAACACAAAGGAGAACGACATATCAAGTCAGAAAAAGATCAGATCAAGGTAAAAACTGATAGATTGAGAATAAAAAAGAGCATAAAAGGTCAAAATAATTCATATCTGGATAGATCTCAAAGTTTCAAACCAAAATACACTGAGTCAGATAATAGATATGACTGGAGAGAGTTAGAAGGATCTTGGATTCGGACAAAAGTTGAAAAATTGAGGAAGATCAAATCAACTGATACATATATCTATTCCCCAGTGGATTCGCCAGATTTGTAAGTAGGAATATTTCACCTTCTGCAGACAGAAGTTGTTCCTCTGGTCTAAATGGTTCAGATCCAAAACAAATGAGTGAACGACAAAGGATGAAAACCCTCCCTAGATGTTGTAGACACCTAGAATGATTCTTTGATAGTAAACCTGTGTACTTGCAACTAGATCAAACATGAAAACACATCAAAGCTACCTGAACATCATCTACTTGTCCATGTTAGTGACTAAGGAATCTAACAACATTTATATGTGAAATCAAAACAACAGTAATGTGGGACAAAAATCAACTTTGCATTAAGATGAATGGAGAAGTTTACAACAAATTAAGCCTTAATGTCGACATGCATCTCCAGCCGCAGGCCCTGTGAGGGACAGTAATGTGGGACAAAAATCAACTTTGCATTAAGATGAATGGAGAAGTTTACAACAAATTAAGCCTTAATGTCGACATGCATCTCCATGAAACCAAAACATCATCCCCACAAGCTCCAACTTTGCTCTCTATGCTCTCAAATGGCTTGGGCCAAGTGGTCAATCCAACAGCATAACAATACCTCTATAGTTCTCCCCCTCAACCATGGACATGAGCTTGTATTTATAAGGCTCAATGGATAGGAATGGTTGAGATGTTTGTGGATGAGGTGGCCTCTAAGATCCTATGATGGGGGATCTTAATCCCAACTGACCCACAATGTTAGGGATAAGGGAGGACATGAGGCTCATGATCTAGAAGCCTTGAGAAACTTCTCTTTTTCCCATTTTACCCAGGGTACCACTTTTCTCTTCTTATGACAAAGCGGTTTAGGTTAGAAACGGATATGGAAAAAAGGCCACAGGCAGTGGCACCGCTTATGGAAAATAAGACACAGGTGGTACAACTGAGGTACCGCTCATGGTTAACAAGGAAAGTGCAGTACTGAGTATTTTTATGTAATATGGGAAAAAAACATGGGTTTCCACTCTAAGTGCTGGTATTAATAGAAAATATGTAAGTCAAGGGTCTTATCACATGGTGGTTACAGGATTTGGGTATAACACCTATCCAATGGTATGATCTGGAACTTCTCCTTGGTTCCAGTTCATGATTATATTGCATACGAACTCCTCCAAGTCCTTGATTGCATGCATTTGTACATGCCACAAAATATTTTCTAGGTCTTGGAGAATCCTTCTCCTCAGCTTGGAACATTTCCAGTGTCTTTGGTAACTAGCAATACCTATGCTCAAGTACCAAGAAATGAGTCAATTCCTATGTTAGTATTCACAAGATTTGTCCAAAATCATAGATGAATCACATTCACATGTATATTGATGTAAAATCAATAAGAAGTTTCCCATTGAACCAAATACTTATCTACATAAGTATATTCTTTTGGTTCCATAGGTATCCAACTTGGATTTATGCAACCATGGTACTCACAACATTGACCCACAAACTCCTGGATGTGCATTAAAGGGTCACCAAATTTCTGCAAGCCTCAGATCACCTGAAAATACCTCTCAACCGAGGTATGACAACTCCTTTATTGAGCCCAACACCTCTTCGGGTACTTCAATGGAAGTTCTGTTCAAGAGCCTGCAACTCCTCTAGGTGTTTACCAAGATCAAGTGCTTCCCTTTCGAACACCACAATGAATTTAATTCATGTCATATTCATTCCTATAGGATGCAATCTATAACAATATTTTCAAAACCATGGCTGCATCATATGCTCATGTACATTTAGAGAAAATCAATAAGAACAAAATTTTGATAAGTAAACCAAATGTGTATCTGTATATCATCTCCCAACCAAGATCTGGTCAAGCCCGCTTCAGATCTTAACACCTCCTTGGGTTCTCAATGGAAGCTATAGCTAACGGCCCTAGAACCTCTTCCAGTGCTCAGCACTGCTTAGGAGCTTCCTTTCTGGGAACCATAAAAGTTTAATTCACATGTAAGATTCATTTTCACAAGATTTATTTATTAACAATATTTTAAAAATCTAGGATGAATCATTATGTACATGTGTAATTACAAAAAATCAAATAGGATTTTCCAAGTAATCCAATACTTATCTGTATAGCATCTCTCAACCGAGATCTGGTCAGCCCCACTTCAGGTCATAACACCTTCTTGGGTGCTGAGTGACAACTCTGCATTAAGGGCCCAACACCTCCTCCAAGTGCTTACAAATTCTCAGGTGCTTCCTTTTCAGACATCATAATACCTAGGGGTTATTCTCTTCATGGAGCCCCCACTCTCGTGAAAGTCCCCTTATGGCATGAATGTGCATGGTAAGAAGTCTAACCAGATTTCTTACAACCTGTCCATCCCCAGTGATGCATATTGGTGCCTAGCTGGTAGGGGGAAGAAGCCATGTACCCGAGCACATCCTTCCAGAGGAGTCATGTACTCCATGTACATGTTTTCACTGTCTCACCTGTGTTACATATAAACATGCAATTTACATTAGGTGTTATTATAAAATTTTAATCATAGGTTTTCAAACCTATTCCAAAGACATCCCTTCGACAAGCTATGCACACCTAGTACATCCTTTCAAGGAGCCATGTACACCCAGTACATATTTTCATCATCTCACTTGCGTTACATACAAGCCTGCAGTTCATATGAGATGTCATCATAAAAAATTACAATCATAGGTTTTCAAACATTTTCCAAAGACATCCCTCCAAGAAGCTATGTATCCAAGTACATCCTTCTGAGGAGCCATGTACGTCCACTACATATTTTTATCATCTCACCTACATTACATACAAGCATGCAGTTCATATGAGATGTCATCATAAAAAAATTGCAATCATAGGTTTTCAAACCTATTCCAAACACATCCCTTCAAGAAGATATGTATCCAAGTACATCCTTCTAAGGATCCATGTACACCCAGTACATCCTTCCGAGAAGCTATGTACTCCAAGGGCATACTTCCATTTTCTCACCTGTGTTACATATAAGTATGCAGTTTAAATTAGATTTCATCATTAAATTTTAATCATAAATCTTCAAATCTAGAGTCATGCATTCATGATTTCACAAATATCAAACGATCAATAACATTGATAGTCTAATAAAAANAAATTAGATGTCATCATTAAATTTTAATCATAAATCTTCAAATCTAGAGTCATGCATTCATGATTTCACAAATATCAAACGATCAATAACATTGATAGTCTAATAAAAATGTGACCTCACAATTTTGCTCCCTGCAAAAAATCAGATTTTTGCAACCATGAGGCCATCCTCCTGTTGTTTGGATTTTGCATGTGGGAGTAATTATCCCTTACTCACACATGCTGCCCAAAACTTAGACATCCACATACAACATGTCATCCCAACACAATTTCAAATCAGCCAAACAATCATAGCCAGCAACAGGAAACCTCAAACATCAAGCAATGCAAGAAAAGCANACCTAGACATCCACATACAACATGTCATCCCAACACAATTTCAAATCAGCCAAACAATCATAGCCAGCAACAGGAAACCTCAAACATCAAGCAATGCAAGAAAAGCATATCCATTGTTAGCATGATTCAAAACCATCATAGGAGATCAAAGTCTCCCATAATCAATATAAAAAATTGCAATATGAAGTTTCAAAATCTGTTCTCAATCATGAGATCCTTCTCATGGAACATGATAGCTTCCTTCCCTAGGTTTCATTGGGCACAACCATACTGCTCTGCTCAGGTCATTCTACCTACAGTCTTCAAGAAGTCCCCATATGTATGCTCATAAACAAAAGGGCCATTCTCTCATGGAACTACAAGCTCACATGAAGGATTTCTAGGCATATACATAGATTCCACTTTACCTACAAAATCTTCTTTACTGAATCTCCTGCAATATCCTGCAAGTCCCACAAAAATCTTACTTTCTTGGAGCAGGCCAACTCATCATGACTTCAATCTTTTTAGGGTCTACATATATGCCTCTATCCGAGATAATGTGACCAAAAGAACGAAATCTATCTTTATAGAAGTCATAGTTGCTCAACCTTACATATATATTATGCTTCCTAATAAATATCCAAAGTAATCCTCAAATATTCCACATATTCTTCCTAATTCTTATAATAGATAAGAATGCCATCAATGAGAACAAGAACAAACCTGTCTAGATACTTACTAAATACATTTTTAATGAGGAACATGAATGTAGCTGGTGAATGTGTGAAACCAAATTTTACCACTACAACATCATAAGATCCATTCCTTTCTTTGAATGTTTTCTTATGGACATCTTCATCCTTGATCCTTACCTGCTGGTAACCAGGCCTTAATTCAATCTTGGAAAATTCCTTTTCCACTCTCATTTGATCAAAGAGGTCATCAATATTAGGAAAGGATACTTGTTCTTCATAGTGAGTTTTTTCAACTGTATGAAACCAATACACATCCAAAGTGTATCATCCTTCTCTTTCTCAAACTAAACTANAGAGGTCATCAATCTTAGGAAAGGATACTTGTTCTTCATAGTGAGTTTTTTCAACTGTATGAAACCAATACACATCCAAAGTGTATCATCCTTCTCTTTCTCAAACTAAACTAGTGCTCCCCATAGGGACACACTTGGCCTGATATACTTCTTTTCCCACAACTCTTGTAGTTGCATCATCAACTCTACAAATTCTGGCGTACTCACTTTGTAGGGTGTCTTGGATACTAGTGCTTTAATTGGAACAAGTTAGATTGTAAAATTGATGTTTCTCTTTGGAGGAAATCCTGTAATTCTATTAGGAAAAACATTCTTGAATTCCGGAAACACCTGACAGCCCTTCAACCTAAGAGTATCATTGCCTCCAAAACATGAGTTGCATACACTCTGTAACCTTTCCCATAGAACTTCTTTAGATGCATTGCTGAAATATTCTTATTGGATAT
>LPNX010553680.1:0-11434 GCA_001517045.1 Pseudotsuga menziesii
AACTAAATCAGAGCCATTATGGTCTGGATACATTGAAGTACACTCCTATCTTTTGGTGCATTTATTTGACAAAGAAAAGAAAACCAAAGTGAGTGGAATTTGGGGGGTATTGAGTAGAATAACATTAAACATAATATCTTGTTTGGATTTAAAATGATTATTATCTTGCTTTGTAAAATATATTAATCTAAAATTGGTTGTATCAGTTTAACATAATAAAATGCCAATTGTTTTGCATATGGGATATATGTTTGTTAAATGAGCCTGCCACTTGCCAATTGGAACTACCTTATCAAGGAAGTACGCTACCTTGTCAATATCACATGCTCCAACTCACTGCATTTACATCAGAGTTAATGCACAATATTCCATTTCTATGATTGAAGTTTGGTTGATATGAATTTCAATTGACATGTCGATCTTGGGTTTCTCATAGTTGGGGTTTGATATGAGTAGGTCCCCTTTTATTCTTTACGTTAATCTCCCATCAATCATTTGATGTTGCAGATTTTTTGTTATATAATTTTAGTGTTCATAGTGACCGAAAAGTTTCAATTAAATCAAGAAGAAAAATTAGGATAAAGAAGCTTCTAGAACAATAACCCATCTCCATGTGTGAGAGAAGGAGGGAATGTGAGCTGACTTCACATCTGTTCAATCACGCGTTTCATTTTATTTGATCAATTCCTATGAAATATGGTTGATACACAAGAAAAAAATACTTAGGACGCCTCGGGTGCATATGGATGAGGATACCTCCATGTGCATTAAGATGCCCGCGTGTCGAGCGTGTCATAGTCCATCCAGAGTGATATCAGTAATTGAATTAAGAATTAGCTAATTGGAAGAGTCACTCATAGATTAAGTAAAGCTTAAAAAATAATTCTTTCCAAATTTGGAATGAATCTATTTTACGCAAACATTTTCCCTAAGATTCTAGACATTTATACTGAATTTATAAAACCGAAAATTCGACCAAAATAAAATACATATTTTATTTCTTACTAATAAGGTAGTTTTTGCCAAATTTGGATGGAATCTATTTTATACAAACATTTTCCTAATATTTTAGATATTTATATTGAATTTCCTAAGATTCTAGATATTTAAATTGAATTTCTTTTTCCGAAGGTTGTGTTGGAGACATTTACCACCATACACACTCTTTTGGTCAAATTGGCCTAGTTAAACCACTATCCTAAGTATAATTGACATCATCCAGTCACACCCACATCTACCTACAGTCAAGGAGGCTAACTTAGCCTTCTCCTACAGTCAAGGAGGGTAGCTCAAGCAATCCAAGGGTGATCTAAGTGATATTAATGCACCTAATTGTTAACTGGTGGTTGCAATAAGGTCAACCAGTGAGTTAAGGTGGATCCTCTCATTAAATATATTATTTAATGATTATTTATTATTATTTAATGATCTGGAGTCAAGAGGGGTGCCTCCACACAATTCTGGTGATCAGTTTAGCTTCGGTTAACCTCATCGGGGTTCATTGAAGTCATGGAGCACTACCACTTGATGGTTGGATTGCTATGACATGTGTTTGACCTCCTTCAGTTGAGATTCAATCATTTATTGCACTCTGACTTCAGTTAGGGTTTGGTGAGTCAATTAGGGTTTTGGTCAAGTGGTTAACTCAGTGTGAATTAATGGCTTACAGAAAGTTAATTCAAATTGCCTCCTTAGGTATTCTAATTCCTCATTGATTGAAGCTATTTCTTGACATTGTTATTGTAACCATTCGTTGTTTATTAAATATACAGAGAGGAAACCAATTCCAGTTCCGATTAACACCATTTTTGAGTTATTTGTTGATTATATCTTGATTAGATTGATTATTTGTTCCTAGATCAATGTGCAAGAATAATAGTTTGGACCAAAATAAAATACATATTTTCTTTCTTACCGATAAGGAAGTTTATTCGAGGTGAAGCTGTTGGAAATAGAGCAAGGATGGAACAGAGCAATGAAACACGTCCATCAAAACAAAAGGGAAATCTCTATTCCATTGTACCTCTCAAGTACGTGAGCACATTAGTTGATTCTACCCAATGCACTTGTTAATTCTATTTTAAAAGCTATCGTCAACTAGGAATCGAGAACTCTTGTGACTGAGGTTTTCTCGCCATACATGTATAGATAGTTGGGTATTGATCTCTCGCATTGAATCCTACCTGGTTTTTTGAAAGCAATTCTGCTCATTTGATTTTAAATTTAAAGAAAAACTGTCAAAATTGAGAAGATTGTGAGCCATAGCTATGTCGTATTCTAACAGTGTTAGAATTCACATTCTATGAGACTATAGGTTGGGCTGCGTTGATTTCAGAAACTTTAGTGAGTGGGGATTCTCGAAATCAAAGGCTCCTCTAACTTGATATTTATCCTCTAATTTGATATATTTAAGAACTTTAAATTAAATGAATAGAACTGTCTATGAAACTCAAGCCTCGAACTAAAGTTGGCTGCAATTATCAGTGAGAGGCCTAGAACTAAATAGTACTACTACAAGGATTCCTTATTATTATCAACCTATTCTTTATCTTCCTAATTGATGTATGGCCTAAAACAGGAAAATGAGACTCTCACAAAATAGTTTCTATAATAATTTGAGCCATTTTCTTGTCATGTTATACCTCAGTAACAAACAATCATCTGTGGCCCAGCTTTGTCTATAGAACAAGCTCATTGAAATATTTTGTGTACAATTAATAACAATAGTCTCCTTCCATAGGATCTACGAGGTCTCCTATTATGATGTTGAATCATTCAGGTTTGTTCTGTAGCACAACCATGTGTCAAAGAATTTCGATTAAAAATTTAAAATTTAGCATGAACCTAAGAAACTTAAAGTATATTTTGAAAAAATGAAGCATTAAAATTCGTTTCCTGGAGAAGGGGAGAATTTCAGAAGGCTTCTGTTTTCACAACAAGGTGTTTTTGGAAAAAATAAACAACATTTTGGAAGCAACGTTTGATTTAAGTCCAGAAAAATTCAGAATACAAACAATAAAACCATAAATTAATGGAGATGGACGGTTACACCGTATGGATGTCACACATCACCACTTTCTTGATGTTCTTGTCCGTTAATACCTCTCTTGTTGTGAACTTTGTTGAAGTTCTTGTGCCGTAATACCTCCCTCACTATAGAGCCTTCGCTCCCTCACATGATGAAATCACTTTTGAGGATAAAATCACACATCATGAGTACAAACTAGAATCACGAGAACCCAAAAATATCCTTTCAAAAGTAATAAGTCAAATGCTCGTTCTATGAACTGTCCTCTTGGACAAACACGATAAAAATGTGGACTTGGATGCGACATGACAAAGACAAAAGTATTTACTATAGTCCGAAGGACTCAGCAATGGGGTTTACATCAACACTATTAGGAGGTTTATGGGTTGTTCTATAAAACCATCACAGTTCAACATTAGAGTTCTAAGCATTTAGTTAAATACGTCTTTTCTGACCTTTATTTAAAGAGATACATCTCAGGGATATTACGATATGCAAATTACTTAATTACTTACTTTGGTTGGAAGAAAAGCAAGAATTATTGATGTTGAGAGAAAAGATAATTCACAATCCTTATTTTATATATTTTTAGATAGTGTATTATGTATATTTACCTTGTTGAATGGTTCTATATTGAGCAGCGTTATATCCAGAAAGTAATTGCTGACTCTGGTATGAAGAATGCTGCGAAGACAGCACTTTGCAACTTTTTGTCTATAACAAGCGCCTGTTCACAAGAGCAAGCACGATTTACTAACGTTGAGAGAAAATGTAATTCACAATATTTAGTTTATATATTTCTAGATAGTGTACTCGGTATATTTACCTTTTCAAATGGTGCGTATATTTCCCAAGGGTTATGTATCAAGCACTATATTTGAATGGTTCACTTGAATGCTCTTCCTCTTCACTGTACTTTACAAACCCACTTTCCCCTCAAAACATTATGACCACTAGAAGAAGCAAAATAAAAAAAATGGTGCAACATTTTCAAGTGGAGATTTATAGATTTAAATTTTTAATTCAGTTCCCACCGAAAAACTAAATTGGACAAAGGACGATGAGCTTGTTACAGAATGAGAGTGTGCATGGAAGGAGGAGGATGGTAAAACATTTCTTTCTTCAAATTAATTTCAACCCTATTGAAAAAATTCTACTCTATCCCTAATAAAGCAAGGGATCCCCTTCATCCACTGTAAGGACCTCCCCATATAGTTGTATACCAATATTGTGAATATTGTGAATATTGTTTATTTTACAACTTATAAGGCGCCATAGAATTGTCTGAAAGTCTACCATGTTTTCTACTAGTGTAGTATCTTTAACATTAGATATGACTTCGAAGAGAAAAAATAGTTTATGAAAGAGGCTTGGCCATTACAAGACAACCTGATTGGTAAGAGCATAATAGTGACACATCGCACACAACGTCAAGGTGGATTTGGTACACATAAATGTATAGGGAAACTTGGTTTCCATGCACTGCAACGAGGATGACATAGCTTTGAATTTAGGTTTTTTGAATTAACACGAAGACCTTGGTTGTGGGTAAAAGTTATGATAGGTAAAAAAGATGGCTTTAATTTGAATTGACACAAAGGCATAAAGTGTTGGCTAAAATTCTAGGCCTACACTACATCGCCCAACTTTCAATGTGGGAAGTAAAGATTGAGATGCTAACCTAAGAAACCAAATACTAATCAGCATTCAAATAATTGTATTTATTTTAATTACATTTAATAAAAAAATAATACAAACTCTAGTAAATTTAATTTGTATGCCCAGATGAATGAATACTCAGAAGCCATTCATATATATCCCTGTGGTGACATAATTCTTCTCCATTCTTGATAGATGTACATTGAATATATATTAGATATGATTGATCATAAAGTTTTCTATATATAACTACTTAAAACCTATCCCAAAAACGTGTAAGAAACAGTGGATCCCATGTCCCATCGTGGTCCATGGATGTCACCTCTTAGCAAAACCTATATGATGGATTTGCCAAGTATGTTTTTCGGTTTGTTTGAGATGAAGCAAGAAAATGAAATCCATAATTAAACGACACTTTCTTTATATATTTATAGAACATTCAACTACTATATCTAAGAGGTAACTATCCATTTTTGCTGCGATACCAGGCTTTTTGTATAGTGCTAGGTTTTAGGGATTTTTGTATCCTGCTATCTTTTCATGCGTTTTGTGTCGTTCAGGATTTTTGTATATTGCTTTTGTATCGTGCAACTTTTTCACGCTTTTTGTATGATGCTTTTGTATCGTGCTATGTTTTCATGCTTTTTGTATTCGACCACGATGGCCCCTCCTTGTCATCGGATTCCCAATTGTGTAATTGAACAACGTTTTCTTCCCCAGATTTTAATAAATTCAATTCTGGTCTGCACAATCTTGTGGGTCGAGCACAATGGACATAGAAGAATACAGATTATGTTTCCAACGCATCCTTCTTCTTATGTCCGGGATCTGGATTTTCTAGGATTTATCCTCTGTCTCGAATCCGTGGTAGCTGCAGAGGCTTTTGTCACGTCTACGTTGGCATTTATGTATCCAAGCCTTTTGTATGCGCCAAGGTTTACAATACTTTTGAATCCTCCTCTATCCCTTTCAAGTTTGAGGTAGTAATGTATTTCTTAGAGATTTCAATCCTCCTACGTTTCCACGGTTTTTGTATCCATCAGTGCCCATCCTCTGCGTCATCTTCTCCGCGAGAATTTGAGTTGAAACCAGTTACCACTTTGATCTCCATCCCAGCTGTGTGATTGGACAATCTCTTCTTCAAAACAGGGTCGACCGATTTTAAAGGCCTCGTGGCTTCTTTCAACGATTGAACTCGCTCTTCTTCAAGACCAGGTCCGGTTGATTAGAATTCTGGTTCTTGTTGTTCGGGCAAGTTTAAAGGAAATTCTAGTTCTTCTGGTTCAGGCAAGTTTAAAGGATATTCTGGGTCGGACAATCTTGTGGGTCGACCACAATTCTGGTTCGGACAATCGTTTGTCTGGTTGGAGCACAATTCTGGTCCCGACAATGCATCACATCCCTTCGTAGGTCCATGATCTAAATTTTCTAGGATTCATCCTTTGTCTGGAAGCCAGGGCAGGCGCAGTGGTCGTTGTCACATATACGTTGACGCCAGAGCCATCTTCAATAATAACATCTATAGCGAAGACTATGAGAGGTAGTATTTTTTGTTCTTCTTTTAATTACTTTCCATAACTCTGTTGAAATATGTTAAAAGTTTTAATTCCTTCTTGACAACTGATACTCGCCACAAATATCATTGCTATTGATAATTAATTTATTTTAAAATTCACAGTAGTAGTGGGCCAAACAAAACCCAAGAAAGCTATGGCTTCTTCTTCAATACCTCATGGCTCCTGGCTTCTTGTTCGCATAATTTTTGTTTTCCATGTGTCTATGCTGGCGCTAGAGCCATATTCAATAATGCCATTCATATTCAATAATGCCATTCATAAAGAAGACTATGCGAGGGAGTTTTTTTTTTTTTTGTCTCCTTTAACTATTGTTTCATAAGTCTTTTGAAATATGTTCAACGTTTTGAGTTCGCTCTTGAAAATTCACGTTCTGTATTAGGTTATTCTGCAATTTACATACTACTCCTCGCTCTTCGCTCTTGTTGTTGCCTCTAGGGCCGCTTATGGTAAGTTGTGGTTTGTATTCGCAGTGAGGCAAAAAATCCAATGAAAGACATTTAATAGACCGAATTCATATCAACTAGTCTCATGCTATTTATTTTAGTTACTATGGTATCTCTTTGATCACACAGTGCCAAGCTCAACATCACCCTAGGGTGCGGTATTTGCATGGGAAATAACGAAGCACTATCACTCAAAAATGTTAATGTAGTGCCATGCGGGTTTTCAAGGACGACCACTAGGGTTCATCCAAACTAGTATGTTAGTATTTACGTTAGTTAGCATGGTATCTCTAGGATCACATACTCAAGCTCACATTTACATTAGAGATCACCAAACGGTGTCCTATTCGAATGGAAAACCAGGAAATATTTTCCACACGAGAAATGTTATTGTAAGGCCATGAGTGTTTTCAATGATGCCCTCTAGGGTTTGAAGCTAGTGTGTAGATAGAAGAACATTAAGGTATTTTTCTTAATTTTGATTTACTTAACTGCAATATATATGTATCTTTATTTCTTGAAATTTTGGTTTATAAATTTATTTTTTACTAGGAAAAATTTTTATTTATTTTTTCAATAAATTGGAATTATGTGTAAATTTAGGAGTTCTATTTATAAGTGGGTCACCTTGTTTAGTGGACCCACTTGTGAAGATTTATTTTGAAAAAATGCTTAATGGTTTTTTTTAAAATTCAAAGTGCAATGGAAAGTGTGGTCATTTCTTGTTTCCAATTATATTATTATTTTAAGATGGCCTCCCATGTCTTGGGTTTTTATTTTATTGGACATTTTAAGGTGATTTGCTATGAGGTTAATTATGATATTATTGGATTATGGTTGAATTTGAATGTATGCTGTAAATATTTTAGTAATATTTAATAGTTTCAAATTCTAAATACCTTTTTTAATGTGATTACATTTTGTTTAAGCTCCCAAATTAACATAAAGATTACCTTCAATTTATATTACTATTTTTATTAAGGGGAAATGATTTTATTTTATATATTCATATTTATTTTAGTATTTTATTTATTCACTTGTGTTTTTAAATAATGATTATGTAGCTTTATTTTAAGGTTTCTTTCATTATGTTTTTGATTGCTTATTTGTTTCTATCAACATTTAGCGTTATTAAGTTGTTGGGCTCTGATCTACCAATGTGAATCAGACCTTAAATTTAAATCAATCAGGGTCAGTAAGCTTTGAGGCACATCCAAGTTTTAGGACATAGAGCTAGACTTGTTTAGAAAATTTAATTATCTGTAAATTAAACCTACTGACAAATGAAAAATATTGTAACTTGCACATACAAAAATCCTTTTACAGGGATAACTTCATTCGTTCCTTTTCAAGTACACATCAATCGATTTATAAAAGCAATCTATTGATGAAAGGACTAAGGTAAAAAGAAATTAAATAACATCTATAACCCTAGGATACACACTACAAGGTTCTGCTCAGTTTTCCAGTGCTGTATGAACAGTTATCAATTAAATTCCTTTACAGGAAATTATTCATAATTCATAATTGTTTTCTTAACACTTCTCATTTAAACAAACAACATTATATAGTATACAGAAGTCGTGGTCTGAACCATCAATGCCTTCAGTAATTAACCAGTAAAAGAACAGAGTTTATCTAATAATGCCAGTGATATGCAGCACATTGAAATCGTAGCTTGAACAATTAAATGAGAGAACAAAATTGTAATAAAATCGATTTGAAACTAGCTGAATTCGTTCTGCAATAATAAATTAAAAACTATAGGGATTAACACATACCAATTGCACAATCTAAATTGCCTGCATCAAATCAAATCGCTGCAAACATTCAAATCGCTACACCGGCAAGTAAAAGAATGTGTAAACTCAACAATGGGGGCCCTCCACTGCCTCGTCCACACACCAATTGAAGATTTATAGAACTTAAACTCTGAATATATTCACCATCAAATTGATTACACAGTAATGAAACCACGCAGTTCAGAAGCAAATGTGTTCTTCCCAAAATCGTGATAGTTCTTCATTGTTTTGTGAAGTATTTATACAAGTTCGAAATAAAACTGGAAATGCTATAATCCTGTAAACTAATTAATGAGCATAGCCATCGAGATCCTCATCAGAATCATGAAACTCAACAAAATCAAAACTGTCCCTTCTTTTGTGCTGAACAGGGCACAGGTGGCCGCCTTTGACTGAGGTTGACTTGACATCTGTAAAGGCCACATCACTGATCCGTTGAATGTTCATCCATGCTTGGACACTGAGGATATTTCCTCTATCTTCCAGTTCCCGCCTAGTTGTCCTGCAAATGCTCAATCTTGGAGATAATACAGGAAGTTAGTACATCCCGTAATCTAAGTAAAAATCTTAGTTAAAATGCTTAAAAAGTCTCAAAACTCAATTTATTAGAAAGTAATGACATTATACCTCTTAACCAAGGTTCATGGGTGATATTTAAAGCTTTTCTAATCAAAATGAAGGTTTTATAAAGGGAAATGAAGGATATATAAGTGGCAAAAAGAGATCAAAACTGTGCCCAACATCTCCCCCAAGAGGAAACTACTGCATGTCCTCATGCCAACAATTTTGACCCTATTCAAAACCAAAATTTTTACTGCTGATCATCCTGCTGCTAGTCTTCTGTCTTTGATGATGCATCTGTTGAAGCCCGAGATGCATAGAGGACCTTCAGTCTTTCATACTTAGCCTTATAAACCTTCCTTTTCTTATACCATCTATATGCTTGTTTAGTGATGCATGTCCTCTGAACCTTCAGCTTCCAATTGACTTCCCTTAACTTCTCATTCTTTTGCTCAAGTTCTTTTATTTCAAATTTCAGTCTCTTAATCTCTTTATTGTTTTTAGAGGCCTTCTTTTTCTTCATTTTTATTGGAAGCTGCTCAGAATTTGCATCCATACCCAACTCTCCATGCTCTTGTGTTGAATATTCTTTTTCCTTTTCCACAGCTTGCTACTCTGAGAAAAGAGAGCTTGAACCTTTGGGTAATTTCTGTCCAAAATGCTTTTCTTTTTCCTTCTCTTACTGGTCTAAGAAGAGGTTGATCCTTTTTGTCTGTTTGATCACCTCATTAGGATCTTGGATATCTTGTTCTTTTTCAGCTGCCGGATCTTCTTCTTGACTCTCCAAGGTTTGTATATGTTCTTCATCTTCTAATGCTGATTGGCTTTGAGCTTGCTTATACTTTCTTGGCTTTCTCTGGTAGGTGGTGAAGATGTGATCCTGTTTTTTATCCTGTTTTTCTTTCTTGTTCACACTTCTAGTTTGTATCCTTCTCTGAGGCTGTTTTGAACTTGCTTCCTCAGAGTTGTCCTCATCATCAGTAATCAACAACAATTCCTTCTTTTTCTTCTTCCCCTTTGGTGGTTTTGAGGTTGTTGCCTCAGGGTATGTTAGCATCAACAATTCATCTTCCTTTGAGCCTTCTTCAAGCAATTCTTCCTGCTCTTCAAACTGATCGTGAACTAGAAATCCTGACCATGTCAAATTTTGTCTTTGTAACTCATGCTAGTTGATGATTTTAATAAGTCCACAGTGAAACAGGCTTGTCATATTGTCTTTTGGCCGTCTTTGGACAGCTTTGGCCATCTTAGTCAAACTCTGGAGCAAGAAATAAGGCATATTGATCTCACATTCACCTTTTAAATGTTGTAGCAGCTTGATGTGATAAAGGTAAACAATGCTGAATCTGCCTTCACAAGTAATAAATTTTTGAATGATGTAAACTATTTCATCCCATGGATGAACTATCCAGCTTCTTGGTATCCCTTTTTTCCAATTAACTGACCCTACTCTTGACCTGCACAAAAATGGCATCCATGCTTTCTCTTTAAACTGTTTAGTCTTGAAAAACCTTTCTCCTTACTGTGGCAGACCAGTAACTTGAGCTAGGATGTCTTCTGACAGTCTAAATTGCAAGTTCCCCACTCTAACTCTTTCTCCATCAAAGGCTTCAGCAAAAGCTAAACTAGCCTACTCACTATGCCCATTAAATTTTCCAAAGAAATTTACCCACTTCTTATTTTCAAATATCTCAAGGAAACTTTCATGAATATCATTGGGATTAAATGTTGCTGGTTCTAATCGAGCTGACATTTTGTGTTTAAATTGAAAATAGGAACCTTTCAACTTTTAACTCTGTCTTTTCCTTCCTATATCCTCAACAATACTCTGTAATTGGTGAAATTTAGTTTGGTCTGGGCAGAGTATTCAACAAGGAAAGGGTTTAAATCTTACCTCTTCTCTAGTGCAAGCATTTTTACTTCCTCCTGCTCAATTTCCATAGAGATTGGAGCATTCACGGCGTCCCTCACACTGAATTTCTTTCCTCCTGCGCGATTTCTTCAGCAGATGGTGTCTGCACACTTTCTTTTTACTAACTGTCTCTCTTCCTTCTCGATTTTTTCGGTAATGTAATGTCCCTCTTGTAAACCCCTGAATGCTTTGTAAAATTTTGAATATGTTGTAATTTCTGATTGTCTATTGTACTTGTTCTCTGGTGAGGAGCTCAAGGCCAAGGCCCCACCAGTAGAACCTTATATGTTAAAGTAATTTCCTAAGTGAAATAATTGGGAGACTAAGACAGGGACGAACATAAACGATGGGAAACTACATCTACTAGGAGAGGGCAAGGTTAAAATGGTGAGTGAGTCTCGGGAATTGGATGAAGGAGTACATATTTTTGTTTTTCTAAAACCAAAGGACTT
>LPNX010553693.1:3615-41781 GCA_001517045.1 Pseudotsuga menziesii
CACACTCTTCAAGTGCAAGGTCAGTCAATAGGGAGGATGTGAATGCCATGAAATCCCCAACGGTCTCCGCCCCCTCTACCTTCAAAGTCACCCATTTTTAGTGGTTTTGGATCAATGATAGTGATAAGTTCCTATTACTATACTGGCTCAACCCCCCATGTTATCTCAGAATACCCCAGAGGGTGATGACTAAGTAGAGGAGGGAGGGATAAACAATGAGGTTAATTCTCAATGTATTTAACCATGAAAGACTAAAGCTAAACTAGTATGGAATTAACAACATAGTAAGCAGATTGACATTTAAACTGTTAATCAAACAAGTAGTTGAATGCATAATTTTTTTTTCTTCTGTAGGTCGCTCTTTCTGGGCCTAAATAAGTGACTGGGTCACTCTTTTCAAACCTGAATAGGTGACTTGGTCGCTCCTTTTGTCCCAAAAAATGTGACTAAGCCTATAGAGGTAGGTCGCTTCTGTTGGGGCCAATCTGGTGAGGGGGTTACTTCTGTTAGCCCAAAACAGGAGACTCAGCCTGCAAAGGCAATTCACTCATGTCAAGGGTAATGTGGTGAGGGGGTTTCCCTTCTTGGCCAAATCTGAGCGATGGGGTTTCTCTTTCTGGCCCGAAAGCAATGACCTGGCCCAAGAATGGAAAAATTTTAAAATCGAAGTTGAGGATGGCTAACAGTAACTGGTACTGTGGCCGAACGAGCTCGGGTTGGCCACAATGTGGCTCAACCAATAACGAAAATAGACAAAAATGTAAATAAACTACTTAAACAACTACTTAACAATCTAAAAAAAATAATCAAATCAAGGGATCCTAATTTTCACGATGACAGGAAAATCATGACGGTTGACCAATTAACTTATCACGATCCGTAAGGGCTAACGGCACCAACCAATGTTATCCTTATGGTCAACACTACTGTGGATGACACATCCACCTCCTCATTATTGAATGTGGGCCCTGGCTTATTTACCGACACCCCCATGACGACCACCTTCCCCTTCATGTCACCACCACTGACACCAAATGAGACTGTGGATTTGTGTATTCTCTCATCTAGCACTATTGCACCTAAACATCAACTGCATCCACAACATGATGCACACATGTAACCATAACTGCATCCCCAAATGGAATCACCAGGGAGTTACTTGGGCTCCTCCCCGGTCCACACAATTCCCTTCCTATTTCCCCCACTTGGCGTCATGAGTAAGCTAGTAATGGATACCTTAAACTTACCCAAATTCACATTGGGGATTCCTTTGTGGTACCTTGATCCACCGGCCCATCCTTTGATTCACCAAGTCATGTTGACCCCTATTCATCCCATTGCAGTCGAATCACATCCCCCACCTTTCCCGCAAAATACAACCACTGCACTTCCACCTACTATGCCCCACCCAAAAAGGGCCAGGGGAAAAAATGAGAAAGCAACAACTGAACCCAAGCAGATCCCACCATGTGCCGTGTGCAATGAACAGGGCCATGCAACTCAAAACTATCCTAAAATTCCCATGATTTGTGCACATTTAGATGCCATGGATACAATAGAAACATCCCTATGGTTGAACTCCCAAGTGGACCAACAAAGAAAAACAAGTTGTTGAGAACGAACCATGCTTGCACACTTTGTGTCTTTTATGGACACTATTTTCACCACTTCTAGGACTTGTCCAAGTTTTGAATAGCCCTAGATAACCTTCAACACCATGAACTTGAATCTGAGATCACTCTCGTCAAAGAAATCCACCCCCTGCATCCTTCTTCATATACCATGTCCATCTACATGATGTCCACAGACCCACTTATCTCTGCAGTCATTGACAACTCCTCCAACCTGTCTCATCAATGCTTCTGTAATGATGAGGAGATACTTGAAGTCTTAACCACTCCTGAATACCCTTGGGACAAAATGCACCATCATTCATCATTCATACTCGAAGGACATGTGTCATCATCGGATCAGTTTTCAGTCGAGACCAAGGATTTCATTCATGGGAGAGTTGACTGGTTCAAAGATCCCATTACGACACCCAATTCCTTTGAATAAGGGAACATGGCCAATATCTCACCAACCATTAAAATCAACATCTCAAGCAAACCCGAGATGAGTGAGGAGATCATGTTGGGGGCATCCTGCTCCTCTGAAGAAATCTCTTCCTACAAAGCACTCTTCCAAGAGTTCCTTGACATCTTTGTCTGGTCCTACACTGAAATGCCCAAGTTGGATCCATCCATTATTGAGCACCATATAGACACATGTCCTGAAGTAGTACCAGTGCACCAAAAGAAATGGCCAATTGACCCTTCCAAAGCAGCCATGATTAAATAAGAAATCGAGAATTTGCACACAACCAGCTTCATTTACCCCATTGCTTACACAACATGGGTTTCAAATCTTGTTCCCATGAATAAAAAACAAGGTACCATTTGCGTCTGTACTGACTTCCACGATCTGAATTTGGCATGTCCCAATGCCCTTCATTGATCAGATCATTAATACATGTGCAAAACATGAGGTCTTTTCCTTCATGGATGACTTTTCTAGATACAACCAAATCTAGATCCGGAAAGAAGATCATTACAAGAATGCATTTACAACCCCTTGGGGCACGTTCGCATATCGAGTAATTCCCTTTGGTCTAAAAATTGTTGGATCCACCTTCCAATGCGCCATGACATATTATTTCCATGACCTCATCCACATCATATTGGTCTACCTAGATGACCTTACCGCTCGATCACGGAAGCAAGCACAACACATAGATGACTTGCGGAAATTTTTGTTGCGATGTCGCAAGTACACAATTTTCTTGAACCCCCTTAAGTGCATTTTTTTTGTCCCAGGAGGCTGTTTGCTTGGGTTCATCATATCCCACAAAGGGATAACAGTTGACCCTCTCAAATTTCAAGCCATCCTTGATCTCCCTACACCAAAAAATCTGTACCAACTATAGAGCCTCCAAGGCAAGGCCAATTTCCTTCGCCACATTGTACCAGAGTATGCAATGAAAGCCCACGAATTTGTACGCCTGCTCCACATAAAAATCCCATTTATTTGGGATCAACAAGAACAAGAATCATTTAATGCACTCAAGCAAGCCCTGGCTTCTGCACCATTACTTTCGGCACCAGACTTCACCCGAGACTTCATTCTTTATGTGTTGGACTCGAAAAATCCCATTACTGGAGTCTTGGTCTAAGAAGATGATGCTCGTTAAGAGCACGTAATTTATTATGTTAGCTAGAAGCTGATAGGTCCCCCACTGTGATATTCACCCGAGGAGAAACTGGCCCTTGCCATTGTTTTCGCGACCCAAATTTGTGCCACTACATCATTGCAAACCATACGCGAGTAGTGGCTGATTCCAACCCAATGCGGTACCTCTTAAGTCATTGCCTTCTATAAGGAAATGCAACCAAGTTGGTAGTCATCCTCCAAGAATTTGAATTGGAGTTTGTTTCCCTAAAAATCACAAAGGCACTAGTGCTAGGCACGCTCATGACAGATCTTCCCCCATTAACCACGTCACCACCACCCAAGGATGACCTCAACGATGATTTCCTATTCATCATATTGATGGAAGATCCATGGTATGGGGGAATCCTTCTATATTTACACACACAGAAGTTTGCATCCCACTTAAACCATGAAGACAGGCAACGCATCCAACATCAAGTTGCTTGGCATCTCCTTATTAGAGATATTTTATATCGTCGGGGCATTGATACCATATTACTTCATTTCCTTACCCATGACGAGGCCAAGACAGTCCTTAATGACTATCATAGTGGACCTTGTAGTGGCCACCTTTTAGGTCTAGCAACCTCCCAAAATATTCTATGTGTCGACTACTTTTGGCCTTCCATCTTCGCTAATTGCATAGAGGTGATCAAACACTGTTGCAGCTGTCATCTCTTTGCCCCAAAGGAAAGAAAACCTCCCTACACCATTACACCTCGTATTCACAACCACTCCCTTCTACAAATGGGCAATCAACTTCATGACAATCAACCCTGCCTCGACGAATGGTCATAAATATATCATTATGGCGGTTGATTACTTCACTAAGTGGGCCGAGGTCATGCCCAAGTTCAATTGCAAAAGTGAAACAAAAACATGTTTCCTCTTTAACCACATCATTTCATGATTTGATGTTCCCAAATAGTTGGCCTCAAACCATGGTAAACACTTTGAAGATGCTATTTGGACTGATCTTTCAACCATGTTGAAATTCAAACACAAGTAGTCATCTTCCTACTACCCTTAGGGAAATGGCCAAGTTGAAGCAGTCAACAAAATCATCAAAACAATGCTCCAAATGATGGTAGGAAACCATAAAACCAACTGGCCCCACATGTTGTTTCCTCCCTATGGGATTATCGCACATCCGCAAAATCTGCAACTGGTTTCACCCCTTTCCATTTAGTACATGATGTTGAATCAATGCTCTATATAGAGTGCTAGATCCCATCACTCCGCCTCGCAGTAGAAATCCTCCATGACACTTCTCCTTTGGACGAATGACTCCTCCAACTTGAGAAAACCATAGAAGATTGTCGATATTTCCTCCATGACATTGAAGTAGCAAAAACATGATCGAAATCCTATTACAACTACCATGTCCACCCTTGCACCTTTAGCTAAGGTGATATGGTTCTAGTTTATGACCACTCCAATGATAAGTTGGGAAAAGGAAAGTTTGAGCCAATGTGGTATGACCCATATGTCAACCACCATTGCCTCGAAAAAGGGGCATACATTCTTGTTGAATATGATGGACAACTCTTGGAGAACCCCCGTAATGGGCTCTACCTCAAGAGATTTTACGCTTATCATCACCAATGAGTCGCTTGTAGCATAGTCTTGTCCTTTTTGTTTTACACATTTTTTAAAAGTGAGTCTTATGTATTGTTTCCTTGACTGCTCCAGATGGATCCTACCTTGTGTCAATACATTGGACTTGCTGACGAAGCAAGTAGATGGTCTTTGAACCTTGCCTCGGCTGCATGGGTCATCTACTCCCCATCGCATGAGTTGATCCATATCGACAAAATATGTGTGGGCATTGCAACCAACAACCAGGTGGAATATGATGGTGTCATTGGCATCTTGGCTGTCTTAATCTAGTTGGGTATCCACCATCTTGACGTATTCTTAGACTCCCAACTACTTATCTCTCAATTGAACAACTATTACCGGGTACATGATCTCTGCCTCTTTAGAAAATTCCTGTGCACTAAATAGATGGTTAGAACATTTGAATCCATTACATTCACAGATGTTCCTTGGAACCTCAATAGTGCAGCATATCAAATGGCTAATGACATTCTAAATTGGCATATTCATCATCGCACATAGGAAACATACAAAAAACAACATCATGCATCGTCACACATAAATATGCATACACATGTAAAAACACACCATCTAGGCATTTCATTCACATCATCATAAAAGACTCACATATAAAACCATAAAAAGCGCATCGACATGCATAAATATATATATATATATATATATATATCACATGTACAAAATATGTCCAGTACAAAATGAGAAGCTACATATGCTTTCTCAGCTGAATGTACATCACGATGCAAAAATCATAAGTGCACCAATGCACTAGGGGTAGCCCCACTATCTACTTTAGACCCTAGACTCGTCCTCATTATCTGGCTTGGTGTCATCCTCCTCCTCGAAGGACTCATTGTCCTCTGTAAGAGAAACCCCTTGTGTCTCCCTATGAACATACTCATAGGCCATGGCTATCCTCTTCATCAAAGGAGTCCACTCTGGAGGCACACTGTGACAAGAGGAAATCAGCTCATTGTCTAAGCATTTCCATCCTACATCAGAAATCCCATTAGGAAGCCGCTCCAAATGTAGCATAACAATGTCCAACTCCCACCGCCACTTACGAGGGTTTCCCATAGGGACTGCCGGCTCCACAATCGCAACTATCCTCCTTTGATAACCATGTGGTGGATGAGGACCAATATCTTCATACGCAAACAATGACACCATTAGTCTATGCATATAATCGTACAACTATCAACCAAATAAACTACTCTATCTATGAAAATGAGCACACAAAAAATAAAATCACACATACATACTGTGGTAAGGATTTCTCCCTACTACAGGGGTAGGAATGGCAACTGACTAATGACAGTTTGCATGACTCTACTTGGGCCACTTGCATAGGTTGGCCCCTATAGGTGGTGGCAACTGACTAATGACAGTCTACATGACTGTTCTTGGGCCACTTGCCAGGTTGTGAGTGACAGGTTGTGATGTGGACATGGGTCCACATGCTATGGGTATGCTGGAAAATGGATCCAGCTTTGCACTAGCCACGGGGCTTGAAGGTCTAGTATGGAGGTCTGGTTCAGACTGATATGGATCTAAATCAGAATCAGAGGCTATGTGACCCTCTGGTGGTGTGGGAGATCGCTGAGAATGGCTTCGATGGTGTCTACTAAGTGTTCCAAATGGTGGTGGTTCACCTCTTAGGTGTGAGGAAGAACATGGAGGATCAATTGTGTTAGATTTTAGGTCTAAAACTTGGTGGGAATGATATTTGGACCCCAGTTTTAGTGGATTCCTATTGGCTGTAGGTGGTCACTCAGCCACCAAGACTGCCAGAAGACAGCACTTGGATTTTTCCTCACAGGTATTTCTACTCAATCGGAAGGGATCTTTTCCCATTTCGCTTGCCAATTCCTCTTAGTGGCCAGCTACTTTGGGGTTCCTATGGTAATCCTCACAATGAGTTTCTAGGCAGAGCCCAAGTACTTCCCACAGTTGAAGCAGTCAGAGACTTATGTCCTCAAACACTGCAGATTTGTTTGTACTTAGTGTAAATTAGTAAATTTTAAGGCTCACTCAGCGTCATGAACTGAGTTTGGTTATTTAGTTGGTATGGTGTATTTGTGTGTTTGTTTTTTTGGTATTTGGTTGTTGCAAATGGTTTGTGAAAAAATCATGGTATATTTCATGTCATTGTGGTTGTGTATGCAAGCATAAATAATAAAAAATTGTTAACAAATACAATGATTAACCCTGAATGTTTGCTGGCCTAACTAGATGTCTACCTCACACTGATATTCCTCTTCAACCAAGAGAAGGTGCTGGGCTCTCAACGCAATGGGACTAAGCCCATTCGTAGATCCTCAGGTCACCTCCCGGATGCTAGGTTGGTCAGCAGGGAGGATGCTTAGCGCTGTGAGAAGCCCTTATTCTCTACCCCCTCTACCTTCCAGGTCACCCGGTTTTAATGGTTTGGAACAATATAGTGAATTTCCTATATCTATACGAGTTTTCCCTTCATCGTATCCCATAATACCCCGGAGGGTGATGACTGGGTAGAGGAGAAAGGGGAAGCAAGACAGTTAATTTTAGGTTGATTTTAGCTAGGTTAGGTTCATTTGATTAAGCCATTTAACATTTACTTGGCATCTACACATTGTTTATGCAATAAATTATAGAAAATGAAAAAAAAACTGAAATGAAATGGTTCAAATGGACAGAGGCAGCTGAGCCACACTGACAGTCCCGATAAAAGAAAACACTGAAGCCCAAAAAATGGGTCGCGCACCTGTAAAAGTCTTGTTTTTGCAAAGTGGATTCTAATCAAACCGTGAGGAATTACCTCAAATGGTTGAAAACCCACTTCGAAAATGAGCCCTTTTACCCCTTAATGTGGGCATATTTGCAAATGGATCAACTGTTTAGGTAGAGAACGAGCCCGAACATAGGTGAATTTTCAGAAATTCAGTTCAATCATTTTTGCACAGTTGAGTGATTTCTAAATCATAGAATGGCTAACAATAACTGGTACTATGGCCAAATGGGCTTGGATTGGCCTTGAGGAGGCTCAACAATAACTAGAAATGTAAATAAACAATAATCTAAGCTAGATTTAACAGAAAATTAAACTAGGGCAAAAAACAGAACTAAAAACTAAAAGTTTGAAAAATAAACCCAGGGATCCTATCGGATCGACCTGGTATGGTCGCCAGTTCTGTGGTAAGAATTTCTCCATACTACAAGGGCAGGAATGGCTCCCTTCTGTCTATAGGATAGAAGGGTAGGTTCCTGCTAATGGGTAAATGTAGAAAATGAAAACGTAATGTAAATAACAGAAACGAAAGCTAAACTATGAGCATAAAATAAAAATGTAAGGTAAATGGCAATAAAGTAAACTAAGCAAAGATGGAAAAGATGGAAGCATTGGTGAACCCCTCTACAAAAACGGGTTAGTGTTCTGCCTCCAAAGACCTATAAACAAAGACTAAGCTACAATAACCTGCAAAACAATGTTAACAACAAAACCTGCAAATGAAATAAGGGTTAGAAATCAAAGCAAACTAAACAACTAAGAAATAAAACATGAAACATGGTTATACCTTCTATAGTGGAAATGGGCCACCACGCCCTAGATTTTGGAAGCACTCCTCTCACTTTTATGGGAATAAATGGCTCAATGGGAATTGAGGAGAGGGAGTGTAGGTGGCTTGAGAGTCAAATGTGTCTCAAGGCATCCACTTGGGCAGCATAACAGTATGCAAAGGAGGAGTGTTTTGAGAGTGACCCCCCACCCTCCTTTATACCTTTTCAAAGGGGTTTTAGGGTTTTAATCCCTTGTTCAGGGATTTAGCCCTTTTTTTGGGCTTTTAGCCCCTTCTGCCCCAACTTTAGCCCCTTTTTGAGGGCTTTAGCTCCTAGGAGGCTATTTTGGGCTCTTTTTGGGGGGTTTTAAGCCCTTTTCTTCATCCTTAGGCTATTTTGAGGGTTTGGGGGTCTAATGGAGGGATATGAGGGTCATGAGATGGTGTCCTTGGGTGGTGTATGCCATTGAGAGCTTAGTGGGGGATTTTTGTGTTAACACATACCAGCTCATCCCTAGGCCTGGCTTGGAGTTCAAGGCATCTCAGAGTCTCCATTATAGTTCATCCAGAAAAAAGGGTAGTCCTCAAATACCACTGGGAGATGCTGCCACTGCTCCAGCAACTTCTGCATGAGAAAGTAACCCACTCTACCACCTCCCTCATGCATCATCATCTGACACCATCTATGCATCCACGGCTCCTACATTGCTTGATGCGGACACAAAGTCAGTACTTTCTCAAAAAAGAAAGCACATAAAAAGGAGCCGAAATGAAATTCTCCACCAAATTCCCTTACATGGTTCAGCACATGCTGAACCGTAAGAAAGTACATATGATTCCATCCATAATAAGTGCCCCTCATGGCACGCACTACCATCTATAGTTGTCCTCCCGCAACAAGCTAGTGTACCTCATACATTCCCGTTTCTTAAAGCCTCCTCTATGAGGTCCTTGTAGTCTCTCTCTCGCCACACAATCTTAGGAATCCTGCACAAAAATAAAACAACTATCGGCCACAACTTTTAGTAAAAAAATACAACCTAGGACCAGGTCACACCTGTCAAACCAAAAAGGGCGACCTAGTCGCTCAAACAAGCCTCACAGAAGCGACTGGGTCACACTGTTTATCCAAATAGGAGCAACCTTAGATCGCTCCTTTGTGACCCAGTCACACCTATATGGGTAGAACAAGTGACCCAGTTGCTCATTTTCCCACAAAAAGATCAACGTAGCTCATGGAAGCCCTAGCAGGCTCACAGAGGGTCCCCGAGTGAGCAAATTCAAAAAGTAAACCACTGAAAAAGATAGATTTTGCAAGAACTCTTACCTACAAGTCATAGATCAGAAAATCGTTGGTCAAAATGAGAGAAATCAATAAAATAATTTTGGGTCCCTCCTCTCCAAACCAGTAGTGAACAGTGACAATGACATTTGCCACATGTTCCCCACCCATTTGTAGGCCCCATTTTACCTATTTTCTTATTTTTCACATAACTGGGCTATACAGAGTCCGTTTGGGACGTTGTTTGCACCACTGGTTTTAGAATTCCATCCTCTATCTTTCAATGAGACCATAGTATCATGATCATGTTGAGTCCTGGGAATTTGTAGGCAACAACAGAAAGGGATTCTCCCCAGTCAACGTTCCCAACTAGCCCATGACTGTTTGGTATGGGGAATCTGTCCGATTTGTGGTCCAGCTATCGTAGGTCAAAGTAACAAAAACAAAGGTTTTACCGGTTACGGCCCGGTCCACCGTGTATTTTTGTATTTTTTTATTTAAGTATGATGTGCACGTGCCTAATTAACCATGCAGGGTGATAAGGATGCAAGGGGTAGTCACAATGTGATGTGCAGGTTCTTACCTCTCCTCTTAGCACTCACAAGCATCTCAATCACATATCCAGTAATGAAATAAAACTAACTATCTATCTACCTATCATTGGGGAGAAGACTGTAACTTAATTATGAGTAATGTTTATTGTGCATGCATTATAAAGAGAAATTACAGGTAGCTGATGTTTCTTTCTACAACACATAAACGATTAAAGATATTTCAACAATCAGATAGCCAATTGTTTTATGAACAACATACATTACTCATGGTGGTAATTCCAAAAATTAAACCAGAAATCATTTAAACAAGAACATACGTTCTAAGAGTTATAACGATCTCATGGTTAATGGATAAAAGCTGAAAAAACAAACTAGTTCATCTTTCCGCCATCCACAGCATAACATTTGAAAGTCCCACCAATCTTTCTCCAACAGGAAAACAATAACTCTTTATTGCAAAAAAAAGTAGTTCTTCTTACAATATCCTTTTTTTGTCTAACTGGGAAAAATCCCTTTTTCCCTCTTAGTCTATTACATTTATACAAAAAAGGGTGAAATTGTTGGGCTGCCCAAAAGTACCTTTTGGGATTCCCAACTCCTCGCCTCCCAACATTTCATCTTCCTCGAATATTTACAAAATCGTTACATATTGCAAAAAGTGACCAATCTTTTATGAGGAGGGCCCCACTTGGGCATCCAAAATTTTCTTCCATGCCACAGCTTAAGAGGCAATGCCTTCAAATGCACAAGGTTCTAAAAACTGAATTTTGATCTCAAACTTCGCAACTTGATTCTTTATAGCCTCAATTTTGGCTGCACTTAATCGAAGTTGGTCCTCCAAGAGCTACACACTAATGGCTGAATGATCTACTTCACTTCTCAAGATCTAATCATCCAGGGCTTTGATATGCTGTACTTTCGCTTCCTCCTCCTAATATCTCTTTTGCAACATCTCCACAAATGTGTTATGGTCCGGGAAAGCATCATGCCTCTGCTCAGCCTCTATATGGAATCGGTTGTAGGTAATAAGGAGCCTTATAAAAAACTCTGTGCATGCTCCTTTTGTCTTTTTAACAGCTTTCTTGAAATCCTCCACGATATTTATAGCAAATTCCAATAAGTCATAATCCCGCTTGAGGGCCTGTTGATCCTTTGCTGGCAGCTCTGCTGGAGTTTCTTCATTGCTTTCCAGCCTTTCCATTCTTGCCGTCAGGACTTCAAGGACCTCTTGAGATCGATCAACGAAATAAGAGGAGGTCTCTAGGATTTCCTCCAATCGGCTATCTACCTGCAGCACCTTGCACCTCTCTCTTTCTATAGCAGTCTATAGCTGCATCATCTTAGCCTTCTGGGCCAAGACATGCTCTTTGAACGGTTGGAGGTTAACCTGCTACTCCCTTGCTTCCTCCAGAGCAGTTGCTAGGGAAGAAATCTGCTCTTGATGTTTCTTTCCCTGTTCTTGGGTGTGCATCTCACTGGCCTCCAAGATGATATTTTGCTGTTCTTCTAGCTCTTCTACCTTTCCTAGCAGCCATTCCTTCTCCATCTTTAGCTCTTAATATTCTCTCTGCACTTTCTCCAGGAACTCCTGCGTAGTTTCCCTAACTTGTCTCTCTACTTGGAGGAGCTGTAGTTCATTCTTTGAGGCTCTCATCTCTTCTTTCATGTCCTCATACTTTCTTTTCAGCCTATTTCTTTCTTCTCTCTATTTCCTCAATGTGTCTTTCAATTGAGCAAAGGACTTCTTGGATTGCTCCAAGCCGGTCATGATCCTATCTACATTATCCTCTGAAGCTTGGATTAATGCAGCTCCTGCTCTGATGGTGAATCTAGGGTCTTGGTCTGTCCCAAATACAACGGGTGTATCCGTTATCATTTTCCCAGGTAGACCTCCCATTTCAATCTTCCTTTCTGTTCTCTTCATTATTCTCTTCGTCGCCCTATCATAGAAAACAGTGTTGAAATAAGGTATCTCTTCCCCTTTTTTCTGTACAAAGAGGACCAGCTTGAGTGTGGGGACCATGGGTGTGCTGGCTGCAGGTACTTGTGGGTTCTGAACCTCTAGGTTCTCCACATCCTGGGTCTGCCCTCCAACTGTGTCAGAAGCTGACTGCTCTGTCTGTGTCAGCTTTAGCCTTTCTGCTTCTTGCTTTTGGAGCTCCTCATCAAGCTTCTTTTTCTTTTCTTCTTCTTCTTTCCTTGCATCTTCTTCAGCTTTTCTAGATGCCTCTTGTGTAGCTTTTATTTTCTCTTCTTCTTCTATGTGCAGCCACCCTGCAGCTTCTTGTGCCAACCTCTGGGCTTCCTCATTTCTTCTCTTGGCTTCTTCCTCATCTTTTTCTTGTTCATCTCCCTTCCCACCTTTGGTGGTGATCTTCTTCTTGAATCTTCTTCTTAAAGCTGTTATGTTCAAGGCACTTTGGAAGACAGATTCTTCCCTATCCCAATGGTGGGTGTACTCAAAGTGGACATTATTTTATTTGCAATGATCGGCCACTTTGCTGCAAGAATCATTTCTATGGAAGGGCATCTCGCCAAAATGAAACCTTTCCAACTCTTCTACAAATTCATCCGCTTTCTTCACCCTAGTGAACCTGTAACTTCCTAACTTGAAGGGAAAAGGAGGATAAGCAGTCTTCTTGTGCTCAAATAGAAAGCTCCCTATGCCATCCAAGAAGACTTGCCCGACTTCCTCCTTGTGAATGATGTAATCAGTGGCGTACTTGGGCAGCAGGGAAGGAGCTCTTGACCCTCCAAACATCCTGAAGTAAAGGCCATCCTCAATCAGATAATAGTATGCATATTCTTCCATTACTTGCAGTTCCTCCTCTGACATACAATCACACTCCTTCAAGAAAATGAGTGTGTATAAGGGCATGATGAAGTGTTCACAGACTTCTCGATAATGGCTGTGATACTTGTGTTCCCATAGTGATTTATATGCAGAATAGATAGGCATTATTTCCCTATCCCAGATGCACCTGAGGCTGGGGAAAGGCTGATTGCACAATATACAGTCTACAAGTATGGAAATCATATAGAATTCTGATCTTTTTTGGGCCACTCCTCCCAAATCTGCGGCCATGCAAGATGAAAGACTATTTGATACAATGCTGGCCCACTTGAAAATTGTCCCCTGGGTTGCAACATAAAAAATGATGGGCATCCATTCCAATTTGAAGAACCTGCCATGGGGTCTCCCAAAAATCCTATTGAGCATTAAAGATATGAACCTATATGGGGTTCTTAAGCTGGCTGTATGATAATCACCCATTGGCCTATTTCTAAAATGTTTTATAGGCAACAATATTCTCTTCATGGTCTCCATAAGGTCCATTCTAATGTTATTCAACTAATCGTCTGACAGAAATACTTGCGCTTCAGGCAGGTGGTAAGCCAGGGCTACATATCCTAGGCTATAAGCAGCATAGTCCTGTTTGTTGACATTCTCCACTATCATCATGGTTACATCTTCCCAGGGGAGAATCCAACCAATTACTTCAGAGCAGGGGAATAGCTCTGGTCTTGTAGCGATCTTCATCAGCGAAGATCTCTCAATGTTAGCATATATGCTTTCTTCCTCCAAGCCCATATCGGGCACTTCCCTGTGGGTGATTAACCTATATATTTCCCCACATTGGTACTCAGGTTCCACACCAGATGTACACTTGGTGTCCTCATATATGTACTCAGTCTTGGTGACAACTTCCACTTCTGGCTCCTCCTCGACCACAGGGGCCTTTTTCTTTTTCTTTTTTGACATTTAGAATTCGAAAACTTCCTGCCATATATGACATTGTAAACATTAAGCCATTACTATTTAAGTTGCAAATATTTATATAACAAAGTACAATGTTTTACTCCTTCTATGTGTACCATGACAACAATTAGTTAAATGAAGCAAAATGTGCAAAACAGTTCTATCAACAAATTTGAGCATGAAGCAAATCTACATAAGAATGAAGAAAACTTGAGCTACCAGTGGGCGCCATGACCATATCACTGTGGGGAATGACAGGGGGAATTAATGCAAAATTTCAATGGTGTGCTCTATCAAAACTACCGGGGTAGTCTATGGTCAACCAAACTATATACGGTGAAAAATCCCTCCACCGGATTGGGTTCAAACCCGACTGTGCGCAGACGGCGTGGCAAAAACGACGGCTATTTGAGGATGAAGGTGGTATGAAAACCACAAAGAAGGGGGAAACCACTCTAGATGCTATGGGAAGGCCAAGAAAAAAACCTCCTCCAACAAACATCATCACCTAAGGCAGTTTGGTGCAGAGGGCGTAACGGCCGTCTACACCAAGCCCTCATTCACTAAGTGCAGGGTCACAGACAAAAGGCCATGGGAAAAATACTAATTCAGTGGGTCAAAACACCCCCCCCCTGGAAATCTATGCTACAAAATCCACAATATATGGGAGCATAACTAACAGGACAAAGGAAACGGCCGCACCCAAAACCCTAACCGTGGGAAAACTATCAAATGCTCAAATTGAACGGGGTAAAGCAGTAGAAGCCTACCTAGCACTGCTGTGTAATCTATGGGAAGAAACACAGTCAAGCTTCCACCAATGCACCACCTGGACGTGGGTACACTGATAGTGGGGTCCGAACGAGCTCGAGATCATGACAACGCACGAGAGCGATAGTGAGCAATAGTCAAAAATTGAATAATAGAAAATAAAAATAATCCAAATGACCCCAACCCCATATATATATATGGTCAACACGCGCGGTGGGGAAAAGTGTCGGACGGCGGAGATTTTTGGATCGGAAGTCGACAGCGTATTTCTTTCCTCAATGGCGGAAGGCCAAACCATAAATCCATCTGCAATGGTGGGGATAACCGGGAGACACACAATAACGTGCATCGAAGCTTAAAAACATCAGAGCGAAAGTGGATCGGGAGCTGCAACGACGGATATATAAAGGACAAGTCATTCCGCCGTAGGAAAATTATTTATTGGAAGAGAAACGACTAAGAGATCGGAAATATTAGTGTTTCTTTCATCCACAACGGCGGCAACGTAAAGGACGTGACCTTCCGCAATGGTGGGCCTTAAACGACTAGATAATCGGAAGGTTAATGACTTCAGTAGCCGCAACGGCGGAAGAATAAAGCACGCGACCTTTCGCAACGTTAGATTTAAAAATGAATCAATGGCTGGAAGGATAAATTTTTTCGCAACCGCAATGGCGGAAGCCCAAGACTTACAGGATCGATGAAACTAACAAAGCGGGAGCCGAAAATTCAAACAGGGATCGGAAGACTTAGCAGTTTTCCATCTGCAACTGCGGAAGAAGAAGTAATAAAAAGTTCCAATGCAAAACCAAAAAATGGCCGATGTGAAAACCAACAAAGCCAAAACCTATTATCCATCCGCAATGGTGGGGGGAAAAGGAAAATACATTTTCGATTCAGTCATGCTGAAAACGTATTTAAAAGCAGCGATGAAGTTTGATCAGACATTGGATTTTTTCAAGCATTAGAAGAAATTTTAAAACAAGTGGTAGATCAATACAAACATAACAAAAGTCTCTCTAAACAGTCCCTAGATCAAACCAAAGAAAAAATCAAACTAATCTAAGCAAAAGGAGGGTCCCGAAATTTTTTGGAATTTTGGGAATTTGTTGCAGCTGCAATAGATCAGTAAGTGAGTTTTAGGGCCACTTCTTGAGAGTTACCTCGGTTTATATACCACTTTATTATACAAATATCTCTGGACCTGTACTTGCATCATATGCTAGTCTCCAAACTTATACTTGCATCATATCTATCGATCACAACTTATGCGGGGTCCTGGACCATCTCCGAGAAGGAACATCATTTCACATGCATTTGGCACATAAATGTCTACATGCATCATGCAATATCATATCACCCTCTCATTTTATTATTCAACATATAAAATTCCAATCCGTCCACCCCAAGTTGGTATGGGTTGGTCACACAAGACTCTCCTAACCTCTATCTAAGAGTCACCTTGGTCTACATTCCTCTGCCACACCGATTCACTTGCCTCTACCCTGATCCATCTCGTTCATGTATTGGTATGTTCAATATCCACCTATTCCATCCATACTGCATGGTTGACCTTTGGACCACTGTCCATTGTCTCGAAAGGGGGGCCACATCAGTGCCCCCTCGATCGGTTGACCATACCAGAGTTTTTGTTAAGCTCTTTTCTGACTCCTAAAATAATGAAAATATTGCCAAGCACCTCTGCTTCCTTTCTTGCTCGTTAAAATATAGAAAAGGGCATCTACATCATCTTATTTACCTCATGTTTTATACTATGTAGACTACCATATTAAAACGACCACCTTGGCTCACTCAAGCTAAGAATGTTTCCCTCTGCATCCTTTTATGCTTTCTCAGGAATTGGGACCAAACTCTATGAAAAATTTCATCATGGGTTGTATTTAATCTCTTTTTCAGCCTTCTCATACAGAAAATATCGTCAAGCAAACTTGGTTTCGTTCATGCTCGTAAAAGTATTTGAATGATCGTCCATTCATTTAACCTTTTTCGGCTTGATTGGACTATCAACGGTAAAGAAGTCTCTCATCCCCTAAAGGATGGGAGAGCTTTCCTATGTACACTTTTATCTTTTTTCGAGAACATGAGACTATCAATGAAAAAGAGACCCCACTGGAGTCTTCTTCATGCTTTCAAACTCTCTAAAATTGAAAACACCTTTGAGCATTTACCTTCTTGGGATCATTAAAAATCCACAAGATCGTACCATAACGGTGTCTCTAGACACCACCTCACATGTTATAGTTCGGAAACATTCCCCCTTTGGGTTTCCTTTGTTCAGAGTATTCTATGATGAGTCTTCCTTAGATCCCACCAATACCAAAAAGTGTCTACCTCCCCCAAGTATTTCCCATCTATAGTTACATTCCCGGTATTACAGCTATGATTCCCCTCCTGTGAGTCTAGTTTCATTTGCTGCCAGGTCAACCTTTCCATCATACTCTGAACAAAGGAAGTTTGAGTTTCCTGTGATTCCCTACCCCTATTCCCTATTTTAGTGTGTCAGTCCCCCTATTGTCTCACACCTTTGGTCATCTCCCTCACACTTCTGGTCAAGGAAACACCATTGCCTTGGTCAGTTGTAGGTCTCCCTCTATCAATGACAACATATGTATTCTAGAGGATAGACCCATAGGTCCCTATATCTTGGTTTCATTAAATTTATTGATGAGTTCCTTGGACCACTTGAGAGGAGTCCTTAGTACCTCTCAGGATGGTTGTGTCTCACATGCTTGACTCCAGCTACATCATCGCACCATTGAGATTCATACAAGGTATTGGTCTGTGCAGTATTTGGTTGAATACCCTGGATGTCTCCTAAATCTAGCACATTGATGAGCCCATTGATGAGTCCATTAAGGGACCCAAATAGGTTCATGTCCCTTGCAATTTTTGGGTGGCATTGGAGACAGTGTTCAGAAGCCCTGGAATAGTGCTTCGGTATAGATTCATGATTAATGAAGCACATTGTACCATAGAGACTCTGAATATCCATCAGTAAGTCCCCATAGCTATGTACCATTCCAGATCCAGCAAACCATCAGTCATGAAGATATAGCATTCCATGAGAATGCCATGGGTCCAATGTAGCAGCTCTTCAGATCAGTATTGTATTCAGCCTCTTATTGAGGAAACTACTATGTAACAATAGTTGTACATGATCGACTCTTGCATTTTAGAGCTTAGATCACATTATTATTTTGACATCATTACAAGCATGGGGATGCCCGCCTCGTCCATATACATGCCATGCATTATTTATATCTCACCCATTGATGGGAACCATATTAATACAAAAACCAAAATCCACCATGTCCCAACCTAGGAAGCACCACCTCTCCCCAGAAAATCCTATGATGTTCGTCGACCATATGATGAGCTCCTACCCTCACACATGGGGGCCAATCTGTTAACCAAAAAAATTACTTGATTAGCTCTACATGACCTACACCACACAAAGACATCTATTTCACTACTCTTATTGACCCCCACACCCTTGTAAAGGCTCCAAAACACCAAAAAAGGCTTAAAACCCATAAAAGAGCCTAAATAGCTCTCAAAGGGGATAAAACCTCCAAAACGGGGCTAAAACCCTAAAAGGAGCTTAAAAATCCTAAAGGAGTTAAAGAATGGCCGAAAAGGGCTTAAAGTCCAAAAAGGGGCTAAAACCTTGACCAAGGGCTTAAAACCCTAAAAAACTCAGAAAAAGCTATAAATACAAGGGTGGGGGTCACTCTCAAAAGACTCCTCATTTTCCTATTGTTACTCTACCTGTGTGAGTGCCTTGAGACCCATTTATCTCAAGCCATTCACCCCTCTTGCTCACTTGCTGCATTAGCCAAATCCCATTCCATAGAGACATAGCTTCCTACTAGGGCATGGTGGCCCATTTCATCAAAACCAAAAGGTATAATGTGTGTTTCTTGTTAGTAACTTAGTTTTGTAGATTGTTTTATTTTCAGGTGGTTTTGCTCACATTGTTTTGCAGGTCCTCCATTAATAGTGTGCTGCAGGTTTTGCTTTGTTCACTAACCCTTTACTGCAAGTTTTCTCTCCCATCCACAGAGACCCTATCCTTCCATCCTATATACAGAAGGTAGCTGGTTTTGCACATAGCTAGGGAAAAAGCCTTACTACAAAGCACATTGGCCTAGGGTTGGGTGGAACGTTGCAGCGACATAGCTAGTTGCAGGGAAGCTTCTTCTCAAGATAAGTATTCTTGTGTGCTTAATCTCTACAAACTATTTGTTTTATGAATTGATATGAACATGTGGAATGCTTGAATGAATGTGTTTTTAATCCATTGTGTATTTACATGTATAATGCATCTGTGTATGTATTTTATGTTCAATGCATTTTCAATTGTTATGTTCATGGGGCTAGATTGCCCGTTTTGACAGCAACAATGTAGGTCACGTCCTCTCCATCATCAGGATGAGGGGAGGGGACGTGACATTCTAATTCTAATTATTTTATGTAATTATTTAATTAATGTGGAAATTTTTGACATGTGGAAATGGGTGCCATGTCAAGAGGGCACATTAGGAAATTCAACTTGCCTTGGATGACAAATGGAAATTGTCAAGAAAACTAGCAAAAGGAAGCAATAAAAAAAGATGGAAACTATCCAAACGCAAGAAGCCAAAAAAATATGGAAACTGTCCAAAAGAAAAAAGTCAGGAAAATATGGAAACTATCCAAAATAAAAGAAAATCCAACAGTTTCAAAACCAAAAAGTATAGGAAAAGCAATCAGGGTAAAAGCATGCAACTATAGGCCAAAGGAGGGCACAAATTATATTTTGATGAAGACTTAATGATAGGTAAACATCATACATGACTCATACATACTAATTTACTAAAGGAGGGTGAATTCATGATTATGGTTAGGGTTTAGCAAGTGGCATCTTGCTCAACAGGCGATGGACTTATTCAATAAGTCACCCAAGGTCTACTTAAGGATAATTCCAAAACCATTATTCATCTTGGTTTTCTGTTGTTTTTATTTTTTGTGAATCTTGGATTCATTACTGAGTGATGATCCTCAATTCACTTGGGTGATGTGCCCCAAGTCCCATGTTCCTCTTTCCTTCTCTTCTCCCCATCTTCTTTGCAAATCACACAGAAGCGAAGGAGTAGTGACCTAGAGTTTGATTCAAGATATGATAGTATAATTCAGTCATTAGTTATAGTGTATCAGGTGTATTTATTATATCCATAAGTTTCCAGTACTTGAGGGTTCAAATATCCAAGTCCTCCTTTAATTCATGCTTCTAAAATGCACTGTATTGATGCATCTTCTTAAAGAGAGCTATATAATTTATTTCTGAGAATTAATTTGACACACATGGCTGTAAAATTATATTATAATAATGATCAGTACGTTTTATATCATTCTTACTTTGTATTACTAATTTTACTTTTGTTTTACACAACCTAGTCTAGATTTGCACATAGAATTGACGAGTTTCACCATAAATTGCATAATTTGATCTATGGGACACCAAATCTTCTCATTCATGTTTTGATGTGTTTTTAGAATGTATATATGATCTTCCAATGTCTTAAATAGAGGATTCATATCCTCCTTTACTTGTTTGGAAAATCCTAAAGAGGAAGCTAGTGAGTTGTCCTAAGAGTTATTTTCACCTTTGCAACCAGTAGAAGCACTTTTCTTTCCTCTGATATGATAAAACCTAAAAATATAGTTATATTAATTCATGACAGAGTCCTAAAATTATCCTAATACTATCCTAGCCATTGGTTTATTGGAGGTGATGGTTCATACCTAGTTTGCACAGTTGGGACACCCATAAGCGTCGGAGTAGACTTCAACGGAGCAGACTTCAAAACCTCAAAGGACCCAAAATCCAAGTTATTCAGGAAAAAAAACTCTCCTTCCAATTTTTTCTCTTGGTATATTCCATTATCCCACTACCATTCCCATATTTTCTAATACTGCCTATATTTTCCCCTGCATAAATAAGTGACCGGTTTTATTGTAAAGTTTTAATTGCATGTTTTACTTCATATTTGCAGTAGAGTTAGTATTCTGATATGATATCAGATCAAGGATATTGCATTGGTATCAAAGATATTTACTTGTCTCATCATGAGGAAATAAGTCTCTTTTTTTAATAAAATTGCAAATCACTAAATCAAGTTGCAGTTATGAGGCTCGTACCAGTGATCGACGAAGACCTTGAGCAGTATAAAGAAAAAATACTCTATGTTGATGGAGTCCTACCAAGAGATTAATATGGTGAATTATATTCCCCATCATATAGAGAAGAGATCATATATAATTCTCCCATTGTCAAGAAATACTTGACAAAGATGATAGAATCATATGAAAACATGCCTCGCTATTACAAGGAGTTTGATCTAGCGTTGGGAAAGAATATTAGTGCAGTCATGAATTTCAAGGAGTATTTCTATCTCAAGTATGGATTTTGGTTTCAGAATTTTGAAGAGCGTTATTTCAATAACATCAAATCATCCATATAGGATACAAGTTGTTACAAATCGGTGACAAAGAAGAAGAAAGAGGAACCAAAGGTGAAGATTCCTCAAATCCATCTGCTTGTCCAAGAATTAGGAGAATGATTTTTTTTTCTTCAAACAGAGCTTCCAAAATTTGTGATTTGAGTACCACTCAAGATGAAGAAGTCTCAAGTTAATTTAATAAAAATATAAATGAAGTAGATACAAAGTTCCATGACTTGAAGTGCAAGTCACCGCAAGGTGGTTGCATAAATGAAGAAAGTGAAGATGAATGCACTTCAAGCTTCTTTGTGGGTGATCTCCAGTTCACTGCTCAAAATATGTGGGTTCATTTAAGGGTGGTGAGACATATTTTGGGTCAGATCCAAAATAAGTTCAGAAAAAATATTTACAGTCACCTCTTAATCCACATAATGAAGAATAAAACAAGGCCACACCACTTGGGTGTGAACCAAAGAATTTGGGGGAAGAGAAGGCCACCACAATGTTCCTAAATGAAGTGGGGAATATAAGGCACAAGTAGGATAAGAGTTATTATCTTTTCAATATCCATATTTACTTACAACCACCTGATCCATGGGAGGATGAAAATACTTCACTTCCATATGAGGGCTGCAAAATGAAGGACAAATGTGAAGGATATGAATTCACTTCTAGTTTCTCTATTGGTGATCACAAAATCATTGCAAACGAAGATGTTGTTGTCAATGGTTATCTGAAATCTTATGGATCAGATCCAAAATAATAACATATATCAGATCTGAAATAATCATTTGAACTTCCTAATGAAGTGGAATACCAGCCCCCACCAGTTGGGTGTGAACTAGAAAATTTGAGGGAATAAATCTTGCAAAGGGATGAACATAGTTCATATTTTTGTATCCCCTTGCATCATGATGAAGTTGCATCCACATCAGAGGATAGGCTTGACATAGGTGAGAATCCAAATCCCACTATAACCATTGTGGAGAGCTATGAATCATCTATTCTGGTAGGCGGGAAAGCAGAAACAAAGATTCATGAAGAGAAGTGCAAGTCACTGCAAGATAATTGTACTAAAGAAGAAGGGGATGCTTTTGCTCAAGAAAACTACTCATTTTATTGAATTTTGAATATGGATGAAGAGAAGATTAAAAAGGTATTACACCTTCTCCATGACACACATTATTTAGTGTCACATCATTATTGGATAGCTACTTCATTGGAAGACCAATCTTCTCTTGATGTCAAGGAGGAGATGTGGAAGCCATCGTCTACAATACAAGGTGACTTATTACAATTTATTTTTGATAGAGATGATTTGTTTGATATTGTTGATGTGTTTCATGGAGCATACTTGAAGTATTAAGAAGATATTTTCAAGCTAACACAATATTTTGTGACCACCCAAGATTCCTTCAAGAGCACTCAATGTGCACTCCAAGAGTCCAATATGGAGATAGAGAAACTTCTTGAAAAGTTGCGAAGATCACACCTACCCTCCTACACACCATTCATCCATCCTCACAAGGATGAGCGCATTCTTGATAATATAGAGGAATACCATGAGATGGTGGATCATAAGATGCATTTAGTTGTGCATGTGCTTGAGGACCGTGCAGACAAGCTTAATGAGTACCAAGCACTTGATCTTTCCCAAAGAAAACTTGAGTTGTTTTCTGGAGAGTCTCTTCTCCATGGAAGAGTCAGATGAGCTCACATTAATTGTATCATCTAGTGATGAAGAATATTCAGACATAAGTTTGGTGGATTAGTGTTGCAAAGAGTTGATTAACAGTTCTTCACCCCACACTTCTATTTCATCCACATCAGGAGGGAATGAAAATTGGGAGAAATATTTTTCTTGGTTGGTGCCACATCAAGAGTAGGAGGCTCCAATAGGTTTTCATGATGACTTGATCAATGCACCGTTCCCTTCCTAGCATAAATATAGGAATCCACTTGCATACTTTTATGCCTCCTTTATTCACTTGCACCCATTGAGTGGACCCAGTGGTAGAGAGTTGAGCCATTGGATTTGTGCACTAGTTTCATGTTTGGGAGATCATAATATTTCACTAGGTGAGAAAGGATCATGGATGGAGAAGTATAGGAACATATTGTTTCCAACGGATGCCATTCATCAACATATGGATTGGATTGAAGATTACATGTCACACATGGAGTCTTCTTGCAGAATTTATTTTTCTCATGATCAGTGGAAGGTAGATAAGTAAGAAAACTAGCAATAAAATTTGCTGAGAAATATATCTTGCACAAGGTGGCATCTATGAAGGAAATCCACACATTTGGATGGATGCTTTCACCCTTTGACTAGTGGAAGAGAATTGATCCATTAGATGTGTTCACATGGACGTTTTGGTTGTCATTACATTCCCTTGTTGGATGAGGAGATACATATATGTATGTCCTTCTTGCGGTCTGAGAAATAATTGTGAGCAATTTGGGAATCCTTGTATGTTAGATGATGCCTATATTCATTGGGTTTTTACATGGGACTCACACATGTGTCATTGCAGAAAGAAAATTGTGAGCCTCAGTGCTGGTGTGTATCAAGCACATAAGGAATTTTATGTTGGGTGGGGAAGTCTCACAAATATTCAATTTTGCATTGGGAGTTTTCAATTTTTAGTGCGTTGGTATTATTTCCACATCATCACTTTAATTTTATGTGATGATAAATTTTTATGGTGGTTACTGATGTTTGGGAGGATGTAGTTGAGACACTGGGACCTTGGCATTCCTTGGGATGACAAATTTCCAAAAGTGGCAAGAACATTTAGATACTTATAGTTGAGGAAATGTGATCCAGGCATAATTTTGTTTGAGGAGTTGTGTTGGAATGTGTAACATCCCCAACCCTCCGACCGGGAAAGAGGATGCTACTACACTCCAAACAATACAGGCATCTAGCCCCATGAAGTTTACATAAAATTCATTTAACTTAACATACTCAGATGCATAATTACTATCAAACAGCAGAAGCACATTCATTCATTCATAGCGTTTAACATGTTCATATTGATTTATAAAATGAACACAATTGCAAGGATTTCAATCACAAGAAGATACTTATCTTTAACAGGATTTTTTTCTACAACCAGCTACATCACTGCAACATTCCACCCAACCATAGGCCCACATGCTCCTTAATCTCTCAGCAACACTGCCACCCCCGAGCTGGGCATGATTCCCCAAGGAATAAGGAACTAAGAGGATTACACATAGCCAAGGATAACGACACCACAAGGGTACACAGTTTAGCTAGCCAACACAAGGAAATTAGTCCTTTCTCTACAACGCAGTCCCTCAAACCCTGATCTCCCTTCCAGTGCTATTTAGGATTTCACAGGGGAAAACAACTCTCTAAATTGTTCTAGGCCCTATTGTGGCCAAAACGATTCCACAGCAACCTACAGAAGCCAAAATACAAGGGAAAAACACAGCCAAGCAATCATGGAAACAACGGCCCACAAACATCCATGAACCCACAACACAAAATCCCCAATGCAATCACTAGAGAACTTACACTGATCAAAATGGGAAAGGAATAGACTCCCAATCTATATGTGAGGGAAAAAGACACAACCCACAGAACTATAGATGAAAATCACGGCCACCATTCAACAATGGAATAATAGAACGTTACATAGTATGACAAAGGTGGAAAAGACACAGACTCTCTGCATGAACCTGAGGATGAACCCAACTATAGACTAACATTCCTGTGAGAAAGGAAGGACCAGCCACAAGCTAGCAAAACGTTAGGCAGAGGAGAATGAACATGTTCGTAGGCCAACAATCGGTGAGGAAGAGGAGAACTGAACCCCCAAACAATGAATTGCAGCTTCTTTTAACTCTGCTCAGCCTGGGGAAAAGGAACAAATCCCGATCGGGATAGTGGACAAGCCATCCGTGATCCAAAAGGCGCATTGTGGAGAGAGTGCAGGCATGGGGAGAATGGCAATGTGGTGTAGTGGTCTTTCTTCCAGTGAATAGATGCTCCAACCAATAATAGAATAGTCAAGTATGGTGGTTGGATGAGACAAGGGAAGGTGAGTGAAGAGAGTGGTGACACATGGATTTTCCCCCATGGCTCAAGGTTCAGCATTCCCCCTCCTTACCCTTAGGAATCATGCCCCTTCTCAATTTGGTTGCAATGAACATAGCTGGTTGGGTTATTTAATTAAATATGCATAGTTACATGATTCCATAACTTAATATGTATGCCACATGTCCTGATATACCATCGGTGATGATTTCTATTTGAAACATAACATAGCCAAACCGATGTTTGGGCCTTTGACTTTAGCTCTGCACCATGGTTATTTACAATATATGTATCATGTATATTTAATGCAAACGGGGTCAAAAATGGGGTGTTACAATCCCCTCCCCCTTGGAATAAAATCGTCCTCGGTGTTCCAATACATAGGAGTACATATCCAAAATTCCAAGATTTTGCAGATCTATCCCACGTTCAATTATTTACTTGAACTTTTAGGACCAAGCCCCTCGACTTCCATGAGCTTCTCTTGCTGATTCTCAGCTTTCGGCTCATCCCCAAGTCTAGGAACGTTTCTGTATCTTGAGCATCTCTCCAATATTTTCTTAGGTCTTGGAAATTGTTTGAAGAAGACTTCCAGCCAAGTCCAGCAGCTTTTGTTTTGCTGCCATGATCAATGTGCACACTGGACTTCAATTTTCTCACCTATGAAATGCATCATTGAAATTCTATTAGACCAAGCATTATATAGGCATTAAAATTAGTCAATTTACTTCCCAATTGGAATGATAGTCCAAGTATCATCAATGAGACTTTCATATTTTTCATGCCTTCCCAACAGGCACATGAGCTCATTCATGTCCATTCTTGGGCAGGGATTTAACTATTCTAGCATTCATAATTATTTTAAGCAAATAGACACATTCTATTTTCAGCCATACATGCATTCAACAATCTTCTGTTTTCACAATGCATAAGTATATATATATAATTCAAAGGAAAGAGGGAGCAACAAGAGTTTTTCCCCTCTTTGTCTTGTTCCATCCTGCAACCCACACCACCACTGTGGATTTTCATGCTCCTAGCCTCTTTCACTTCACTATGAATGCTGGACCAATCCCTCTTGGTCATGACACTTAGTGTCTCTGGTCTATTTTAGACCTCTCAACCATGGGGCCTCCCCACATGGCTTGTTCCATATACTACGAACATCACAATCTCACTAGCACCTTTTTCATTATTCCTCATTCCGAGCTCTTCAGGACAGTCACATGCCCACATGCACCCCTAGGATGCTCTCATATTCCTCGCTTCTAGTGATACCTATATTCAAACATTGAATAAATTCACATGTTTAGTTTATCCTCATCAGTTTTATCTCTTAAACAAGAGCTTAAAACATCATAACCAAATCATATACACATGCATATTCATAAGAAAGAATTGAAAAATAATCCAATACTTATCTGTAATGTGTGTTTCCTTGTTGGTCCACAGGATCTTGATTCACTTTGCAAGCCTTGGGATCACCTATGAACTTTGGATGTTAGGTCATCATGTAGGATGCTTCACAACATCCTTTTATATATATATCCAGCATAGTCAATCCAACCTATAGTTGGGTTTATCAGACCGTCCAGCCAAGCCAATATACAATTGGGTTTATCAGGCTGCAGCCACTCAAGCCAATTCACTGCTGGGTTTATCAAGCTACTCAGCCAAGCCAGCTAATAGTTGGTTTTATCAGACTGCAGGTAGTCAATCCAACACTGTGACGTTTCCACAATTTCCACAACATCAAATAATTACACAGTCAAGCCAACCTTCAGTTGGGTTTATCAAACCGTTCAGCCAAGCCAATACACAATTGGTTTTATCAATCCATCAACAATAACACACGCACTTATATCAACAACCAATCATCAACCAAGCCAACACAGTTGGGTTTATCAGGCCATCAACAATAAATGATCATTCCCAGGTCCAGGATCTACTATGGATCCCTGAGCACATAATAGCCCAACATCTCCTTCCAGTACATCTTCATGCCGACTGGGAAGGAAAATTTATCATTACCATTTTCAGGTTGTTGGTTGTGGAGCCTAATCTTCTAGATCTAGCGATATTATTCAGTTGTGATTGTAACCCAGGAGTATTGTACACTCATTCCCCCTACGTTGGGGTTCGGGGGTGGGGCCCCCGAATTTTTTTTTTTTTTTTTGGATGTGTGTTGGCCAACAATATTGCAGACCCATGGTATTGGGTTAACCCTAGAATTTTTCCCATGGTATTTCCCCTATAAAAGAGAGCATTGTATATTGACTGGATATGGTATTGTATTGTACTGGAAGAGAGACTGTGAGAGCGTGAAGAGGAAGTGCAACAGTTTTGTTGTAGGGTGTATCCCTTCATCTTTCTGGACTGTAATAAAAGGACTGGCAAATTTCTTTGTGGACGTAGCCCATCATTTGGGTGAACCATGTTATATCTGTGTCTCTCTGTAATGTTTTAATGTGTTTTGCATCTTGTTTATTGATTTAACTGTATATCTGTTATTGCTCTGCGGTCCTGTTTTCTAACAATTGGTATTAGAGCCAAAAGGTCTATTTGGTTGGTAAACTCATAGGAAAGAAGGGTTCCTGGTTCGAGTGGGATCAATGGCAGAAGAAAGAAAGTTTAGGGTCGAGAAATTTAATGGCCAAAACTATGATTTATGGAAGATGCAAATGGAGGACTATCTGTAGTAGAAAGATCTATACCTGCCATTGGGCAGAAAAGAAAAATAGCCGATGGCTATGAAGGATGAAGAATGGGAGGTTAGTAACAGAAAGGCACTAGGAACAATATGGCTATGCCTGCCTTCGTCCGTGGCCTTCAATATTTCAAAAGAAAAAACAACCGAGGGTGTGATGAGCGCATTAAGTAATCTCTACGAAAAACCCTCGGCTTCTAACAAGGTATTTTTAATGAAGCGTTTATTTAATATGAAGATGTCAGAAGGTGGATCTGTTGCTGACCATTTAAATGAGTTTAATACACTTACCAATCAGTTAAGTTTTGTAAAAGTGAACTTTGATGATGAGGTCAGGGCTCTTCTAATATTGTGCTCATTGCCAGAAAGCTGGAATAGCTTGGTCATGGCTGTAAGTAACTCTGTCCCTAGTTCAAACACTCTTAAGTTTGATGATGTTATTAGTGTTATTCTTAGTGAGGAAATGAGAAGGAAAAGCATAAGTGAGACATCAGGTAATGCATTCACCATGGAGAGTAGAGGGAGACAAAATGAGAGAGGAAGGAGCCCAGGAAATCATGGCAAGTCTAAAAAGGGAAGATCCAAGTCCAGGTTCGGGAAAATAGAATGTTGGAACTGTGGTAAGAAAGGACATCTAAAGAAAGACTACAGAGCACCAAAGAAGAAAGGTGAGAGGCAACAAGAGACTACCCAGGAAGCTAATGTAGCAAGTGATGTGTTACAAGATGCTTTGATTCTTGCATTAGATAATACTAGTGATTACTAGGTAGTAGATTCAGGGGCTCCATGTCATGCTACACCCCATAGGAAATTCTTTTATGATTATGTTCAAGGTGATTTTGGGCATGTGTTATTGGGGGATGATGAACCATGTAAAATTGTTGGAAAGGGTAAGGTACGGATTAAGCTAAATAATGGAAATGACTGGTTGCTAAAGGATGTAAGGCACATTCTTGCTATGAAAAGAAATCTGATCTCAACAGGGCAGTTGGGAGATGGCGGCTATTTGTCTACGTTTGGAAAAACGTGGTGGAAGGTCACTAAAGGATCAATGATAATTGCAAAAGGAGATAGGATAGGTATGTTATATTTATGTCCTCATAATACTGATTATTCTATTTCTATAGCTTCCATAGAAATAGGTGCAGCGTTGTGGCATCATAGGCTTGGCCACATGAGTGAGAAGGGGATGCAGATTCCCCACTCAAGGAAACTACTTCCAGATCTGAAGTAAGTAAGTTTGGAATTTTGTGAGAACTGTGTTTATGGAAAACAGAAGAGAGTTAGATTTCTCAGGGTTGGGAAACAAAAGAAGAGTGAAAAGTTAGAGCTTATCCATATAGATGTATGGGGACCAACTCAGGTACAATATATTGGTGGATCTCGTTATTATGTTACTTTTATTGATGATGGAACTAGAAAAACGTGGGTTTATTGCATTAGACAGAAATCTGATGTGTTTGATACTTTTAAGAAGTGGAAAGCTTTGGCTGAGAATGAGACAGGAAAAAGGTTGAAATGTCTCAGATCTGATAATGGAGGCGAGTATTGCAGTAAGGATTTTAACAGTTACTGTTCACACATTGGGATTCACAGTGAGAAGATAGTCCCTATAACACCGCAAGAAAATGGTGTGTCAGAAAGGATGAACAGAATGATCATGGAGCGTGCAAGGTGTATGAGATTCCATGCAGGGTTGCCCTTACAGTTTTGGGATGATGCTGTAAACACTACTATTTATTTAATAAACAGAGGGCCTTTAAGCACTTTGGATGGTGGCATTCTAGAGGAGGCATGGACAAGTAAACAGGTAAAATACTCATTTCTGAGAACTTTTGGTTGTGAAGCATTTGTCCATATTGATAAAGATGATAGAACAAAACTTGAGGCTAAATCCAAGAAATGTACCTTTATTGGATACGGGGTTGATGATTTTGGTTATTGCTTATGGGATCTTAAAAATTGCAAAATCATTAGGAGTAGAGATGTAGTATTCAATGAAAAGGTTATGTACATAGATCAGTTGCAGGGAAAGAAAGAAGAAAAGGAAAACACAGAGTACACAGTGCTTGATGAAATCAAAGAAAATGAAGTTCCAAAAGCACCAGAAAATCAAGAACAGCAGCAGGTACCTGAAACTCCTGCAACTGTAAGAAAGTCTACCAGGTTAAGTAGACCCCCTTAACGATTCTCTCCTTCACTATATTATTTATTGATGACTGATTCTGGTGAGCCAGAATGTTTTGAAGAAGCAATGCAGGTAGAAACTAGAAAGAAGTGGGAGCAAGGCATGGATAAGGAGATGGACTCATTGGTAAGAAACCAGAATTGGGATCTAGTGAAGTTGCCTACAGAAAAAAGGGTATTGCAGAATAAATGGGTTTATAGGTTGAAGGAAGAAGATGGAGGAAAGAAGTGATACAAGGCTAGACTTGTTGTAAAGGGGTTTGCACAAAAGATAGGTATAGACTTTGATGAAATATTTTTTCCTGTTGTTAAAATGACTTCAATTAAAACTATTTTAAGTCTAGTGGCAGTAGAAGATTTGCATCTTGAACAATTAGATGTAAAAATGGCCTTTCTCCATGGGGATTTGGAGGAAGAGATTTATATGCAGCAGCCAAAAGGGTATGAGGTCAAACAGAAGGAGAATTTGGTTTGCAGGCTGAAGAAGCGCTTGTATGTCCTGAAGCAAGCTCCAAGGAAGTGGTATTTAAAATTTGATAAGTTTATGACAGAACAAGGCTATGATAGATGTCATTCTAACCACTGTGTTTATTTCAAGAGGCTAGATAATAGAAGATATATTACCTTATTATTGTATGTGGATGGCATGCTTGTTGTAGGGTCTAACATGTAGGATATAAATGTGCTTAAAAGAAAACTAGCTAATTCATTTGCGACGAAGGATTTGGGTGTTACAAAGAAAATCCTTGGTATTAGAATTACAAGAGACAGGAAAAATCACAAATTGACATTGTCTCAAGGTGAGTACATAGAAAAGGTGTTGTATAGGTTTAGAATGTAGAATGCAAAACCAGTCAGCACACCTTTGGCAAGCCATTTCAAACTAAGCAAGTATATGTGTCCAGAGACACAGGAAGAGATAGATTACATGTCCAAGATTCCCTATTCATCAGCATTTGGGAGCTTGATGTATGCCATGGTGTGCACAAGATCAGATATTGCACATGCAGTGGAAGTTGTGAGTAGGTATATGGATAATTCAGGTAAAGAGCATTGGAAAGTAGTACAGTGGATTCTCAAGTATTTGAGAGGTACCACTTCTCATGCATTATGTTTTGGAGGTTCAGACACTGTTCTACAGGGATATGTTGATGTAGATATGGTTGGTGATAAAGACAGCAGGAGGAGCACCACAGGGTATGTGTTCACTCTAGGTGGAACAACAATAAGTTGGATTTCAAAACTGCAACAGGTTGTTGCACTTTCAACAACGGAAGCATAGTATGTTGTTTCTACAGAGGCTAGTAAGGAGATGATTTGGTTGCAGAGGTTCATGGAAGAATTGGGTAAGAAACAGGAGAATAGTAGGCTGTACAGTGATATCCAGAGTGCCATTCATCTTGCAAAGAACTCAGTTTTTCATTCGAGGACTAAACATATAGAACTCAAGTACCACTTCATAAGATTTGTTCTAGATGAAGAACTGTTAAAACTGGAAAAGATTCACACTAGCCAGAATCTTGCAGTAATGTTGACAAAGGGAGTAACCAAAGAGAAACTAAGTTCCTACTTGGTTTTTATTGGCCTTAAAGCATGAAGGTGAAAAGAAGAAATTTTCCAAGTCCAAGGTCCAGCAAGTGCAATAGCATAGAGTTGCTGTGATTAGTCTCCAAGTGGGATATTGTTTGTTGTGGAGCCTAATCTTCCAGATCCAAAGATATTATTTAGTTGTGATTGTAACCTATGAGTACTATACACTCATCCCCCCTACCTTGGGGTTTGGGGGAAATGCCCCCGAGTCACGGGGGTTCGGGGGCGGAGCCCAGGAATTTTTATTTTTTTTGGGATGTGTGTCGGCCAATAGTATTACGGACCCATGGTATTGGGTTAACCCTAGAATTTTTCCCATGGTATTTCCCCTATAAAAGAGAGCATTGTAAATCGACTGGATATGGTATTGTATTGTACTAGAAGAGAGACTGTGAGAGCATGAAGAGGAAGTGCAGTGGTTTTGCTGCATGGTGTATCCCTTCATCTTTCTAGACTGTAATAAAAGGGATGGCAAATTTCTTTGTGGACCTAGCCCATCGTTTGGGTGAACCACATTATATCTGTGTCTCTCTGTAATGTTTTAATGTGTCTTGCATCTTGTTTATTGATTTAACTGTATATCTGTTATTGCTCTGTGGTCTTGTTTTCTAACACAGGTTTCATTTCCAGCAGTGAGATCTAAGTCCACTATCCCATACAACACAAGAAACCACTCCCTTCTCTGCTCTTCAGTCCCTCGGGAATGTCTCCCTCTCTGTGCTCTTCAGTAGGATGTAGGATGAGCCCAAGCCATTGTCAATTTAGTGTGCAACACTAAACTGCATCTGTTTAGCCTGACAATACAAATATAAGAAACTCATCAGCATTATTTCTCTAAAACTATAATCATATTTCATATCATTCACTATCAAGTATTGAGACACAAGGAGTGCGTCCACTCCCTAGGGTGTAATCAATATTGAAAACCCTTTCATGATCTGACATCGAGAGAGTGTGCAGCCCTTTTCGATGTGTTCCATGTAGGCCCTATTCATACTCAAAAAATCGGTCATAATGGAAATAAAACCAAAACATGTTCTGCATATTGAATTCAACAATTTTACATGCATATTCTTAGCTAGGGTCACATAACACTTATCCATTTGTCGATGTAGTATTCCTTTGTTAAGGAGGAATGGGGGTTCCCTTCTCTGAGTTAACAGTCCCTCAGTTTTCCATCCCAACTCCTTTCACATTCCATATCCACACGTGTCTTACCGACATAATCTATACCATCTCACTCATCTTGCTTACCAAACATGCAGTACAGATGGGACATTTCCAAAATGTCCGATGGAGTTTCACCTGAAACCCATTTCCAAGATAAGGGAAAACCTTCCCATGAAGTTTGGATCCTGCAGACCATCACACATAATCTTCCTATAGTGTGTACCCCTGGCACATTCATCAAATAGCCAAACAATCAATCATTACCTAATAATACAATCCAAATTGATTGTTCCATAACCACGCAATGACATTAGTAATTAAATTCAATAAGAATTTGCAACTCTGTCTATCACAGAAATTGATTTGCTTAGCAATGAGGTGATCCTCATTTGTGGGTCTCTTGTAAGTAGCACCACTATGCCCATTATGATTTTATGCTTACTTAGCATAACATGAACACCCACTTACAATGCGTCCTCCTGACACAATTCTATGCAAGCCAATAGTGATTAGTAGTTTTCAGCAATTTTTCAAATCTGAAATTTACAATTTTAAATTGACAATTCATTATGCATACAAACTATTTTTCAAAACCACGAGACTCTTCTCATGAGGTTTGGCTCTTTCACATGGTAGATTCCAGCCTTTGTCATGGTCTTACTCACATTGCCATGCTCCAAATAATCTACCTGGAACCTGAACTTCAATCAACCAAACACTTGGTAAGTCTTGATGCATCTAATTTTTTTTTCATTGCTACAACAATCACTAAAGCATTTTCAGAATAATAGAATTCAAATGCTTCCAGCTATTATCATATCAATACTACTACGCAATCATTGTCATACTAAAACTGCAAGTATAGTCACATCATTTAAGCAATTTAAATGAATTGTTTAGATACTCCTTACTTCACAAGCGTATCATTGCACCACCTTGCCCTTCCATAGAGCATTTCCGACAGCCAATTGATCATAACTACCCTCTTCATGCACTTACTATCTTGTCTTCACATCAGCTCTTGAAATGGTTCCATAATTATCATCAATTCATCATTTCAGTCGTTAGTTATTTATAATGATACATGCACTATCCTTATGCATTCATGCATTGCATCACAACATTTGCACCCATACTTATGTATGCATCTCTACAACATTTACTCATACTTTTCATATGCACCCATTCAATGCATAACTACAAGATTTATAAAATCTTTTCATGCATACGCACTCAATGCTACCTTGCATTGATTCAGGAATACTATACATTCAAACATACCATGCATGGCCCAACCATGACTACTTCATATAGGATGCATGACTATAATAAAAATCACCAATGCTTGCCTTCCTTGGGCTACTAAGCACATAACAACATAATACAAGCATGACACATTTCTCTATGAATGCAGTATAAAATTCAAATACCCACATGGTATGAGACCTCTTGCTTTTACCACTCCATGCAATTTTCATAATTAAACTCTTACCTTCATGGGTCCTACTTAAACCCTTGACAATACCAGTTCGGTTGGTCCCTTGTAGGAGATTGTAGAAGTTGCTCACCAACTTTTGATCCTGGTTTTGTTGCCTTATCCCTTTCTTCATAGGGTTTCTAGTCGCATTCATCAGCATCAGCAACATACTCAGCCATGTCTAGGTTGTCGTTGGTTTTTCCACTAATGCCAATACCAATGCAATAATTACCATTAGTGGTTCATTATACATGTATAATTATTACTAATCTTACCAACATGTAATATCCTATGCATGCAAGGCATATATTCATATGTTTCATGTATGAAGCTTATAAATGTAATTATAATTAGCAAGACAAGGTTTAAGGAATTTTCCATTTTCAAATCCCTCATATTTGCATGGAACTCATCTTCCACACAACAATTGGTTTGTCCATACTGACAACCACTAGTACCTTGCAGCACCGCATTCAAACTCTAGGGATCCCCCTTGTTCCTTGCTAGATAAGCTTTCCAACGTCTACCCACCTTCTTCATTCTAACCTCAAGGGTGAAAACCACACCACTTCTAACATGATGATTTTCATCAAATTTAGGCAAAACACACAACTGTATTTTGGTCTGAATTTCCAACTTCGGCCACCTAGAATTCTTCTTCCTTTTCAGCTGTGGAACTGCCAAAAAATCCAGTAAAAAATAGTTGAAACTGCTTGAAAAATCCACTTTGAAAAACCCAAATTTCCTTGTATAGGATCGGGTCTCGTCCCAACTAATGTTCTGACGTTTTAGCAGCCAAAACCACTATTTTTCCCCGCTCTCATCAGCATCCTATTCATATATTTCCTTCCATTATATTGGGCCCGTAGTCATATACCGTTCTGAACTTCATTGGAGATAAAATAGACTAACCACTGCATCGGCAATCAGGTGCTCTACGCATCAGGTGGCTAACTGTCTATACTTCCACAAAAGCAACCAATTGATCCTTTTAAGAGTTCCATAGATCGTAGCTTTGTTGACGGTCAGAGCGACATCCCACTGCAGCATTGGACACTTAGTCCCCTAGACATCCACAACGATAGTTCATCAACGCTAAAAACCTTTTTCGATCGGTGATCGAAACTTCTAGTCATCAGAATGATAGTTCAACTAACAGCCATAAATGTGGAATCCTAACAACTAAATTCTTCTGACGATGCTCATTACCGGTTTCATCTACTAATCTTTTCCGACACTTTCTGCACTTTGAGAATTTTTGGAAATTTTCTTCCCTTGTCTGTCGCCGCGTCGGATTTCCAAACAACTAACTCTCACCGAAACCTATGGTTCTTTCTATCGGCGATCCCATCTTCTATTCTCCCCTAATGTGTTGGTGGTTCAAACAGCAAATTTTCCCACCGCATCGACAATCTGAAACACAACTATCATGGCATTGGTAGTTGGAACATTTGTCCATCAAAAGGATATTGCTCTAGACATCCACAATGGTAGTTCATCAAATTTGATCCTTTTCTGATTGGCTCTTCCTTCAACTATCCATCGGTGATGTCAACCATTATTCCTTTCCGATCTCTGATGATTTTGCCCGTTAGAAAAAATTTTGAAATTTTTTTTGCTACGTCGACTGTCGGAATGATTAGCAATTGTCACATTGGACAGTTAGTTTCATGGTCACCCGCAACGATGGTAATCCAATCAACTGTGGGTTCTATGGCCACGGCCCCCCATCAGTGGTTAAAACCTCTAATCATCGAGAGGAGAGTTCACATGATAGCTGCAATGACAGATTCCTGAAAAACTAAATCATTCTGATGATGTTCATCGGCGGTCCGATCTCCTATCATTTTGTGATGTTTTCTTCATTTAGGAAAATTTTTGCAAATTTTCCTTCTTTGTCTTCCGCCGCGTCGACTGTCAGAGAAACTATTCGTCAAGTGGATAATCCATTAAATAGCCACAACGACGGGTGCTTCATCAGCTAATTCTTTCCGATGTTCATCGGCAATCAATACCACTAACTTCCACCGATCGCCGATGATTTTCTTACCTTAGAAAATTTTCAAAAATTTTCACTCTATCATCGCTATCGGTAGTTCAACCAACTATAATCTTGTTTTTTCCACCGGCATTTGATATCGGAGGACCTTCATACTAATCAAGTTGGTATTTCAATGGGCTTCAACTGACTTCCGCTGAAAAAGTGGCTCCCCCATCCTCTAACATTCGCCGATGGCCGACGAGCACATAGAGGAATTTCAAAATTTTCTTTTGACTGGCTTCTATCAGGTGAGATTCAAACTAACCCTTCTGCAGCATTGGAAGACATTCTCACTAAGTTTTCCGATGCGCCAACAAATTTGGCACTTAGAAAATTTTTGTGAATTTTCCTGTCACAATTTTCTGATCTCTGCTGGGCAGAAAGAAACCTACCTCTGCTATCTGATATTTCATGGCCCATTTAGGCCCATGTTGCAACCTTGAGCTTTGATACCATACTATAATTTCCCTGACCCTCCGACTGAGAAAGAGGATGCCACTACACTCCAAACAATACGGGCATCTAGCCCCATGAAGTTTACATAAAATGAATTTAACTTAACATACTCAAATACATAAGTACTATCAAACAGTAGAAGCACATTCGTTCATTCATAGCATTTAACATGTTCATATCGATTTATAAAACGAACACAATTGCAAGGATTTCAACCACAAGAAGATACTTATCTTTAACAGGAGTTTGTTTCGCAACCAGCTATGTCGCTACAATGTTCCACCCAACCATAGGCCCAAGTGCTCCTTAATCTCTGAGTCAGGCATGATTCCCCAAGGAATAAGGAACTAATAGGATTACACATAGCCAAGGATAACACCACCACAAGGGTACATAGTTTAGCCAAGCCAACACAAGGAAATTAGTCCTTTCTCTGCAACGCAGTCCCTTAGACCCTAATCTCCCTTCCATTGCTATTCAGGATTTAACAGGGGAAAACAACTCTTTGAATCGTTCTTGGCCCTATTGTGGCCAAAACAATTCCATAGCAACCTACAACATCCAAAATACAAGGGAAAAGCATAGCCAAGCAATCGTGGCAACAACATCCCATGAACATCCATGAACCCACAGCACACAATCCCCAATGCAATCACTGGAGAACTTACACCAACCGAAATGGGAAAGGAACAGACTCCCAATCTATACATGAGGGAAAAAGACGCAACTCGTAGAACTGTAGATGAAAATAACGGCCACAATTCAATGATGGAATAACAGAATGTTACACAGTTTGACAAAGGTGGAAAAGACACAGACTCTCTGCATGAACTTGAGGATGAACCCAACCGCAGACTAACAATCCTGTGAGAAAGGAAGGACCAGCTGCAAGCTAGAAAAATGTCAGGAAGAGGAGAATGAACATGTTCGCAGGACAACAATCGGTGAGGCAGAGGAGAACCAAACCCCCAAACAATGAATCACAGCTCCTTTTAACTCTGCTCAGCCTGGGGGAAATGAAAAACTCCCGATCGGGATAGTGGACAGGCCATCCACGATCCAAAAGGAATGTCGTGGAGAGAGTGCAGGCGTGGGAAGAAAACCACTTATACTATGAAATGAGAACTCGACACAGTTCTCGTTTTTCTCTCTCCTAATTTTAGTAGCTATTTTTACCCCCGTTTCAAAAATGGTTGA